>CM062819.1:790081320-790558748 GCA_031772625.1 Pinus tabuliformis | reverse complement strand
TTGATGGGTGCTAAACAACAGGGACTTGGGGATCAATCCATTCTTAAGATCCAAAGTATGCATTGTTGTTTGATATTGCAGGATGTACATTGATGAGGCCATAGGTATAGGTCTCTGGTGTTGTCTAAGCCCCAAATCCAATCACTTGATGCTTAAATATGTAGTGCCATAATTAGCTCTGCGATGTAACTTGTGTTTCCATATGTCTCCACTTGCTACTACTTGTTCTGTCTAGTCATTTAACTAATCGACTGAAAACCTACTAACTATACCATTCTACAAGTTTATGATAAAAGTCCCCTTTATTTAAAGTTTTCATACAGTGTTGGCATCGATTACTTATATAGTTCTTATGGTATGTATTCTCTGAGAATTATGGTTTCTATACCAAATACATATGACCTCAATATAAATTTTGTTTTGGCTTTGTGATGGAAGTATGCTGTTATGAAACCAGCTCAAGAAAAGATAGAAAAGATAGATCAACGCCTTAGAATTTAGCCTCTTCGAGGGGGAAACCTCCTTTACATTACATAAATGAACAATTCTTGGATGATTCAAATGAAAAAACCTCCTTTCTATATATAGGAGTCTAAGGAGTCACAATATAACCCAGCCGACCTAACAATAATAATATAAAGCCACAAAAATAACAATAGAGGGATTCTATGGGGCACAGTAATAACAATATGGGGATAATAGGGGCACAACAATATTAATAAGGGGTGCAACTACAATAGTAATGGGGTAATTACTAGTATTATAGGGACCCAACATGCCCCTCTCCTTCAAAAAAAAGTGTTGTCCTCAACACTTGAGTAGTTCTGGATGCTTATGTATAAAATTCTCATCCTCCCATGTGGAATCTTCAGCGGATAAGTTCTTCCACTTGATAAGATACTCTGAAATTGATCGATTTCGTAGCTGTTGAGTTCTTGTTTCTGTGACTGCCTTCGGTTCCAATATAATTTTTCCTTCCTCGCCAAGTTCTGGCAATATTGTTTGAACTGGGAGCTTGTTGCCTATAACCTTCTTTAAACATGAAACATGGAAAACTGGTTGCAATCGAGAAGCTGCAGGAAGCTCCAATTTGTATGCCATAGTACCAATATTTTGCAACACCTTGTACGGACCATAATACTTTGGTGATAATTTATCCTTCTTAGCTTGCTTGAGGGACATTTGCTTATATGGTTGTAGCCGCAGGAATTCCCAATCACCTACATCAAAACTTCTTTCGCTGCGATGTTGATCTGCTTGTTGTTTCATTCTATTCTGTGCCAACACGAGGTTATCCTTTAAGAGTTGGAGGACTTGTTGTTGATGTTCGATGTGATGTTCCACTGCTTGAACCTTAGAATTTTCTCTTAAATATGATGTGATGGATGGTGGCTGATATCCATAAAGTGCCATAAATGGGGTCATTTTTGTTACTGTATGGAAGGAAGTGTTATACCACCATTCAGCTAGAGGCAACCATTTGACCCATTGTGTCTGTTTATCAGATACAAAGCAACGAAGATATCCTTCCAAACATTTGTTTACTATCTCAGTTTGCCCATCAGATTGAGGATGATAAGATGAGCTATGAGCTAACTGAGTACCAAGACAAGAAAATAATTCTGTCCAAAAATTTCCAGTGAAAATGGGATCTTTGTCACTTACAATAATCTTTGGGCTTCCATGTAGCTTTTGAATTGTTTCCATAAATGCAGTAAAAACCGTACTAGCTTTAAATGGATGTGATAATGCACAAAAGTGTGCATACTTGGTAAGTCTGTCAACTACCACCATGATGACACTCTTTCCCTCAGACTTGGGTAAACCTGTGATAAAATCCATTGAAACCTCCTCCCGACGTTGGCTTGGAATGGATAAATGTTGTAATAGACCCGATGTCTTAATTGTTTCAACTTTATTTTGTTGGCAAACCAAACATTCCGCCACAAATTTTTGAATATCCGATTTAAGGCCATCCAAAAAAAATTCCTTCTTAACCCTGTGGTAAGTTTTTAAAAATCCTGAGTGCCCTCCTAAGGGAGAAGTGTGCAATTCCATAAGAATCTTTTGTTTTAGTTGGGAATTCTTACAGAGGTATAAGCGATCTTTGTACCATAAAGAATCATTTTGCCAGCTAAATGTATCAGACGTACTGGAATCTTGTTGTAACTTTTGAATAAGTGCCCATACTTCTTCGTCATTCTTCCATTCCTCCCTTGCTTCGTTTATCCAATCTGGTTGGATAATAGAAATGGCGCACAAAAATGCTTCCACATCCTCATCCTTTCTTGAGAGTGCATCTGCCACCACATTTTGCTTCCCTTTTTTGTAGATGATTTCAAAGTCATAACCCAACATCTTTGTGACCCACTTTTGTTGCTCTTCAGAGGATAATCTTTGTTCTAAAAAGTATTTAAGGCTATCATGATCCGTTTTTACCTTGAAGTGTCTTCCCATTAGGTAGGGTCGCCATTTCTTAAGTGCATGGAGTATTGCCAACATTTCCTTCTCATAAATAGCTTTGTTAAAAACTTTCCTTGATTGGACGACTTTCAAAAGCAATGGGTCTTTCATCTTGCATTAAAACAACACCAATTCCATTTCCTGAAGCATCACATTCCATAATAAAGGTTTTTGTGAAGTCCGGTGTAGCTAAGATCGGTGCTTGGCACATTGCCTCTTTAAGATGTTTGAAGGCCTTTGTTGCTTCTGGAGTCCATGAAAATGCATCTTTCTTCAATAATGTTGTTAGAGGTGCTGCTATTCTCCGTAATTCTTAACAAACTTGCGATAATACCCTGTCAACCTGAGAAATCCTCGCAGATGCTTTATGGATGTGGGGATTTTCCATTCCTTAATGGCTTTAATTTTGCTAGGGACTACCTTAACTCCTTCATGAGATACAATATGACCCAGATATTCCACCTCTTGTACTCCAAAGAAACATTGGGATCCTTTTGCATATAATTTTTTCTCCTCCAATAGTTGTAGCACCCTGTCAACATGTTCAACATGATCTTTCCAAGACTTGCTGTAGATTAGTATATCATCAAAAAATACTAACACAAATTTTCTAAGGAATGGTTTGAAAATGGAATTCATCAAACCTTGAAATGTTGAAGGTGCATTGGTAAGGCCAAAAGGCATGACCAAAAATTCATAATGACCCTCATGAGTTCTAAATGCTGTTTTCAGAATGTCTTCTGTCTTCATTCTGATTTGATGATATCCTGAATGAAGATCCAACTTGGTGAAGTAAATTGATCCATGCAATTCATCCAGTAATTCATCAATGACGGGAATGGGAAACTTATCTTTAATGGTGAGCTTGTTGAGCTCCCTATAATCCGGACACATGCACCATGATCCATCCTTCTTGTGCACTAATACTACTGGAGTAGAGAAAGAACTTTGACTCGGTTGAATTATACCAGCCTCTAGCATTTCTGCAACCATACGTTCAATTTCACTCTTTTGGGCATAGGGATATTTGTACGGCCTGATGTTTGGAGGAACACTTCCTGGAATCAAATGAATAGAATGATCATGATCACGAATAGGTGGGAGACCTTTGGGAGTCTCAAATACCTTGGAATGATTTTCCAATGCTTTTTGGAGATCTGGAGAAATAGATGATTGCAATGTGGAAACATCTAGCGAACATAATTGTGCAATTACACCCCTTTGTTCCTTTTTAGAAGCTTTGTCATACCATTAGAGCTAATTATCTTTCCCAGTTTCCCTGCAATACCCCTTAATTCAACTTCCTTTCCTTCCATGGAAAATTTCATGAAAAGTTCTTGAAAATTGAAAGCTATTGTACCCAAGGATTGTAGCCATTGTACTCCTAGTACAACATCAGCACCTCCCATTGGAATGGAAAGCATTGGGCTAGTCAATACATATTCTCCCATCGATAGCTTGATATTATGGCACTTTCTAGAGCAATTTATTGTTCCTCCATTTGCAACCATCACTTGACACTTTGGTGCTGGGTATAAGAAGCAATTCAATTCTTTTGCTACCTTACAATGAATAAAATTGTGGGTACTTCCTGAATCAATCAACACTAGTACCTTTTTCTTCTTGATTTGTCCTTCTATATTGATGGTTTGAGGAGTGGTAATTCCTGCCAATGCATTACAAGATATGGTCGGATTCATTTCTTCTTTATCTAGGCTTTGTTCTTGGAGTATATCCTCTTCTTTTGACCTTTCTTGCTCCTTTTCTTCTTCCTCTTCACAATCTATGTAGAATAATTTCTTCTCAGCACACTTATGACCTTTAGTGTATTTGCTATCACAACTGTAACAAAGCCCTTTTGCTCTTTTTTCTTCCAATTTTTGTGGTGTCAACCTTATAGGTTGTGGAAGACTAGGAGCAACCACACTTCCATCTTTATAGTTGTGAGTGGTATGCTTCCTGGTTGCCATAATTTTGCTTTCCATTTTTCTTGCTAACCTGAATGCCTTCTCTAATGAATCAGGTTCCAAAGGCGAACATCATGTTGGATATTATCCTTTAAAGTCCCTATGAACACATCAATTCTATGCTCCTCTGGAATATCTTTTACCCTTATGTTCAGTTTTTGGAACCCATCAATGTGCTCCATTATTGAACCTTTTTGTTTGAGACTTATCAATTGGCTAAAAAAAGTGTTGCTTTTTGTATCCTCATAATGTGCTATCAATACTTCCGTAAAAATTTCCCAAGTGATAAATTGTTTACGAGAGCAAAGCCATTGATACCATACAAACTTATTTGGTTCCAAATATAAAGTTGCATTACATACCTTTTGTGTGTTTTGCACATTATTGAGATCGAAAAATTGCTCCATTTGTAATATCCATGTTGCGGGATCCTTGCCATCAAACTTCCTCATATCGATTTTTGGAATATGGTGGTTTTTTGATCCCACACTAGAGTCTAAGAAATCATGATTAACATTTCTTTTGTTCACATCATGAGTTTCCTTTACTACCTTTTCACCATTGGTAAGCATTTCTTGTAGAAAATTTGTCAAATCTGTCTTCAAATCTGCCATGCCTGTCTTCAAATTTGTGTTCAAATCTATCTTCAAGTGGTCCATCTTAGCTTCCATGCCATTTATCTTAGCTTCTGTTAGCTTTTGTGACAATGACATTTGTTGCACTTGTTCTTGTAATTTTGATATATCATGTAGCATTTCTTCCTCTTCTTCATGATTCATGCTAGAGCTTTCAGGTTCCTTACTAGGTGTTTGCATTTTCTTTCCTTGGGGCATCAGTTACCGATAATAATGCTCTACTATGCCCTTTGAATTCCTTCAAAATATATTTTCAAACCAAGCTTAAGCAAAAATTTAAGAAAATCTACACACCTTTTTTCACTTTGTAGGAGCTCGATATTGCCTTTGATGTATCTCTGTACTTTCTGATCATCTAGTTCTGAATTTGTGACCTACAGTAGCCCTATGTGTCCTCTTTCCAATGCCACAAGTCTGACCCAAATTGGATTCTCCAAGGAAGAGTTATGCGAAATGTCCCACAGTGACTTGATTGTAGACTAGTTCAGTAGAGCGAACTTGTACGACATGCCACAAGTCACTGTTTCGACCTTTGGATCTGAAAAATGCATACAAGAAACTACAGTCTGTCCTCTTTCTTTACCTTCTTACGAAATTTCAATCCGATCCCAGAGAGAAAGTTATGAATATTTTTCCCTAGTCACCTGTTTGGAATGTAATTCAGGAGTCTGCAAAAAGACCAACTTCCTCAGATCATATCTCCGCAAATATAGCGCAAAAAGCTTTGAAATTCGGAACCGAGGTTTAGCAGGATTTTTTTTTGCAACTTTTGAAACGTCGCAGAAAAAAAGTTATAGCGAAAATTCCACGATGACCTGTTTGGAGCAGCGAAACCCTAGAATCCAAAGCTCCGATACCAAATGTTATGAAACCAGCTCAAGAAAAGATAGAAAATATAGATCAACGCCTTAGAATTTAGCCTCTTCGAGGGGGCAACTTCCTTTACGTTACATAAATGAAAAATTCTTGGATGATTCAAATGACAAAACCTCCTTTCTATATATAGGAGTCTAAGGAGTCACAATATAACCTAGCCGACCTAACAATAATAATACAAAGCCACAAAAATAACAATAGAGGGATTCTATGGGGCACAATAATAACAATATGGGGATAATAGAGGCACAAAAATATTAATAAGGGGTGCAACTACAATAGTAATGGGGTAATTACTAGTATTATAGGGACCCAACATATGCATATAGTCTTGGCATCAATTATTTATATAGTTCGTATGGTATGTCTTCTTTGAGAAATATGGCTTCTATACCAAATACATATGACCTCAATATAAAGTTTGTTTTGTATCTATGATGGAAATTTTCATTCAGTATTAGAATCAATTATTTATACAAATCATATGGTATGTCTTCTCTAAGAATTATGGCTTCTATACCAAATAAATATGACCTCAATATAAAGTTTGTTTTGGCTCTGTGATGGAATTTTGCATGCAACCTTGGCATCGATTATTTATACATATGACGACGATATAAAGTTTGTTTTGGCTTTGTGATGGAAGTTTTCATACAATATTGGCGTTGATGATTTACACAGTTCGTGTGGTATGTCTTCTCTGAGAATTATTTATTCTATACCAAACACATATGACCTCAATATAAAGTTTGTTTTGGCTCTGTGATGGAAGTTTTCATATAGAATTCACATCGAATATTTATTCAATTCGTATGGCTTTTCTTCTCTGAGAATTATGAATTTTATACCAAATACATATGACCTCAATAAAATTTTGTTTTGGCTATGTGATGGAAGTTTTCATACAATCTTGGCATCGATTATTTATGCAGTTTGTATGGTATGTATTATATGAGAATTATGGCTTCTATACCAAATACATATGACCTCAATATAAAGTTTATTTTGGCTCTGTGATGGAACTTTTCATACATTATTGGCATCAACTACTTATACAGTTCGTATGCTATGTCTTCTCTGAGAATTATGGTTTCTATACCAAATACATATGACCTCAATATAAAGTTTGTTTGGCATGTAATTGACTTATAATACGAAAGTCTTTAATATTTTTGGTTGATGGCATCAAAACCTTGTATTTTCTCAATATCACATTCTTTCTAATATATATATGTTGAGATCTTGTTATCATCAACCCTAAAGTGAAACCCTAAGGAGGCTTGGAATCTTAATTCATACATTCAAATGATAGAGATCTCCTTGACAAGTCTCTTTTATGACTCATATGAAATGATGGTAGCTCTAAAGGACATATGAATAGTGACCCTAAGAAACCCTATATCCCTAATCTTAGGGTTGGTAGCTGACAATATTCTTGACATATTATAGTGATCATCAAGAGAGTGAGAAAGCAGTCTATGTCACTGTCATCATGACAGTGACATAGACAGTCAATCCTATGCATGCAGTATGGTATTTAATGTAGTAATCCATATGTACATCAGTGAATTGGAACATCTATGTCTCTACATGATGATAATAACAATGCACTTATCCTTATGATAGTGACCTCATTGCAATAGGGATCTTGATGTATCAATTTGACACCAATTCCTATATAATACATGAAAATCGAGATTAACAATTTATTTATTGATGGAAATATGTGCAATACAATATGATTGTGCAACAATGTCTATTAATGTAAACAAAACCTATAAATCATCAATTTTATTCCTTAGATATTTCTTCATATGTGGCACAATTTCCCCCTTCTTGGTGCTCAAATAATCAATCAACCTTTGTTCACTCACAAGCCCTAGTTTTCCCCTTCATGGTGTGTGAGTGGCCTCACTCACCATGGCACAAGTCTCTATATTGAGACTAATCTTGATGCTTCATGGGATGGTGTATCAACTCATCTTATGCTTTATCCTAATAAGTAATGAATTTCATGATATTTCTCTAAGGTTTTATTAAAATTTGGCAATTTATAAGGCTTGTAGCCTTCCACTATTTGCACGACTCTCAAGCTTCAAGTGCTGCTATAGGATACATACCCAATTTCTCTTGTTTGAACTTGTTTGAATTGGACCTCCATTGCTGAATTGGGTCTAATGGTTCCTCATTCTCTTTCGCAAAATGCTCGAGGAAGGCTTTATCATATACCTTCTATGGGTTTGGTATATGATACATTCTCTTTAGGTCTTCTGTTGTGAAGGAACCAATAACCTCTTGTCTTGAAGTTTGGAATGCACAGTCCGAAATGTTAATGTTGTCTATTATGCAAATCTTCGGTCTAGCAACAATTTTGTGCAGGAAAGAACTTGCAGCTTCAAAGTAAGAATCTTCAGAAGAAGTGGTAGCATCTGCTGTTGCTTTGCTTTGAATTATTCTTGGACCCTCATTTTCCAGAAGATTGTACATAGTTTCCATGAGGTAGTCTCGCTATCAATAGTGCATGTTGTATATGAGAATAATGGAGTAATTTCTGTTACATTAGACATAGAGGATTGAACGTCTTCACCAGACTTCTTTCCTTTCTTAGACTTAGTCATTTCGCTGCACACTTCTTTCTCAGGAGAAATCCTACAATACAGAGAATACAGAACAAATGAAGAGAAAATAGGAGTTAAAAATAAAATCGTGCAAACACATAAAGCTTTTGAAATGACGGAAATGAAAGTTTTAATGCAAATCAATCTGAACAGGTCACCAAATATCCTTGGGCCTTGAAACCATTAATACATACTCGAAGCTTCGAGAGGTGCTATAGGATACATATCTGATTTCTCTTGTTTGAATTTGTTTGAATTGGACCTCCATTGTCGAATTGGGTCTAATGGTTCCTCATTATCTTTCGCGAAATTCTCGAGGAAGGCTTTATCATATACCTTCTATGGGTCTGGTATATGATACATTCTCTTTAGGTCTTCTGTTGTGAAGGAACCAATAACCTCTTGTCTTGAAGTCTGGAATGCACGTCTGAAATGTTAATGTTGTCTATTATCCATTTTACCATATCAGTGTATGGTAAAATCTTCGGTCTAGCAGCAATTCTGTGTAGGAAAGAACTTGCAACTTCAAAGTAAGAAGCTTCAGAAGAAGTGGTAGCATCTGTTGTTGCTTTGCTTTGAATTATTCTTGGACCCTCGTTTTCCAGTAGATTGTACATAGTTTCCCATGAGGAAGTCCCGCTATCAATAGTGCATGTTGTATCTGAGAATAATGGAGGCATTTCTATTACATCAAACGTAGAGGATTGAGTGGCTTCACCAAACTTCTTTCCTTTCTTAGACTTAGTCATTTTGCTGCACAATTCTCTCTCGGGAGAAATCCTACAATATAGAGAATATAAAGAAAATGAAGAGAAAATAAGAGTTAAACATAAAATCATGCTGACACATAAAGTTTTGAAATGAAGGAAAGGGAGGTTTTAATTCAAATCAATCTGAACAAGTCACCAAATCGCCTTGGGCCTTGAAACCATTGATACCGTTAGAACCCATTAATGAAGGTAGTTTATTGTCCTCAATCCATATTTAGAAGATCTTGCAAACATTTTTTCATAGGTATGGGCTCCTGTAGGTTATTCATATTCTCTATTTTCTTAGTTTGATCAATATTAGAAGTCTCATGCTCATAACACACACACACACACATACACATATGCCAATATTTATCCAATATTAATCATTAAGATCTATGCATCGAACATAACTCTCATTCAAATATCATTTTTATCATTACATGTTTTATTCATGAGTTAGAATATCACATTTCACTTTTTAGTGATGTTTTCATTCATGACTCATTGATATGCATACTAATTTATTCCACATTCTATGATCAATTCCATATTAATAATGAATATGTAAACAATATCCATTCTATATGACTAGTGCCACGATGGGTGCCAGACTATGTAATGGAGCTTTCCAGGCTAACATATGCTCAATCTCCCTTTAAACATCAATTTCTCATTTTCTTTTGCATCTTCTCATTTCGTGTGGAGGCAACATCTCTTCTTTGGTTGTTCTTCATGTGAATCCTCCTGCTTGGAGGCACCATGTTCACTACTCTGTATGTTTTTTAAATGTTTTTACTTTTTATTCAAATTGCTCTCAGGTCTGACTTGTAACTTGTTCTTAGGTCCAATTTACAACTTCTCTGGAGGCACCATGATCTCTCTCTCATTTTTTGTCTTACTTGGCTTGCTGGGCATAACATGTTGTTGGAATTTAATGAATATTATTATTGAGCAATTGTAATCTCTGTAAATTACAATGGATTTTGCATATAATTCTTTCATATACATCATAGATAGTAGAGTGTATCTATGACATTCATAGTCAACCAAAGGGAAATGTCATAAGCAAGTGCTTGAAGCTTCATTCAGTAGTGATTCTAATTTCTATAGTCACTCTCTGTAGCATTTTTGGTAGACTAAAATTTTGAGCTTTGAAATTTATGCTATTATTACTTCTTTGATGAAAATAATCTTTGCATCTTTGTTTCCATCTTTCTTGGTCATTTTTTCTAGTTGTGATCTCTTATGCAATGTTTTAGAGGAAAACATGTTGCTAGGCTAGAAGAGTGAATAACATAACATGTTGTTGTTGTCTTTGGCTGACCATGTGATTGATGTCTCATTGTCTCTGTATTTTTTGTTTACTGTATAAGTTCTATATGCATTAGTCTAGTTGTGATCTTTTGACAACGAGAGCCCATAAATAGAAAGCTCCCATCATAGCAAGGATTTCTTTTGAGAAATTTCAAATATAAATTGTTTGATTGATTGGATTCCAAATCAATGATATCCTAATAGTAAATAGGACTCATGTGATATAGAATATCATGAACAATGATAGTCAACATAACACATGATTCTCTTACACCTTCCAAGGTAATCTTCTCAAATGTTGCCTCACTTCCTAATCGTGAACTTCTTCTCCACTAGTAAAACTACTATCCATTTTTAAAGTTGTTGCATGTGTTGAAAAGAATCAATGCAAATATTAACAAGGCATGAATCATAGTTATCATGGCCCATCTGAAAATTGAAGACAAATATAGTGTTCCTTGAAACTAAGGGAATGTTCAAGGCCTAAGCATCAAAATCATAACTCTTAGGAGCTTTTCCATCAGTGATGGGAACTTGTGCATACTCTATAGGAAATCCTTCAATCTCCAAGTCTTTGAGCACCTCCAAATAATTTTGAACTACTTTTGAGTTCATTGCTTCCCAAGCATCATATATTTGGCCATCATCAACCCCATGAATGATCATTATAACACCTCCATAGTATTCTACTTGCCCAAAAATATTTTCTTTAAGTTGAGACTCCATCACAAGGAATGAATCATAGTTATCATGGCTCATCTGAAAATTGAAGAAAAATATAGTGTTCCTTGAAACTAAGGGAATCTTCAAGACCTAGGCATAAAAATCATAACGCTAAGGAGCTTTTCCATCAGTGATGGGAACTTCTGCATACTCTATAGGAAATCCTTCAATATACAAGTGTTTGAGTGCCCCCAAATAATTTTGAACTACTTTTTAGTTCATTGCTTCCCAAGCATCATATATTTGGCCATCATCAGCCCCATGAATGATCATTATAACACCTCCATAGTATTCTACTTGCCCAAAAATATTTTCTTTAAGTCGAGACTCCATCACATCATGTTTACAAATCATGACATTACCATACTCTCCATTGATCTCAGTATTAGGTACACATGCACAAGAGAAATGAGAATTTATTTCTAGCATCACATAGACATTCAAATTGTGGCAATCAAACACAATAATTCTAATGAAAATTTGGACAAAATTTGATCATGTTTTATGTGTTATTAATTTTAAAGATAGAAAATTTTAAACATGCTCAATAAATCGCTCTCCTTATTAGGAGATAAAGAATTAAGAGTTTGAATCATCGTGAGGCCTTCCCAAGACCAAGCCAGCCACCAAACAATCTTCCTTGAACAAAAAACAAGATCTCCAATGAGTCAAAAAGGTTGACCTTACCAAGAATGTAACTTCTCTAAATTTCAGCTTCATCAATCAGGTCTGCAACTTCGGATTCCAAAAACTCAAACCTGTAGTAACCCAAGAATCACAAAAACTTGCATGGGTGGGCCAATAATAGTAGGAGAACAGACTTATTTCATTTTTCTGAGATTCTTCTTTTCTTCGCTAGGGTGATTTCTTTTCTTCTAGCCTCCTCACACTACTTTTGTATCACAGATCAAACGCCAAGATGTGTGTCACTAGAGGAAGTCAAAGTCTTGTTATTTATAGTCTTCACAAGGGCTAGAGTGGGCCTCTCTAGGCCAAGTTTATCATGGATGGTAGACTTAGTCATGGGGTCTTTCTAGACTTTTCTAAACATCAAAATAATATTTTCTTTCTTGATACAAGATCCCAATCAAGTCTATTACATCATGACATAAACTTTGACTCAAGATAAAATTCCTAGAGCACTCAATGGGTGCTTAGACATAGGAACTAAAAACTTTGAGCATGAAACCCATGCTTTAATAAATAATTTTTCTTTTACAATAATTTTCTTTTTCTTTTGATAAGTACATAAGAGATACATCATGTCATGAACCAAATACAATTATGAAGACCAATACTAGTTACAACTTTCAATAGAAACTTTGCATGTTACACGCGTCCAATGTTTTCTAGGGTAGATTGCTCCTCAACTAAACTCATCTCTCCTTATTTTGTACTTAACATTTCTTCTTATCCCCAGACTTGCTCCGAAATGAATTTCATGTGTGATTTCTCTCAAAGGAGGTCGAATATCTTCTTTATACAACCTTCCAAGGGCTCTTTAAGCCTAATGTGAGGCCAACTTCAACTAGCTAACTGACCAGTTCTTGGAAGCACTATAAACATTTTTCCGAAATACAAAATTATTTTCTTTCTTTGAGACAGGTGTCGAAATGGGTCTTTAAATAATGACAATGACCTTTTGACTCAAGACAATCTTATAGGAATGCAATGGATTCTTGACATATTGACCAAAGACTCAAGCATGAAACCCATGCTTTATAAAATTTTCTTTTTACAATTTTCTTTCTTCTTTTGATCAATATATAATAATTACATAGTGACATGAGACAAATGACAATTATGAAGACCGAAACTAGTTACATTTCCAACAGGCAGGAGCATGTTGATTCAACAAATCCATAGGAGTAACACCAATTATGTTTCCATTTTGAGTTTCTCACTCAGTTTGGGACAAAGTTCATTTGATACACAATGAAAACAGTTCATGATATATGTTGCATGATGAGATTGTCCAATCCTCCAAGTGTAGTGAAACAAGATCTCCAAGGGCAGTGAAACAAGATCTCTTCAAGATGATGGCTCTTCTAGCCTTTCATGCTCACCAAGGCAACTTGCAACACCTCCTGCAATTTTGGACCTAAGGAAACCCTAGAAACCCTAGGGTATTCACATGTGTCAACATTAGAAGACAAATTACAAACTTTAAAAATATTGATGTGTCTCTCAATATATTGAAATTAAATATTACTTGAATATTTTAAACGCAAAGAATTTCCTTGTAACTCACTTGTACTATTATAATGTTCTTGTGGTTTCGTTAAGAAGTTTCTCAACATCCCTTATGAAACTTGCTAACAATTTCTCCCATTTGATGGAGTGTTATAGGATGTTCAACCAAATAGGTGTTTGTCAAATCTATCTTTGTCGAGTGATGGAAGTTCATGTAGGATAGAAGAATTTGACCAAACGTCTTCTGTGTCATCTAGCAAGCGAATATCAACTAGAGGTGAAAATATTAGAAGAAAATTCCATAGACGCATGGAAATTTTTCTCGCTAAAGGGGGGTCATGTTCTTATGATAATGAGAGCATAGATGACATCGAGGTGCCCTTGAGGTACAAACATCTAGTGAAACAATGGGCACCCAAGGATCTTCTTGAAATAAACATTGGTTTTTCTGTCAATGAAAGGATATACCGCATTGCCCCATCGTCATTACATGGTTTGGGGCTATTTTCCATGGATGGCATAAAGGTATGTTACAAAGGATTAACTGAATTGATGGAGTATGTCGGACCCTGTTACAACTACAATGATTGGGTATGACTAGTCCAATATACCAAAAGTATGTGAAGATATGGAGTGGCCGCAAATTATATACAACTAAAAGACAATGATGAAAATAAAGGCACAACTATGTATATTGATGGAAGGCCAAAAGAAGCAGGGAATATTGCAGGGTTTATAAATAGTACATGACCCATCACCAAAAATAAGCAACCCAATTGCATATTCGAGGGACATGAAGGAAACCATGTGTTCATATGTGCCATTAAGTTAATAGCTACAAGGGAAGAGTTTCTCATTGATTACAATTTGAATAGAATAAATACAAATATTGCAATTATGAGGGTGATATGTATTCAATTTTACCCAACTTGTAAGCAATGTCTATTGTATTTGATGATTGTCATTTACTACGTGAAGTTTCTATATAAATTTATACATATGTCAATAGTGGTTTTCTTATTAATATAATGATAATTAGTTGTGGATGAATTGAAAATTACACTTATTTGATAAACAAGGTGATAAGGGGAAGGCACCAACCTTAGAGTAGTCCACAGATGCTCGTGAGTGTTAGGACCTCATATTGTCCCTTTTTGACCATACATTTTGCCATGATATCATCCTTTTCAACTTATATTTAAAAAGTCCTTGTTAGTGTTTTAACCCAATTATCCCTAAGGTATGTAATGATTCTTCTCATCACTATACGTTTAATTATTTAGCATATAATCATGATATCTTCATAGTTAATCTTTAAATTGTTAAGTGCTGAACAATTAAAGAATGATGTGCAGTCCACGTTGCTGAAACAACTTGGAGTTTGTGAGACTATTTTTGCAGTTGCTGAAATAGTAAAAACGGCACGTGAATCTCGATGCTGAAACAGCTGAGATTTGCATTCTAAATTTGACAGCAGCAAAGGAACCAGACTGATCACTGAGGAAGCTGTTACACTGGATGTAATGCCTATAATCTAAAGACAGTATTACTGTAACAACATTTTGTTGACGGGAAATTGATTTCCCTATTTTTGTATAATGGGTTAAAATAATGTAAATATTTTGTAATAGATGTCTCCTCTTTATAAAGAGGAGACATCTACATTAGAGGGGGATAGACTGTGGAAAAAGGCTCAGCTGAAGGAACAGGACTAGAATTCTTTTTGTAATATGACATATTGATGGATGAATAAAATTTTGTTCTGAACATCTTTTTCTAGTTCTTGTCTCCTGGGGAATCTTGTGAGAAGGACAGGGCCCACCTTCATCACAAGATTCACCCATTATATTTCCGCAGTGTGTCTTTTATTCATGCCTTGTTAACAAGTACTATTTGCTGAATATTGTTTATAATACCTTTGCTGAAACTCTGTTTCTTTCTCAATTGATTATTGTATTATTCAAAGTTAATTCATGAGTGTTTCACCGGTGATTAAGTTATAGAGTGAATTGGCAAGCTAGCTAATCAGAGGCAGGTGCTGGAGATTCCCGCTCTGGGGATAGGGTCCTGACTCTCTGTTACAGCACAGCCATTGTTTTCCTTTGTAGATTGATTCTTTTCTATTATATGACCCTTTGAATGGAATTAAGCATTCTTTGATAGTTATCTGCAATAGAGTGTAATTGCTATAATGCAGAGTGGAGCTTCAGTTTGTTAAAATAAGGCGTGATTTGTTTGTACTACAACTTTTGTTGCTTTTAAAATTGAGTGCATATAGTACGCAGTTGCCTTTGAAATAACAAGACTTCCCTGGGTTGACAATTTATGTCGCACTTTGTTGTTTAATTCAATAAGCAATTAAAGTGACCAACATTTTGGCGCCGTTGCCGGGGAAGGCAATTATAGATTTTAAAAGTACTGATGATTTTCTTGTAGATATGCAGGATGCATGAGAGGACGCAAGAAAACTAATCCTACAGGTGGCAAGGGCAAAGGAAGAGGAGGAAGAAAAAATTTCATCGATGAGATTATTTCAAAAGCTGAGACATCCCAGAGGCTAAGCTCTCGGAGGCCACAAACTCAGCACTCTCTCCAAACGGACTACCAAACAGAGGAAGTAGTGGGACCTGAAAGGGTTGTAGAAACAACAGAACATACCGAGGAACCAGTGGAGGAAGTTGAAGAACCAGTAGAAGATATTGAAATTGAAGAACCAATAGAAGATATTGAAGTTGAGGAACCAGTTCAGGACATTGAGAGTCCAACAGAAAACACTGAAGACTGGGCAAGTGCATCAGGAAAGCAACCAATGGATGGAAACAATGAAGGAATCTTTGGTGGAGGACGTAGAGGTGAAGGAAGAGGTGAGAATTCTCTCTCCACTTTGGAATTCCCTATTGAGGAACTTCCCAGAGGTACAACTCCTATGAAGAATATTCCACTCTCAGCCCTACCTAACTTCCATGGTTTATCCTCCGAAGACCCTGATGAGTTTCTTTTCGAGTTTGATATATTATGTAGAAGTTATGATTATGTTAATAATGCTCAAAAGTTAAATTTGTTTCCAGCAACACTAAAAGGAAATGCACTAAGATGGTTTATGAGCTTGGGAGGTCATGTGATCACAACATGGGATCAAATGAAGGAGAAATTCCTGGCCAAATACCAAGACTATTGCCGGACGAGAGAAAAAAGGGAGGAATTATTCAAGATGGTTTAGAAGGAGGATGAAAATCTGGAGGACTTTGTGGAAAGACTCCAGTATAATCTGCAGAGATCTGAGCACCTTGATGTAAGTAAATATATCTCAAAACAATATTATTGAAAGGGGTAAGGGATGATTGTTTAGATATGTTAAATATGCTTGGTAAAGGGGATATATCTAAATAATTGTATGATGAAATCGTTAACCTCTGCAAGAGGTGTTCAAGAGGAGCTGCAAATAAATCAAAGAGCAGGGATAGTACTTATTCAAGGGTCTAGAAATCAGCCAGTGGAGGAGCAACAAGAGCTGAAATAGGTAATCTACTTGAGGAATTCAAGACTGAAATGTTAAGTTCTTTTGCTTCACAGATTGATACCTTGCAGGTTAAAAAGAAGCAGGCAGAGGCAGAAGCTGCTTTGGCCATTTTCTGCCCTAAATGCAGAGAAAAACACCCACTGAGGGAATGCCCACTAGACAAGGTACCAATCTGTACCATTTGTGAGAAGGACCATGAAACTCAACAATGCCCCTCTTTACCAGGGATAAAGGCAGCGTTACAACCAACTGAGGAGGAAGCTGAAGTAGTTTATCTGCTGACACAAAGGAGGCAATGGCAACCACGAGGACAAGGTACGAACTCTAGCATGCCATTTAATCGTTGGACTAATTATCCTTCTTTTAATCAAGCAAATTACCCACCCTTTAACCAAATGCAATATCCAACCTTTAATCAAATGAATTTCCCACCCATGCAACAAACAAACCCTCCCTTTATAGACCCTGCAATGTCGACTCCCTGGCTTCTACAATAATCCTATTTTAACCAATGGAACCCAAACTGGAGAGCTCAACAAAATCCATTCACAAACCAATTTCTTCAGTTCCAACAACAACTTTCTCTCCCGTCAGGTACCCCACCGAATAATCAGACCATGAAGCCTCAGCTGCATGTACAACCGAACCCTAACACTAATAATAGTAAAGCTATGCAAGTCATTGACATTCAGAACCTGCCTACATCTCCTGTGAAATTTAATGATATTCATTTACAATCTGGGAGAGTAGTTGAGCCGATTATAGATGATATTACCTCTCCCGACTTTGATAAAGAAGAGACAAAAAAGAATAAATCATCTAATAAGGATGTTGAAACAGTCAAGCCATCCTCTAATAAAACTACTGAAACAACAGAGCCACCATTCCCTGAGCGTTTGGCTCTCACTAAGACGCCTGAGCCGCCTGCTTTTAACCTTTTAGGGGAATTGCAGAATCTGTATGTTAAAATTCCACTTTTACAAGCACTCAGAGATGTGCCAATCTATGCCAGAACTGTCAGAGACATTTGCATCAAGAAACCTAGTAGGAAGGCTAAAGATCCCCTTACAGTTCATGTGATGGGTGATCTAGCTGCTTTAATGTCAAGAAAAATCCCCCCTATAAAATATGGTGATCCTGGTCACCCCATGGTCACAGTACAGGTCAGAAAAAATATTGTTTCACGAGTTCTGGTAGACCTAGGTGCTGCTATAAATATTATGACCATTGAAACTGCACAACTGTTACAGTTGAAGAATGTAATTAGAGAGACACCAACTATCCTGGAATTAGCTAATCGTTCCACAATCAAACCAGAAGGGGTTATTGAAGACCTGATCATCTCAGTTGAATCTTGGAATTACCCAGCTGACTTTGTTGTGTTACAGACTAAAGCAAAGTTGGGGGGGCATCCTCTGATTTTAGGGAGACCCTGGCTGGCTACAACAGATGCTTTTATCAGCTCTAGATCAGGTTCAATGACAATTTCTAATGGATGTGAAACTAAGCAGCTTACACTGTACCCTCATGCTACACCTATGATTAAAAATGATGATTCTGTATGGTTAGACTATGAGGATAATGATACTCAACCCATTTTGACCATTGGATAAGCCTTAACTCTTAAAGACAACACAGAAGATGAAGTAATTAGTAATTTTATTTCTGAACCTTCCTCAATTACTTCTGAAACATATAATCAGTTAACTGCAATTCTGGATCCTGAAACGCAGAAAAAGCTTAAATCTAAAAACCTACCTCAAACATCAACTGCTATCTCCTCTAAAAGCATAACAGTAGAAATTGAACTTGGAAAAACATTGAACATAAACCCCAATTTATCAGATGCTAAAACACAACAGCTAATGAAGTTGCTCCGTGAGAACAAGGAAGCATTCGCATGGGACTACACAAACATGAAGGGGATCTCTCCTGAATTATGTACTCATTGTATCTATATTAAGGAGGGGGCCCGACCAGTCTGTCAACCCCAGCGGCGAATGAATCCCAATTTGAGGGAAATTGTTAAGGAAGAACTTCAAAAGTTGCTTGATGCAGGGTTTATATACCCCATATCTGACAGTGAATGGGTTTCTCCGTTGGTAATAGTACCTAAGAAAAATGGGAAATGGAGAGTGTGTGTAGATTATAGAGCCTTAAATAAAGCTACCCAAAAAGATCATTTCCCCTTGCCATTTATTGATTAGGTATTGGACAACTTGTCAGGAAAGAAATTCTTTTCCTTTTTAGATGGTTTTAGTGGATATAACCAAATTAGAATTGCACCTCAAGATCAAGACAAGACCACTTTTACTAGTCCTTGGGGGACTTTTGCTTATAGAGTTCTCCCATTTGGACTATGTAATGCTCCAGCAACATTTCAAAGAGAAGTGATAGGAATCTTTTCTGATATGCTTAATGATTCTTTGGAGATATTTATGGATGATTTCACTCCCTATGGTGTGACTTTTGAAGATGCGCTACAAAACCTTGAGAAAGTACTTAAACGATGCATACAAGCTAATCTTTCCTTGAGTACTGAAAAATGTCATATGATGATGAACGAAGGAATTGTACTAGGACACTTCATTTCATTCCTTGGGATTCAAGTGGATCCATCCAAAGTACAGGTAATTCAGACCCTTCCTATTCCTAAAACACAAACTGATGTAAGAAGTTTTTTAGGACATGCTAGATATTATAGAAGATTTATCAAATTTTTTTCTAAAATAGCTTCTCCTTTGTTTGTGTTACTTATGAAAAATGCTGAATTTAAGTGGACTGATGCCTGTCAGAAAGCATTTGATGAACTTAAGCATCAGTTGTCTACAGCTCCTATTCTGAGGGGACCTGATTGGGCACTTCCCTTTCATATATCCTCTGATGCTTCGGATACTGCAATTGGAGCTGTCTTGGGTCAAGAAGAAAACAATCTTCCTTATGCTATCTATTTCATTAGTAAGAATATGACCCCTGCTGAGCTTAATTACACAGTTACTGAGAAAGAATTTTTAGCAGTTATTTATGCTATTAATAAATTTCGACATTACATTACTGGTTATCCTACTTTTGTTCATACTGACCACTCGGCTATCAAGTATTTAATGAATAAATCTGTTACAAATGCTCGAGTTACCAGGTGGTTATTGTTACTACAAGAATTTGATATTACAATTGTGGATCGACCAGGTAAAGAAAATGTAGTTGCTGATTTCCTTTCTCGGATAAAAACTGATGATAATACTCCAGTAGATGATTCCTTTCCTGATGAATACTTGTTTGCAGTATCTGCTCACTCACCATGGTATGCAGACATTGCCAATTATCTGGTTGCAGGGAAGCTACCATCACACCTATCACATCGGGAGAAAAGAAAGATCATTCAACAAAGTGCTAGGTATAGCTGGATAAGTGGGTGTCTTTTTCATACAGGACTTGATCAGGAAATCCGAAGATGCATTAGAGAAGATGAGGTTTATGATATATTGAAGGCTTGTCATGATGGCCCTTGTGGTGGGCATTTTGTTGATAAGAGAACAACACATAAAATTCTCAGGATGGGTTATTATTGGCCCTCACTTTTCAAGGATGCAAAGAAATATGTCAGGGCCTGCGACAGTTGTCAGAGAATGGGCCAACCCAATCATAGAGATGAAATGCCACTGAACCCTCAGGTAATACTTGAACCCTTTGAAAGATGGGCTCTAGATTTTGTAGGGCCCATCAATCCTCCATCCAACCAAAGAGTTTATATATTGGTTTGCACAGATTATATGACTAAATGGGTGGAAGCTAAGGCACTTATTAAAGCTAATGAAGAATTTGTTTTAAACTTTTTATTTGAAGAAATCTTCGTTAGATTTGGGGTGCCTAGAGAACTAGTCACAGATGGAGGACCTCCTTTCAATTCTCATGGTTTTAAAGCTATGCTTCAAAAATATCATATCAATCATAAAATGACTACACCTTACCACCCCCAAGCTAATGGTCAGGTGGAAAGTACAAATAAAGTCATAGAAGCTATTTTAACAAAAACAGTGAAGGAGAATAGGAAGGATTGGTCTCAAAGACTGCCTGAGGCATTATGGGCTTACAGAACTACTTGGAGAAACACTACAGGTTTTTCACCCTATGAATTGGTTTATGGTAAAAGCGTTGTTTTTCCTGTGGAATTTGAAATTAAAACCTTAAGAACTGCTTTAGCTGTTAACCTTGATTTGATTGATGCACAGACAGCTAGGTTGTAGCAGCTGCAGGAATTGGATGAAAAAAGGTTGGATGCCATCCATCAAACAACTATGATTCAGCAGCAAAGAACCAGGTGGCATGATAAAACTATTAAGCATAAGCAGTTCCAAAAAGGTAATTGGGCTTTATTATATGATTCCAGGTTTGAAAATTTTCAAGGGAAACTACGAACAAGGTGGCTGGGACCTTACGAGATAGATACTATTTTTCCCAATGGAATAGTAAGGCTCCTAACAATTGATGGTTCTAGAACTCCATTGTTAGTAAATTGGTATCGGCTTCGTCTATACCAGCAACCAATTTCTAAGGAGGATTTTAAGGCCGCTTGCATGGCAGATTCACATTATATCTTTTTGGGGGAGCCTCTTGCCCCTCATTGCACTTAATCTCTGCATTATATATTCTTGTATTATTATTAGATTAGATTACTTAACTAATAATCCATGTCAAGGGCTACCATATTACAATTTATTATTTTGCAGGTCTTAGATTCGGAGGCTGGTTGAAGGAACAATTGCATTAAAAGCAGGATCAGGTTTCAGTTTGGGAAACATTGCCATTCCACTTCAATTCATAACCCATCCCCTCATACTACCCTTAAACAACATTGTCCTATTCTTCTTTAACAGCAGCATCTCTTTTTCCCGTTGCTGAAACACCAGTTTCGACCGTTGCTGAAACACCAATCTTTGCCCATTTTCCCCGTTGTTGAAACACCAACTTTTCCCCATTTTCTTCATTGCTGAGACACCGATTTCTCCATTTCCAAAACACCAAATTTTTCCATCTTTCCGAAAAAGCATCGCTTTTCCCATTTTTCCGTAATAGAGGCATCAATTCTTCTCAAAAACGACCAATACATATCATTTTCCATTGAGAGAATGAGCCATTCATCCTGGTAATTGTGTTCCTTCACTATTACCTCCTGTGAATAGAGAAAGCCTTTCATATAAATACCCTCATATCTTACAACCCTTTCCCATAACCATTGGTGATCTATTAAACGACGAGATTATACTTTCAGCACAACAATCGAAGGTAAAACGTGAGGTATGCGTGATTAAGGAAAAAATTAAACTATAGTTAATGAGAAGATTCTGATATGATTGCCGAAATCGCCGTACATTCAAAACTTATCATTTTAGCTGCAGTTGGGGGGAATATCAAAATTTTGCAATCATTACCCGATATGCCAATCACCGTCGTTTTTATTACAACCGTGTCTCATCACCCCGTCTCTGTCTTATTATGTCATAACCTCATTTGCAATATCTTACTCTGTCTCGGCTGCGGTAACTCGGCTCTGTATTGTGCATTTTACTGAACCGGTAACTATGGGAGGTAACGCTGTTTGAAATGAACCTGGTTCAATGGCTCTATTGGAACTACACCCAGAAGCATATCAAATTTTTCTGCAAGCAGGCTGGGTGGATTACTTCCAAAGGCTCCAGGAATTTGATTCTCAGCAAGTCCTAGAATTCGCACGTAATTTAAAGGAAGGTTATTCTACTGTTCGGGGAGTGCGAATTCCAGTAACAGAGGAAGATATAGCGCAGGTTTCAAGATTACCAGCCGATGGCATCCGTTGGTTCAGCCGTAAACACATCATTCTGAACGCACAGCAAGATTTTCTTCTACCTGGGGAGCGGGTCGAACCTAAAGGCAGGGGTGTTGCACTGCATTCATTACCACCTCCATGGCCAAAGGTTGCAGAGTTTGTCAAGCACTACCTCACCTGCGAAGGACGTTACCAGGTAGTGTACCAGCATGACTTTGTGTTATTGAATCATTTAAGACATGGTCATTTATTAAATATGCCATACTATCTGCTTGGGTGTCTAAAGAATATGTCACATTATTCCACGAATGCAAAGTACCCGCTCCTCTCCCTCACCCACCATCGCCTGGTTCAGCTTCTAATCCTGAGGGGCTTTGCCCTGCAGAATCCTCTTCCCCTTAACAACCCACCCCAGGAAGCTGCTGAAATCCCTCAACCAGTAGCTGAAAACCCTTAGGAAGATGCTGAAGTTACTTAACCAGCAGCCGAAAATCCTCAATAAATTGACGAAATTGCTCAAGCAGCAGCCGAAACTCCCCAATTAAATGTTGAAAATCCCCAGCCACCCGTGACAGTTAGTCCAATTGACCCCTCCATTGCATCAACCCCACCCCATAATTTACCTGGATCATCCACTCCCACCGTCCATATCCCCAGCGATGATTCAGACGACGACATTCCCTTGGCTAAGCTGAAAACGAAAAGGAAAAGGCAAGAAACGGTTGTGCCTCCATCAAAAAGATGAATAAGAGCCTCAATTAAAGAATCTATCACTTCTGATATCCCTCCTACCCCAGAGAAGGCTATCCATAAGAGAAAAACCATTGTTTTTCCTGCCTCCTTACCTTGAAGACGAAGGAGGATGTCTTCTAAAGCAGCAATAGAGACCGCCACCCCAAATTCTCCACCCATTATCCTGAAACCTCATACCCCACTAGACCTCGAATCCTTACCTTCCTCACCCTCGGGTACCAAAATGTAAAATGTTCAGGATTTTGTGACATCATTCCTTTCAGAAGACGCAGCTGCTCCACAAGAACCAGCTGCTAATTTATCAAAAGTAGACACCCAAGACAATGTACAACATGTAGCTG
Source organism: Pinus tabuliformis (assembly GCA_031772625.1). Classification (NCBI taxonomy): domain Eukaryota; kingdom Viridiplantae; phylum Streptophyta; class Pinopsida; order Pinales; family Pinaceae; genus Pinus; species Pinus tabuliformis. The sequence continues at coordinate 790,534,787 of CM062819.1, read as the reverse complement.
TCCCACAAGAACCAGCTACTGACTCAACAGGTGTTACACAAGAACCACCTGCTGAGGAGAAAAAGATAGATGACCTAGATGTAGCTGTTACACAAGAACCAGCTACTGACTCAACAGGTGTTACACAAGAACCACCTGCTGAGGAGCAAAAGATAGACGACCTAGAGGTAGTTGTCCCACAAGAACCAACTACTGACTCAACAGGTGTTCCACAAGAACCACCTGCTGAGGAGCAAAAGATAGACGACCTAGAGGTAGCTGCCCCACAAGAACCAGCTACTAGTCCAGCAGGTGCTACACAAGAACCACCTACTGATGATCATGATCAGGAAATAGATCAGGACGTAGCAGCTACTAACTCAGCAGGTGTTACACAAGAACCACTTGCTGATAAACAGGAAATAGATAATCAACATGTAGCTGAACCAGCTACTGGCTCAGCAAGTGTCACACAAGAACCACCTGCTGATGACCATGACCAGAAAACAGACCAAGACTTGGCTGCTACGGACTCAGCGGTTGATACACAAGAGCCACCTGCTGATGAGCAAAGTGTAGATAACCAGGGCACTGCACAAACTATAGTTGTTACAGAAGAACCAGCCACTCAGTCGGCTGATATGCAAAATTCCCATGTTCAGGAGGATATAGCTGTTACAGAACTAGCTGATGACCCAGCAGTTGTCACACAAGAACCACCTACTGGAGATACAAATAATGAAGCTGCCACCAAACAACGATCCTCCCATCCACTTGAACCAGCTACAGAGACTGCAACTGCTACAGAAGGCCTTGTCACGTTAGCTTCCCTTCAACAAGAAAATGAGTTTTTGAAAGCCGAGATTCAGGTTTATAAGCAAGAGTTAATGATGGCAAGGGAAGCCTATGAAAAAGAACTTAATCTGTATACTTTAGCTCAGGTAGCATCTGCAGCTGAGAAAAGTGCAGAAAAGGATCGATACAATGAATATATGTGCAGCCAATGTGGTGATCTCTATTCTCGAGCGGGTTATAGGATAATCGAAGTCCCATTGCCTAGACCCACTCCTGCATTTACTCCTGTTATAGTTAAAAAGGAACGCCCTGTTGTTACACAAGAACCAGTAGGGCCTTCAAAGATTTCTGAAGAAGAAGTGAAACCGCAAGTATCCCGGCCTACCCTAGTCATTAAAGCTGAAAATCCTGCACCAAAGTCTGCAAAGACGGTGTTTACCCAGACTGAACCTCCGTGTGTAGAGACTGTCTTCACTCAGACCTTAAGCATTCAAGAACTCAGGAATATATGGAAGAAAGAGTATGCCCTGTCGCAAGAAAAGGCATTGCAGGAACATAAATCATTATGGCAGAATCATGTATATAGAAATTGGGAAGTCCTGGAACAGTTCCATGCACAGCAGAAGGAAAATAAGGAGTTGAAAACTAGACTGTCTCTTATCTTTGAGTTAGTTCAAAGACTTCTGGCCACCAAGAAACCATCCTTTAACTATTCTGTGTTTCTAGTAGAATGCCTAGCATTCCTTCAGGTAAAAGCAGTCAGAGATGGATGACCTCATGAGGTGTCTACACCTCAGCAGTTTATTGAAACCTTTGCAGCAGCATTAGTCAGTGAACAGAATCTATTATGTGAACTCTATCTCCATAATGAAGCCATGCCGGAGGATAGGAAGCTTAATTTGATTCCTGTGACTGGTGACATTCAGATTAGAGCCTTTGTTTCTTTTATGGCCAATCATCTCACATGGCAAAACGCTTTCCTTTCAGCGAAACATAACGAAGAAAATCGCCTTTTGTGGATCCGAGCTGAACCACAGAATGTTGTTGTTTTCATTGCTGAACATCATCGGGTTATAAGAGAACCAGGAATGACTGAGCATATCAAAGAATTATAGGTAGCAATGTTAGAGGAGTGTCAATAGTATGTCAGAAAGAAAAGACCTCTTGCCATACAAGTAAACAATCTGTTCTGGGAACATTGCCCTAAGGAGAGAAGGGAATACCATCCTTTTAACCCTCTTAATCTTCACACAACAATTTCATGAATACCTAATTACGTTAAATGTGTTCAATAGTGTGGCAAAAAATGGTTGGGTTATCATTTTCATTTCCCGCTTCTTTGGTTGCCAGTACAACAATATAAGGCCTACTTCAAGGTGTCCAAAAAGGAGGAGCTTGTAGCATGGCAGAGATTACAGAGTGTCCAGGGCTTCAGAGATTTGACTGATAGCACCTTCTATACTTACTGTATAAGTAATTTTCACTGTACATCCCAGTACTCCGATTCAGACTTAGAGTAAATGTTGCATGGGGACATGCAACTGCTTCAGTTGGGGGGGATGTTAGGACCTCATATTGTCCCTTTTTGACCATACATTTTGCCATGATATCATCCTTTTCAACTTATATTTAAAAAGTCCTTGTTAGTGTTTTAACCCAATTATCCCTAAGGTATGTAATGATTCTTCTCATCACTATACGTTTAATTATTTAGCATATAATCACGATATCTTCATAGTTAATCTTTAAATTGTTAAGTGTTGAACAGTTAAAGAATGATGTGTAGTCCGCGTTGCTGAAACAGCCTGGAGTTTGCGAGACTATTTTTGCAGTTGCTGAAACAGTAAAAACGGCACGCGAATCTCGATGCTGAAATAGCTGAGATTTGCATTCTAAATTTGACAGCAGCAAAGGAACCAGACTGATCACCGAGGAAGCTGTTACACTGGATGTAACGCCTATAATCTAAAGACAGTATTACTGTAACAACATTTTGTTGACGGGAAATTGATTTCCCTATTTTTGTATAATGGGTTAAAATAATGTAAATCTTTTGTAATAGATGTCTCCTCTTTATAAAGAGGATACATCTACATTAGAGGGGGATAGACTGTGGAAAAAGTCTCAGCTGGAGGAACAGGACCAGAATTCTTTTTGTAATATGACATATTGAGGGATGAATAAAATTTTGTTCTGAACATCTTTTTCTAGTTCTTGTCTCCTGGGGAATCTTGTGAGAAGGACAGAGCCCACCTTCATCACAAGATTCACCCATTATATTTCTGCAGTGTGGCAAGTGTGTCTTTTATTCATGCCTTGTTAACAAGTACTATTTGCTGAATATTGTTTATAATACCTTTGCTGAAACTCTGTTTCTTTCTCAATTGATTATTGTATTATTCAAAGTTAATTCATGTTAGAAAATTATATATTACGGAGCAATGGAACACATAAAATATTGCAGAAATATAAACACAGAAAATGCACAAAACAAGAGAGACACAGATATACGTGGTTCACCCAGTTTGGGCTACGTCCACCCTGAACAGCCAATCCTTCCTTTCTATTATCCAGCAAAATGAAGAGACACAACCTACAACAAATCCGCTATAATATCCTCTGTTTTCTCTCACAGTCTCACCTCTCTGTTTCTCGCTCACCGAATACACATCTATTTTATAGCCTCAAATACAATAACATCATACAAAGAATGGGGTTGCCTTCTAGGGCAAAAAACCCTAAACTAAACATAAGTTCTACCGTCAGATCATCCGCCTAATGAACAACCCAGATTGACTAGAAATTACTATACTTTTACAAGGCAATTTTACATTTGTTTTTAGCTTCGGGGCGCTGCCCCCGAGCCCCCGCACCCCCCGCGTGGAGGGGTGTACAAGACTTCCTGGGGTATACATCCGGCTGAAACAAAGACCTTTGAACAATCATGCTCCACACACAACAATCTCCCACTTGGAGAATGATTGTAGCAACTCGACTGCTGCTTCATTTGCTGGACAATGACTCCTCTTTGGACCTGGTTGTTCCTCATCTTCATCGTCATCCTTGAAGACCAATTGAAACTGATCATATTCCCAGTTTCTCCCTGGTTACAACTTTTGTTAGCATATCTGCAGGATTCTGGCTAGTGTGTATCTTTTCCAGCTTCAACTCTCCATTTTCCAACACTGATCGTATGAAATGGTACTTGAGCTGTATGTGTTTAGTCCTGGAATGAAATGCTGAGTTCTTTGCAAGATGAATGGCACTTTGTCTATCACTGTATAACGTGCCCTTATCATGCTCCTTACCCAATTCACCCATAAACCTTTGTAACCAAATCATTTCTTTACTAGCCTTTGTAGCAACAACATACTCTGCTTCTGTTGTTGAAAGTGCAACAACACTTTGGATTTTTGAAACCCAACTGACAGTTGTTCCTTCAACAGTAAATACATATCCTGTAGTGCTCCTCCTGTTATCTCTGTCACCTGCCATATCTGCATCAATGTATCCCTATAGAGAAATGTTTGCACCACCAAAGCATAGTGCTTGATTTGTGGTACCTTTCAAATATCTGAGAATCCATTTCACTGCCATCCAATGTTCCTTTCCTGGATTGTTCATGTACCTGCTTACAACTCCCACTGCATGTGCAATATCAGGCCTTGTGCAGACCATTGCATACATTAAGCTTCCAACTGCTGATGGATATGGAACTTTAGACATATAATCCATGTCTTCTTGGGTCTTTGGGCACATTTCCTTACTAAGTTTGAAATGGCTAGCAAAAGGTGTACTAACCGGTTTTGCATTGTGCATATTAAATCTTTTCAACACCTTTTGTATGTACTCATTCTGAGATAATGTTAATTTGCGATTTGTCTGGTCTCTAGTGATTCTCATACCAAGGATTTGTTTTGCAGCTCCCAAATCCTTCATTACAAATGAATTTGCCAATTTTCTTTTGAGTACATTTATTTCCTGCAAGTTAGATCCTGCAACAAGCATGTCATCCACATACAATAACAATATAATATAGTTGCGATCATTTTGCTTTTTCAGATAAACACAATGATTAGAGTGACATCTAGTATAACCTTGTTCAGACATAAACTTGTCAAATTTTAGATACCACTGCCTTGGAGCCTGTTTTAAGCCATACAAGCTCTTCTTCAACCTGCACACTAGTTTCTCCTTCCCTTTCACCTCATATCCTTATGGCTGCTGCATATATATCTCTTCCTCCAAATCCCCATGGAGAAAGGCTGTCTTTACATCTAACTGCTCAAGATGAAAATATTCAGCTGCTACAAGACTTAAAATAGTTCTGATTGAAGTCATTTTAACAACAGGAGAAAATATTTCATCAAAATCAATACCTTTCTTCTGTGCAAACCCCTTCACCACAAGTCTAGATTTATACCTATGTTTTCCTCCATCTTCTTCCTTCAGCCTGTAAACCCATTTATTCTTCAATGCAGTTTTTCCTATAGGCAACCTGACTAAATCCCAAGTCTGGTTATGCATTAAGGAGTCCATCTCTTCTTCCATGGCTACCTCCCACTTCTTCCTTCTTTCAACCTGCATTGCTTCTTCATAACATTCGGGTTCACCGAAATCAGTCAACAATAAATAATATAATGAAGGAGAGTATCGTTCAGGGGGTCTACTTATCCTGGTAGATCTTCTAACACCACTTTCAGGTGTTTGGGGTGCCTGTTGTTGTTGTGGTGGTTGCTGTTGTTGTGGTTGTTGATTATTATTATTTTCAGGCACCTTTCCTTTTTCAGTGATTTCATCAAGAACTGTGTATTCCTTGTTTTCCTTTTCCTGTTTCTTTTCCTGCAACTGATTCTTATACAAGACCTTTTCATTGAATATTACATCTCTGCTCCTAATGATTTTGTGATTTTCGTAATCATATAAGCGATAACCAAAATCATTAACACCATATCCAATAAAGGTACATTTCTTTGACTTTGCCTCAAGCTTTGTTCTATTTTCTTTATCAATATGGACAATGGCCTCACAACCAAAAGGCTTTAAAATAGAGTAGTTTACCTTTTTACCTGTCCATGCTTCCTCTGGAACACAACCATCCAAGAAAATTGAAGGCCCTCTGTTTATTAGATAAACAACAGTATCTACAGCATCTGCCCAAAACTGTAAAGTCAATCCTGCATGCAATCTCATGCACCTTGCACGCTCCATGATTGTTCTATTCATCCTTTCTGACACACCATTTTCTTGTGGTGTTCTTGGAACTATCTTCTCTCTACGAATTCCATGCTCTGAACAGTACTTATCAAACTCTTTGCTGCAATATTCACCTCCATTGTCTGATCTAAGACACTTCAATTTCTTTCCTGTCTCAATCTCAACCAAAGCTTTCCATTTCTTGGAAGTATCAAATACATCAGATTTATTCTTAATACAATAAATCCAAGTTTTTCTAGTTGCATCATCAATAAAAGTAACATAATAATGAGAGCCACCGAGAGATGATACCTGAGCAGGTCCCCATACATCTGTATGCACAAGCTCTAATTTTTCGCTCTTCTTTTCTTTCCCAACTCTGAGAAATCTGACTCTCTTTTGTTTTCCATAAATGCAATTCTCACAGAAATCCAAATCAACATTCTTCAAACCCGGCAACAAATTCCTTGAGTGAAGAATCTTCATCCCCTTTTCACTCATGTGTCCGAGCCTATGATGCCATAATGTTGCATCTGCTCCTTTGGAAGTTAAAGCATTAACAGAGTTAGAAATACCATTGCATAAATACAATGTACCAACCTTTTCGCCTTTTGCTATTACCAGGGCTCCTTTGGTGACCTTCCAAGCTTTATCTGTGAAAGTTGTCACACAACCTTCACTGCCTAACTGCCCTGTTGAAATCAGATTTTTCTTTAGATCTGGAACATGCCTTACCTCCTTTAATAGCCATTGGTTTCCATTTTGCTGTTTTACAAGAACCTTACCCATTCCAACGATTTTACAGGGTTTATCATCACCCAGACGAACTTGTCCAAAATCTCCTTGAACATAGTCATGAAAGTATTTCTTATCAGGTGTGGCATGGAATGAAGCCCCTGAATCTACCACCCAGGAATCAGTAATATTTTCGAAAGAAAGAATCAAAGCATCTTGTAACACCTCACCTGTCACATTTTCTTCATGATTGTTTTCTTGTTGTGCATCTCCTTCTTTTCCCTTCCGAGATCTACAGTCTTTCTTTAGGTGTCCTTTCTTTCCACATTTCCAGCACACTGTCCCCGATCTGGACTTGGATCTCCCTTTCCTTGATTTACTACGATATCCTGAGCTCTTTCCTCTTTCCATTTTTCTTCCTCTAGACTCTACACTGAAAGCATTTCCCGATGTCTCACCGAAGCTTTTCCATCGCATTTCCTCGCTAAGGATAGCACCGACAACATCATCAAACTTTAAAGTACTAGATCCAGAAACGGAGTTACTAATGGCCATTACCAAACCATTCCAACTTTCTGGTAATGAGCACAAGAATAACAGAGCTTTAACTTCATCATCAAAGTTTACCCCTACAGAACTTAACTGACTTGTAACTGTATTAAAATCATTTAAATGGTTTGCAACAGGTCCTACTTCCGACATATTCATATTAAATAACCATTTCATAAGAAATACCTTGTTTGAGGCCGAGGGTTTTTCATATAGTTTTGACAACGTCTGCATCAAACCCTCTGTCGTGGTTTCATTCGAAATGTTGAAGGCGACTGACATAGCAAGGCACAACCGTATTGTTCCGAGTGCCTTTCTATCGAGAAGGTTCCATTCTTCGTCTTTCATACCCGTCGGCAGCTTTGTTTTTCTGCCCAATGGTAGGTATAGATCTTTCTGATACATATAATCTTCCATCTGCATCTTCCGCAGCGAGAAGTTTTGGCCGTTAAATTTCTTGACCCTAAACTTACCATCTTCCGCCATTGTTCCCACTCGAACCAGGAACCCTTCTTTCCTGCGAGTTTATCAGCCAAATAGACCTTCGGCTCTGATACCAGTTGTTAGAAAATTATATATTACGGAGCAATGGAACACATAAAATATTGCAGAAATATAAACACAGAAAACGCACAAAACAAGAGAGACACAGATATACGTGGTTCACCCAGTTTGGGCTACGTCCACCCTGAACAGCCAGTCCTTCCTTTCTATTATCTAGCAAAATGAAGAGACACAACCTACAGCAAATCCGCTGTAATATCCTCTGTTTTCTCTCACAGTCTCACCTCTCTGTTTCTCGCTCACCGAATACACATCTATTTTACAGCCTCAAATACAATACCCTCATACAAAGAGAGGGGTTGCCTTCTAGGGCAAAAAACCCTAAACTAAACATAAGTTCTACCGTCAGATCATCTGCCTAATGAACGGCCCATATTGACTAGAAATTACTATACTTTTAAAAGGCAATTTTACATTTGTTTTTAGCTTCGGGGGCGCTGCCCCCGAGCCCCAGCACCCCCCTGCGTGGAGGGGTGTACAAGACTTCCTGGGGTATACATCCGGCTGAAACAAAGACCTTTGAACAATCATGCTCCACACACAACAATTCATGAGTGTTTCAACGGTGATTAAGTTACAGAGTGAATTGGCAAGCTAGCTAATCAGAGGCAGGTGCTGGAGATTCCCGCTTTGGGGATAGGGTCCTGACTCTCTGTTACAGCACAACCATTTTTTTCCTTTGCAGATTGATTCTTTTCTATTATATGACCCTTTGAATGGAATTAAGCATTCTTTGATAGTTATCTGCAATAGAGTGTAATTGTTGTAATGTAGAGTGGAGCTTCAGTTTGTTAAAATAAGGCGTGATTTGTTTGTACTACAACTTTTGTTTCTTTTAAAATTGAGTGCATATAGTACGCAGTTGCCTTTGAAATAACAAGACTTCCCTGGGTTTACAATTTATGTCGCACCTTGTTGTTAAATTCACTAAGCAATTAAAGTGACCAATAGTGAGGAATAGGTTACTGATGATGCAATTTTTATGTCCGCCAATCCAATCCAAGCAATAAGGAAGCTTAAAATCAATGAAAACATGAAACTTAATTCTTTAGTTCTGATTGAGCCTCAGACAATGAGATAAAAGGAAAAATCAAAACCTTGTTGTAATGAGTTTGTTGGTATAGGGTGAGAAAATCATTTAATTATCCCATTTATTTTTTTGTGATTTAGTTATCCCATCCTTTATAAAAAAACTCTTTATTTTACAGGAGTTTTTGGCGGAGTACAATCCTCATGCTACGACTATGGGCTGGGTTGACATTGGGACTATGGGTTGGGCAGACAATGGGAAAATAACTCAACCACCCACAGCAGGATCTGCACTCCCTGAACAACGTATGTCAGGATCTACACATGATGCTATGGATTTTGAGCATGATACAATTGAAAATTTTTAAATGAGTTTTCCTAGATCTTCTCGTCTTACTAACAAAAGATCATTACTGATCACGTTTTTGGTAGATGATGACAATCTCCCTATGAAAATAGAGAAACTTCTAGGTATTTAAAAAGTGTTTTAAATATTAATTACAACCTAAATAAAACTAATGTATATTTTGTGATTATATTAAACTAATGATAATATCATTTTGCATGAAATGATGTATCTTATAGGCGTTTGTATGACATAACCTTGGAAATCTTTGGGCTGAACATTAGCACAAATTAGAAATTCCAAAATTCCAAGTTAAAAGATGAACTTATTAACATGATGGTTCACCTATTTGGTGATGATACCTTGAAAAAATCTAAGGTTACCTCAAAGGAAGGGCTACATTTAAAATATCCATGGGACTTGTATAGGTCTCAATTAGAAAGCGCTAGGTCACATGAGCACCCTCCATCAATTCCAGAGATGGAGTGTAGAGTGCTCATGGAAGATGTACACGAGAAGGCACTTCGAAAAGCAGGGAATAATCCACCCAGACTAGGAAGGTATGAGGCTCTTTTAATAATGTAATTATGATGCTTTATCATCATTGTGACATATAATTAAGTTTTTCAATGTTTTAAATATTCGCTCCCAAATACTTCCAAAGCCACACAGGCTAGAATAGCCAAACACAGGCAACATCATCTTGGCCTGGGTGGTTACTCGAAACTGGTCATAAAATATGTAAGTACATAAAAAAATAATTTACATCCAAATTATAAATTGTCAACAATTTTAATTTAATATCACAGAAGAAGAAAAATTTATGTCCTAATGCAAAATTGCAAGAGACACAATTCAAAGAGGCTCCCACAAAGGAGGACCTAAAGCTTGCTTTCAGTGCGGCTATGAAGCCATGGTTGAATGAAGGACAATCTTGGCGTCTTCATAGTCTTCGACCACCCAACATAACACCCAGGCAAATAAAAGCAATGCATATAATTTATAAATCATTACTTGTACAATCTATTGGTTATTATTTTTAGCCATAAAGTAATGTGATTGATTGTAAAAAGTAGGCAAGCAATGTAGATACAACACATGAGCCTACTGACGGTGGAGTGCCTGATCTTGAGACTGATGTTCAGCTCGGTACTAGAGGTATTTCATGTGTTATAAAAAATTGTAGTATGGAATACAATTAAAAATATTTAAATGAAAATGGTGTAATAAGTATAACCTTTCTTGTTTTTACACCAGAGCATGTATAGGATGTGGCCAAAGAAGTGGAGGAACATATGGCCACATCAGAAAGAATTCTGCTTCCCTTCACTACCAAAGTAGGTAAAGAACACTCTACTACTCTTTTTATTAATAAAACATTTGTAATAATAATAACTATAAATATGAATTTAAATTTTCTTTTTTTATTGCAGTTGATGCTTGACCCCACTTGTAGCAACATAGTCGTAGGACTAGGTAAACAACATGAAAGATTACACTAGAGAACACAAAAAATTAAGGGGGCCAAGATCAAGACATCCTCGCTAACTTCATTTTAAAAAAGAGAAAGAAACGTGATAAAAAAAATGACTGCACTTGTTTATTTAGAGCCCTCTTTTTTAGTACCACATTTTTTATTAAGAGTTTGAATGCCTCATGGCATGTGCACATGTAACTTTAGACTATTTTAATAAAAAATTGTGATTTTTCTGTTGCAAAAAATTAGAACGATTTTGTTTCATTTTATGTAAACATATTTTCTGTGATACAAGGAGGGTGTAGAAGGCCATATATTTGATAAATTCATGGTAAAGTCAATTAACTCCGTTACGAACACTAAGAGCCTATAATCATATTCCTGTGTTAAACTAAGCCTCTACACAATATTTTCCCATGACAAGTCAAACATCTACTAATTTTTATGCGTATCCCACTCCACCATACAGTACCACACTCCTAATTTAGGTGTTAGCTACTCCTTCTTCAATGCCTAATCACAAAAAATTGTGATTTTGATGAGAATTTAAGTACATATGTGTAATGTCCATGATGGGACACATTAATTGTCGTCCCCAAATTTCTTGCGTCAATGATTATAACATTAAATGGGCTAGCATTGGTCTATCTCATCATCTCAAAATGACTTGGCAAATGAAAATTTACAATTTATGTCATCATCACTTCACACTATCTCATGAATGACCCTTTCTACAAATTATATGCATGAATTTATGGAAGGTCATCCCCTCTACCTATCCTATGATTGATTGTGACAACAAGTGAATAAAGGACAATTAACGGATCTTTGTTGACAAGATCCCCTACTTATAAATTGTACTTTGTTCACATGTTCTCACAATCAATCATAGGCTAGGTAGAGGGGATGGTCTACCAAAAATTCATGCATATAATCTGTAGAAGGGGTCATCTATGAGACAATGTGAAGTGATGATGATAGACATGGTAAATTTTCATCTATTGGGTCATTTTGAGATGGTGATGACAGACCAGTGCTAGCCCATTCAAGGTTATAATCATTGATGGGCAATGTGCGGAGGACAATTCATACATCCCATCATGGACATTACACTCATGTGTACTTAAATTGTCATCATAATCACAAATTATTGTGAATTGACAACTAATATATGTTAGAATTTTGTTAGACTAATATAGATTAGAAAATGAAACCAATATATATATTAGTTACAATAAATATAGTAGAAAATATAGCAGCCATTCCAATAGCGCAGACTAGTGCACGAGGTAAAGAAAACTCTAATGTTATTTTTATTAATGAATAATAAAAAAATATCAATTTAACATTTCTTTCTTGTTACAGTTGATGATCCACCCCTCTTGCGACAACCTCGACAACATCATGGGTACACAAACATGCCATCAAAAATAAAGAAAAATAAAAAGAAATGATTGTAATAGTTATATCATTAGAAACATTATGTACCATATTACGAAAACATATTTTTGATGATAATTTTCTTTGAGATGAAGCTTTTTGTGTTATGATTAATGAATGAATGTTATATGTTAATGAATAATTGCTATATGTCTCTTTATGTACATGATGTTGTTTCATCTTATGTAAAGATATTTTTTATGCTAAAATTTATTGAGATGAAATATTTTGTGGATTTACGAATGAATGTTTGCTATTTGTTTTTTATGTATCTTAATGTCTTGGTTTCAACTATTTCCTATATAGTAGATAGGTTGGGTACTGGGAAATTGAGAGTGATGTGGTGGGTGGGTGGGGGGGGGGGGGGGGGTGTTGATGAGAGCTTCCACCTTCACATGGTTGGCCCTATTCAATAGATAATAAATTAGGATTTGGATAATCTTGGAGAAAAACACCCTCAATCCAACAAAGTAACAACAAAGTCAATGTTGACTTTGTTGTTGGTTTTTTGAGTGGAGGGAGGTTTTCTCCAAGATTAAAATACTCCAACAATTTATTCTCAAAACCAAGAGGATCTCATTCAAGTATTCATGGATGAAAGTATTTTTAATTATTATTTATTCATGCAATTAAATTTAATCTAAGTTTGGCTCATTGGTCTCATGAATATGTGTAGGACAACTAGTTTCAATTCAAATGTTGAAGTGGAACAACTATCTAAAGAAAATAGCTCAAAATGGTAAGGGTTTAGGTGAGACAACAAAATTTGTTTGATATTTGTGTTGTATGTCTTGGCTGAGTGGGAGTTACATAAAATTTTATAAGAAATAACAAACTTTTCCATGAAAACAAAACATGTAGTATTTGTCTTTCTTTGACAATTGTGTTTGTGTTTGAGTGAAAGACCATAAATTGTCATTTTTTGTGCAGGGCAGTAGGAGAAAATATTACTCTATTAATTGGGCATAAGGCATTGGTATGATTTTATTCTATTTTATTAATTATTTATCACATCTAACTTCTTCTCCTTTCTTTCATTTTGCATGTACTTTCATTCACGTATTTAGATTTGAAAGATTAAGTAACATTGGAGTCAGACACGTGAAAAAAAATCATCGAAGTACTACTCAAATTTAGCCCAACAAGTGCTTGGCTACCAAGTGCGTGATTTAGTTTTGTGTTGCATTCAATTTCAGGAAATTTTTTATTTTTACATTGCAAATCTTCCTAGGCCATAGATGTTGAGAAAAACTAGGCAAAACAAAATTAGGGTTTCTTTTATAATGTTTTCTCTTGTTATATTGACAATTCTTGTGATATAATGTTAGTTCATCATCATCATTATTATTTTTTGTTCATCATCAAGATAATGCCAATAAAGAAGATTACAATGCAAACAAGAACACTAGAAATAGGCTCCAAGCCAGGGAAAAACCCCTCCACAGGGGAAAAACCCAAAAAATTCTCTTCTTATAGAAATTTAAGGAAGACTTCCAAGAACTTTGTTGAAGACAACTCACCAAGTTATAGGCCAACCACCCAAAAAACATTTCTTCTCTCTATAACTTGGTCTACTTTGCTTCTCTAGGTTGACATATGAACAGAGATAACTTTCTTCCCATACGTACAAGATTTTAAAACAAAGAATTGATGCACAAGACAAACAAATATACCTTCTTTCTTTCCTCGCTATCCTTCAATTCTTTATCACTTTGAATTTTCCTTAGACTTCTTGAAGAGACTGAATTACTTGTGTGACTCAAATGAGGTCTAATACCTCTCCTTTGTTGAGAAATCTAGCGCATTATGTGAGTTAGATTCTTCAATTTTATTTCTCTTATATTTACATTTACTTGTGAAATTATATGTTGATTATTTTAGTGTTCATTTCATCAAATAAATGCCAACATAAAGATCAAAAAGATAAAAACACAAGATGTAGGTGCATAGCCAGCTAAAAACCCATATGAAGGGGAAAAATTAGTCAACTCTTTCTCTAGTATATTAAATTAGGTTGAGACACACTTGACCCTTTGACTAAAGAAATATACTTACTCCAACCACCATATTATTTCCTACTGAAATTGCCTCTGCAATCATGGTTTTTGGCTCCTTCTATTTCAAATTCAAAATTTTGACCCTCCTTCTACAATAGTCTCAACCCTCCTACTTCAGAAATCTTGGCCTTCTTGCTTCAGAAATATCGACCTTCCTTTTGTAATAGTCTCAACCCTTTCTGTAAACATCTTTGCAACAATGAACTTTGACCTCACTGTAAATGTTTTTGCAATTCACATTTTTGGATTCCTCTTTATAATAGTCTTCTACGATTCTCATCTTCCTCTCCATTTCTCGGTCCTGTAATAGTTTCTCTTGCTTAGTGAATGAATGCTTCACTTCTCCCCTTCAAATGGAGAAATAGTAGGCTATTTATACTTATTAATCACTGTGCATTTGAGCCGACAAGAACAATTTTACTTGAAGTTGACTTGTAGGCTTGTAATGAAGGTTGAATTGAGTATCTTCTATTTGGAGGCCAACTTTGAAGGATGACCGATAATCCTTTTGGGAGAAGGAACTGATTTAGTGGAGGAGATATTTAGACACAAACACAATTTTCCTTTCTTGAACTTAAGGATCCCAAGAAGGGTCTCTTACAAAAATTATTTTGACATTGAATCAACAAACATATTAGAAGCCTACAATGGATTCTTGACATATTAACCATTGACCCAAGCATGAAACCCATGCTTTAATAAGTCAATACAAATATTTTTCTTTTCTTCCTTATGACTCAAATATAATTATGAAGACCGATACTAGATACATTCTTCAACACCCCCCCTTAACTAGGGAGGTATTCATAACTTTTACATATAGGTACAAGGATGAACTCAAAATAAAATGGTCTACAAAAATAAAGATTCATACAACGCTGTAGGGCTTCCGAATTAGATACTTGACCAGGGTATCTAACAAGTTGGGACTAAGGTGTATTCCAAGCTTCAGCCAGTATAGGCACCATCAGGCTTCCACTCTAACACCAACCCAGGGATCTAGGTGTGTATATAAGGCCAGAGCTCTATGACCAACACCAACCTCCCTACTTTAGGATCTATACATCAATACATGAGCCAAGAAATTGTCCTCCCAAGCTTCAGGCACTCAGCCCCATATGCTTACATCTCTCCCTATAACCTAGATATATATCCATTAGTCAAGCATGCTTCCGAATATTCATATTTTATCATGGAGAGATCCTGTGAAAACACAACCCCAATTAGAAATAACCTTTCAATACATATATACGTTAATATGAACCTTAGGGGCCTTCAATTATCATGATGTTGCTCATATATCTTGTTGCATTTAAAAAAAACATTCAAATCTTCTTCAAATTTATTATCAACGTATTATGAACTCATGGAGGGTATCCAAGCTACCCCTTAACTCAACAATAGACTTTATCAAGTTCTTCTTTTCATCATGCTCATAATTAAGTCATTTTAAAGATAGGTGAAGATATTCAACATTTTGAAGATTGTGTACCTGCAAATCTAGTAACCAAATACAAATATACAGGAATATGAGATCAACACCGGGTTACCATATCAACATGAAGAGAGTATCAATCATAAGTAGTTAAACTTTCATAGCTTAAACTTGAATAATTTTTCATATCTAACTCGAGATATTTTGCTAGGGTTTTTGACATGATCCCTAGATTCCAAAGTCAAATCTTAGGTATTAACGACTTAATAGAAAAAGAAATTCTTTAAGTCTTAAAACAAGACCCAACACCCACAAAATCAAATATTGTACATCTAGGGTTTTAACAATATGATTTTTAGAATTTCATGACAAACTTTACTAGGTTTTGTTACAAACCCTAGAACTAGCAAGTTTACATCTAGGGTTTCGTTCATACTAATATTCTGCATGGATACAAACATTAAACCTTAGCAATTTTGACTACGGTTTCAATAATTCACCAAACCCTAAAGGTTTAAGGTTTTATGACATCCCTAAAAGATTAGGGTTTTACCAAAGTATTACCAAAAACCCTAAATATTGTTAGACTTAAAAACCCTAAGTAGCCTAGGGTTTTAATATTATTGAAAACATATTCTAAGCATCAACAAGTTAGAGTTTTATAGTGAACCATAAAAAGTAGGATTTCCACAAAAATGAATAAATGACAAGAGATATGGCATAGGTAGATTCAATCTAGTGATTGATCTTCTTAACAAGAATATTTTACAATTAAAAATACTAAACATAAAATAGTTAGTAATACAAGGAAACTTTTAAAATAATTTTAATAAATAAGTTTTTGCAAGTAGAAATACCTGGAGGTTCTCCTTTTACAAATCTTGTAGGGTATTTCATTGGAGTGCTCTCTCTCATGAATCACAATTTATACCTACAATAATTAATGACAAGTACAACAAAGCAAACTATACGATACCAAAAACTAGGAAGTCAATCTAGGATTTCCTGGGCAATTAAAGTTTCCAATTACAAACTTTGGAAATCAAAATATTGTTTACAAACCCCATGAAAAGGGTTCTAAATGAGTTACCTAGGGTTTTAAACTATTGGATAGAAACTACCAATTTTAAATTTTCTAAGCCTTGAGATGACTCAAATATTGGTCATACATATCTTATAGATACATACCTTTGTCTTTGTTGTTTCATTGAGCTTGTTTCCCTTTGAAAATTGAAGACAATTTGTTGGATAACCAAAACATAAAAGATAAAGGAAATACTTACCTAAGATAGATGAGGTCTTGGTACCAAGGATGTTAGAGAGAATTCCTCATAACATTTTCATAATCTACATCACTTTCTTGTAAACTTTGATCCTTCTAATTGTTTGTTCCATGGTGATTTATGCTTATTTATATAAATACGCATGTCTTATTCACTACTGATTAGAATTAGACTTCATGAAGGTGACTGTAAGAGGTATTCTTTGTCAACATATCTTTACTACTACAGAACTTGAAGTTTCCCATCATCGAACAAAGGAGATAGTTCCTTCTTAGAGACTGTATCTTTTTATTTTATGGTCATGGAGACTGCTATTAGGCCTACTCCTGCATGTCATGATAAAAAAAACTGTCTTCAAGGGGTATAGTGACTTTTATTAATGTCATGCGAAGAATTATAACTGTAGGCATCCTTCCTGTTTGGTTATGTGGTGTACATGTCTTAAGATATCAATTGCTTTCATCAAAACTTCTTTGTAGAGATCTTCAAGAGAGACACTTGTAGATTTTCTTGGCTCACTGACTTGTATGGGATTGAGTTGTGTATACATATATACCAATCTTGACATTGCAACTCTGCATAGAACTTATACTACAAATTCTATCTTCTAAGGTGACTTTAGCTAGATAATAGGCCTAATGAGCCTTCACTCTTAGTCTCCTTTATGCTCATAAATAATGTGGGAAATATTGACTCCTATGATTGAATTATTTTAATATAATTATGCTTAGAAGATGGTCGTATGGTGACTAATGTCACTTCTTATAGTTTTCAAAATAATATTATGTATATATATGCCTAGAAAAAAGGGTTTTTAACACCAAATTTGATGTGACATACTACTGTAATATTAACGAAATACTGGATGCATGCCATGTAGAGGTAGAACGCTCTGATGCTGAAGCGATTACACTGTTCAAGACACGAAACCCTAGCCGCCGTCGCTCGAACCTGCGCTAGCTGCAGCAGGTTCCGCCACTAACAGTCCTATGGCATCTGCTGTAGGAGGGGAGAGCTCTGCCTCCCCTCCACTGGGAATACCCTCAACTGACAAGAAACAAAAGGCAGAGATTCGGCACTCTGCAATCGCAAACCAAGAAACGGAAAAAGACAAGCAAAGGACGCAAGAAGGACAGACGATCTCATATCGAAATGTGGAGGACGAAGCAAGCAATGGTCGGCACAACACAACTGGTTCCTTTCAGACTAAAGTGACCTCAGCAACCTGTATCCCAAAAGCAGCAGATTCGATCAAGGTCGAACTGCCAAGCCACCGCATCAATGGGGAAATCCAATTTATGCAAGATTACGCACTCATTGGAAAGTTCTTGGGATTCTGGCCCACAGAAAAAGCCTTACAAGGCTGGATAGCCTCTAAATGGAAGCCCAAAGGACAAGTTACTTTACAGCTTGGCCCAAAGGGCTTCTTCATAGCCATTTTTAACTGTCTAGAAGACAAAACAAGGATATTCGAAGGAGGCCCGTACTTCTTCAACTCTTCAGGTTTATATCTAACGGAATGGAAGCCCCGATTCAATCCTGACAAAGAAGACTTTAGTTGGGCCCCTGTATGGATCAGAATGTATTCCCTTCTTGTGGAGTACTGGCGAGAAGAAACGCTGGCAGACATAGGCAACAAGTAGGGAACCTTCATCAAAGTTGCTACCGAAACCAAGACGCGCAAATACACCTCTTATGCCAGGATCTGCGTCAAGATGCACCTAACCAAGACCCTAACAGACACGGTAAGTCTCTTTCACGATGACTATGAATGGAAACAAACTCTAGATTATGAGCACATCCCTTTTCATTGTCGAAGATGCCATGAGCATGGTCACCTCTTCCGTGACTGTCCCTCAAATGTGCAGCCCAAAATTCCTTCCAGTGAAACTAACTTGGACCCAGATGGTTTCACAAAAATCCCTACCCGTCGCCGACATGCAAAAAAAAACCAAGCTAATCCAGCTCAAGCCTACAAAGCGCCCCCCCAGAACCGCTTTTCCGTTCTCGCCTCACAAGATATTCAAATCAGTCCCAACGCTGATATCCCAGAACAGCTGCACCCTACCCAGTCTTCCCTCAACCGTTCTGAACCAGCCTCTTCTAAATCTGCAGATCTTCCCTATACCGAACATCCCATCTCTGTTTCAGAGCCCGGACCCCTAAACATTTCCAAGGGGAAAACCATGCTGAACGAGATTCCACAAGCTTCTGATATGGATCTAGATGCAACCCTAGCCCTGAGTCTTCATGAACAATCAGTGGAGGAGGCCCTCATTGCCTCAAATGACATGGAGGAAGATCGAGAAGATGTAGATCTAGAAGAGTTCGATATCTCCAAGCTTGACATATCCAAACTGGAGGCAGCATGTAAGCAAAAAGAGTACAACTCAATCCCTCCCTGGCAATTAGACAAAATTGAAGGAGTCCTAACAAGGGTACAGCACCATAAAAGTTTGGGCATCCAAGGAGGCAGTCATTGGGATGGAAGGAAAATCCTCAAAGAACAAAAGAAAAGGGGCAGAAAAACAGATCTACAGCGTACAATAGCAGTAGGTGAAATACTCATGGATTCGGGGCAATTCCCCAAGTTGACCAAGTTCTACAAGCCCAAATCTCCGTCTACATGAAGCTCATCTCTTGGAATGTAAGAGGACTCAACAGTCCCTCTAAACACAGAGTGATTAAAAACCTGATAATGCAAGAAAAACCAGCAATAGTCTTTCTTCAAGAAACAAAATGTAGCAGCGCAACAATAGACAGTCTCAGTCATAAAGTTTGGGCAGGTAGCAGTTCAATCGCAGTAGACGCCTCAGGGGCCTCTGGCGGTCTAGCCATTCTATGGAATCCACAGATTGTGTCGCTTGATAATTTTCATGCCACTCTGCATCTCATTCAAGCTACATTCCACCTCATCGGCACCAACATCCATGGGCATCTTACCAATGTTTACTTCCCGCAGACAATACAGCAAAAATTAGACCTCTTGGACACGATCTCCCTCCTTAATGAAAACAGATACTTTCCTTTATGGATAGGAGGAGGCGATTTCAACATAATAAAGTCCATGGAAGAGAAACAAGGGGGCAGAACCAGGCTCGATAGTGATAGCAGCGGCTTCAAGCAATTCATTCAAGACAATCGACTCATGGATATCTCCACCTCTAATGGCATCTTCACCTGGTCGAACAAGCGAAAAGGGGTTCACCAAATTGCCTCACGACTAGATCGATTTTTAATTTCAGACAACGCAATCCACCTAGGAGGAGATTTCAGCGCCGAGATCATTCCACAAGGAGGCTCAGATCATTGGCCCATTCTTCTCCAATGGTCCAGACCAGGCAATTGCAGCAATCGACCATTTAGATTCGAAGCCTTCTGGCTCACAAATACCAATTTTAAGGCAGTGGTTAATCAAGCCTGGACATCCTTCATCCCGCCGGCAGGAGCTAAGATGTATCAGTTCCAACAAAAGCTGAAACATCTGAAGCAAACTCTTAAAATATGGAACCGAGATCATTTTGGCAACATACAGGAGAGCAGACAAAAACTAGAACAGCAGATGAAAGCATTACAACAAAGATTCATTCTGGAAGGACGCACAGAAGAACAAATTCAACAGGAGCAAATCCTCTGGAATCAAATAGAAGAGCGTCAAAAACAAGAGGAAATTTTATGGCGGCAAAAGTCGCGAATAAGCTGGCTCAAAGAGGGCGAGAGAAATACCAAATTTTTCCACAAAACTACCATCCAACGGCGCATGCACAACAAAATTACCTTTGTCAACAATCAGCAGGGTGAAAGAGTGGAGGCTCATGAAGATATGGAGAAAGAATTCACAGGATATTTCAAGGACATTCTAAAGGAGCCTAACAGTAACAGAGATGAGGCAATCCGAGCTATCACACAGCACATTCCTAAAATCATCAATGAGGATCACAATACTCAACTGCTCCAGCATGTAGCACTAAAGGAAGTAGAAGACGCCATGGCTCAGCTTAAAGACGGAAAAGCGCCAGGGCCTGACGGATTCACGGCCAACTTCTTCCATGAATTTTGGGATCTCATAAAAATTGAAGTCTGGGATCTGGTGGAAGAATCCCGCAGCATGCATTGGGTCCTCCCGGCCCTCAATTCAACCTTCATTGCCTTGGTACCCAAAGAAGCAGCCTCAAACAAACCTGAGAAGTATAGGCCAATAGCGCTCTGTAATGTGATTTACAAACTCATTTCAAAGGTTATTGCAAACCGACTCAAACCGCTCCTACCCTTGCTCATCTCCCCAGAACAGACAGGGTACGTTGAAGGTCGGCAGATCATGGATGGAATTATTCTATCAAACGAAGTCATACACTCTTTAAAGCTACTCAAGAAACCAGGTATGCTTCTCAAATTAGATCTTTCTAAAGCCTTCGACAAGCTTAGCTGGAATTACATTCACAAAATGCTCCTAGCTTTTGGCTTTAATGCAACCTGGACCAGATGGATCATGAACCTCATCACTTCTCCCAGTTTCTCTGTCATTCTGAATGGATCCCCCTCACCTCCTTTTCTCCCCTCTCGTGGCATCCGGCAGGGGGACCCTTTATCACCTTTCCTCTTTGTTTTAATGGCTGAAGGCCTAAGCAGGCTCCTCCAATCGGCTGTATCCTCTCATGCTCTTAAAGGTATTTCCCTTCATGGTCGTGCTCCTCAAACGCATCAGCAATTTGTTGATGATACTATGCTCTTTGGGCATCCTTCAGCAAAAGAAGCCTCTGCTTTCAAATCTCTTCTATCCCTTTTCTCTGAAGCCTCGGGCACTTCCATTAACGCTGCAAAATCACAACTCTTTTTCTTCAACACTCCCCCCTCCTTGCAAAGGATTATTGCCCGAATTCTGGGATTCACAATCTCCCACCTGCCTTCAAAATACCTGGGCGCCCCCCTTACCGACTCAGCAATCAAGCAGGTGTCTTGGAGATCGTTACTGGACAAATTAGAATCAAAGCTCTCATCCTGGACCTTCAGGGCTTTAAATCTGGCAGGCAGGCTCGTTCTCATCAAATCAGTTTTACAAGCTATGCCGCTTTATTTATTCTCTATCTTAGCAGCTCCAAAAGGGGTTCTAAAAGAAATACGCAATCTTCAGCGAAACTTTCTCTGGGGATCCACAAGCCTGAACAGGAAATGGGCTCTTGTCAAATGGACAGAGGTATGCAAAACCAAATCAGAAGGAGGGTTAGGTCTTCGTGATCCGCTTCAAAGCAACAACACTATGGGAGCTAAAATTTGGTGGAATTGGGTCTCCAAGCCAAACACCCCCTGGGCCCAACTATGGCAAGCTAAATATGCCAGAGGCAGTCAATGGAATGACCTCATCAGAATCAATCCAACTGCGCAGGGATCACTCATCTGGAACAACGCAAAAACCCAAAGTCGCTTCATCCAAGATCATAGCTTCTGGGAAATTCACTCAGGCAAGGCAGCTAGATTCTGGGAAGATTCATGGCAACAACTTCCCAAACTGGCCAATCTGTTCCACAAACCTCTCTGGCAGGCTCAAATGAACCAAGAAAGCATCCCTTTGGTACACCAGTTCTGGCAGCCATCTCCAACTCACGACTTCCAAACATGGAAACCGGCGCGACTCTGGCAAATAGATTGGCAGGGAGAAGTGTATACAGACATTGATCAGGAACTCAACAATAGGAAGATTCGCCTCTCCAATCAGCAAGACAAACTCAGATGGGGCTACACAACCAAAGGCACCTTCACCACCAAAGAAGCTCATCACCTGCGCTATTCCAACCTCCAGGCGGTTAAAGATCAACTATGGGAGCAAGTATGGCAAGCTGGGCATTGGCCCAAAATCTCAACTTTTTTATGGCTTCTTAGCAGAAAACGCATTCTTACCTGGGACAATCTGATAAAAAGAGGAATTGTAGGGCCATCTAGATGCCCAAATTGCAACATAAATTGTGAAACCATCAATCATTTAATGGAAGAATGCCCATTAGCAAAACAAATCTGGGAGAAAGTCGAAAAATGCAATATGAGAGCTCACCCCAGGCTGGAGGACATAACGGCAACCATAAGGACCTGGGAAAAACACCCATTCAAGTGCAGGATCCTCAACTCTTTGTGGCGCATTATACCAGGATTTTTGTACTGGACCCTTTGGAAAGAATGCAACCACAGAATCTTCAATAGCACATTTAGATCCATAGATGATCTTTGGCTCACACTCAAAAAAAACATTCAGGAAACTCTGGCCATCAGAGTATGGAATGATAATGACATGCCAGAAATCCACCAGGAGCGCTGCATTATGAAGGAATGGAATCTTGAACTCAAATCCCTAGTCAAGACGACCACCAAACCTTCCACCAGATCCGCTTCACCATCCTCTTGGTCCCCGCCTGCACTCAATTCATACAAGCTGAACTTCGATGGTGCTGCCAAAGGCAATCCTGGCCCAGCAGGCTTCGGAGGAGTAATTCGTAGACATAATGGAGAAGAGATACTAGTATACTATGGCACAATAGGGAAAGATACTAACAATGCAGCGGAGCTAGAGGGTCTTTGGAAAGGAATATGTCTAGCTGAGCAGCATCACCTCTCCCCTCTGGAGGTAGAAGGTGACTCTCTCATTCTTATAGAGGCAGCTAAAAGAATGCAGGCTGGAGCTAAGGCAGTCAAGATAGCGAAGAGCTGGAGATTGCTAAACCGTTTGGAATCCTTGGAGGAAAAGCTCCACGCTCCCCACAATTTATCCTTCCATCATGTAAGGAGAACAGCTAACCAGGTAGCAGATCAGCTAGCAAATCAAGGAGTGTCACAGTCGACACATTACTTCTCAGGCTCCCTAGATATGGTTGAAGATGCTAAACTCAAACAGGACTGCATCTCATTGGTGCAAAAAGACATCCCTCCCCCGGATGCGGGTGTATTTAACGAATGAACGGCAGGTGGCTTGTCACATGGGCAGCTGGCAGCCCGGACAAGCCACCATAAATCAACACGCCGAGGTAATAACTGCGAAGGAGGGTGAAGCCATAGGCAGGCTCAGTTTGGCTCAAGCGACATTCATTGCGGAGAGGATTTTTCTTGGGATGTCCATTCCGGTTCAGGCGCCAAAGGTTGAAGCCATGGGGAGGCTCAGTTCGGCTCAAGCGACATTCATTGCAGAGGGGATTTTTCTTGGGATGTCCATTCCGGTTCAGGCGCCATTCAATGTGCAGCCACGGACAAGGCACATGGCGATCCATAAATTTGGAACCCATGCTGTATTCCTGCATTCTTCCAAGCGGCTTCAGCAACTTCTGGAAGCAACGGAACATACTCTGGCAGGGTGTAAGCTTTCCTCGAGGAATTTGGTTAAGGAAGGCCATTGCAGGATGCCAATTGAGAGACTTAGGATGGGAAGTCGACGCGGTGGAACAAGGGGTCGCCCTGCTACTCAGAGGCCCGCTACTTCACCCTCCGCCTCTGTGGACAATCCTTCTGGGCAGAACAGAGGCCTGAGAGGCACCGTTAGCCATAGCATTGAACGAGATAGGGGTGAAATCCTGGACTGCGGTCACAGGGAGCATCCGGCAGTCAGATATCGTATCCCCTGCACGTTGGAAAATAACACACTCATTGTTTCAGTCACTGTGGAGCACTACAGCAACCTCTGGAGGCCTGGGGACAACCTGACAGTGCCAAGGGTGGATATGCAGGTTCCCAAAGTGGACATGAGGCGACCCACGCAAGCAGAAGAAGCTGGACCCAGTGAGCCAGCTCCGAAAATGTCGCACCAAGATGCAGAGGATGACAAGAAGCTCAAGGGCTTGGCAATGGATGAGCCTTACCTCACTGATGAGGATTAGTTCAGAAGCCTCTGTCTTCATGGCCAGAAATGCTACTCTCAGTCCATCTCCTTCTGTTTTCTTGGTATGTTTGTTTGTCATAGAGTCAATGTCCGCCGCGAAGGTTTGCGTGTCCACTGTGTTAGACTACGTGTCAACTATGTCCAGTTATGGGTCCATCGTGTCAAGTCATATGTCCGCTGTGTTGGCTCAAAAGCCTGTTGTGTCGATTATATACTGGTTATGTTGGAGGAAAGAAACAGGTCCCTTTTTGCCTGTTGCTTAGAATGGATAATCATGGGAAATTCTCTTCGGAGATGCGAGGCTTCGGCCTTTTGTAAATTTTGCTGTATTTTTGGTTTTTGTAATATAAATTAGTGCAGTTTTACGGAGAAAAAAAAAAATATTAACGAAATACTTTCTCCAAGATGATGGCATGGAGGAGAGTGATAGATCAATTTAGAATTATTGGCCTTGAGTTTCTTTACGCCAGATTGGGTTTCAGTCCTCTTGAAACAATACCGAACTTGAATATATGAAACAACACATAATTCAGATCTTTTGGAGTGATTTCAAAGCATGTCAAGTGTGCTCAAAACTTTGATCTATATCCTAGGAAGTTCGGTCTAGAGAGATTTTATTTTCCACCTATTCAGATTCTTCTAATGGATATTATACTAGGACCCTTATTATTCTGGCTTAGGTTACCAAATTATCCTTTTGGTCCTCTAGAATAGAAAATATCTTTGTTATTTGTGCTAGTGTATGTGCCCAAAATAATTGAGCCTTTAGCCTATATAATTCTATTTCCCCATCCAAAAAAAAGCTCATGGAGGTCTCATCTATATGTAAAATATATAAGTCTAGCAATCTAACCCCTCATAAAAAATTTATATTTTCTAATTTCCTAAAATTAGTCATTATTAACCACCTATGTGGCATCCTTTCCCTTTTTCCAATATATTTTTTTAACAAAGGATTATTCAACATCCCTATGTGTCACATTTAGGATATTTCCAAATAAATGTTCTTCCTAATTACCAAATTAAATAATAATATATTAATTTTCACTCCAAAAGTGGGTAATTTTTAAGTGAATTGATATCAGCAAGTCCACTTACATTTGTAGTACTTTAAGTAGAATTTGGAAGGATTAGTGTTGGGGAGTAAGGATTACACACCACTAATGCATGTCCTATATCATAACTATGAAATAAGGACTCCATCGCCTTACTCCCATTATTTCTAAGGTGGAGGTATTCAACTCACATATTTTACACAGTGGGACTATTTCACTTGTTGTCCCATTACATTACTTGTCAATGCTGACAGTGTCAATGTCACAGTCAAGTGAGTTAAGTCAAAACAAGAAACTCATCATAGTACTTTTCATGATAAGGCATCAATGTTAAATCTATCAATTCATATTTTCATAGCTCAATATTCTATATTACAATATAGTCCAAACGTGTTGTAGCTTCATGCACTATGGTTGTCACATTAACAAAAGACCATGTCAATGTACCATTGTCCAAGACATTGTCATGTGTGCATATCTATACTTAGAAACTACTTTTACAGCTCATAAGGTCACTATGTTAAGCTAGCAGTTGTCTTCAAGTCATTATTTCTATGTCAAGTTTAATATATCAAGGCCAAAGAAACTTTATAGTGAGGTCATATGTATTTGGTATAGAAACCATAATTCTCAGAAAAGACATACCATAAAAATTGTATAAATAATCGATGCCAAGATTGTATGAAAACTTCCATCACAGAGCCAAAACAAACTTTATATTGTGGTCATATGGAACTATATAAGTAATTGATGCCAAGAATCTATGCAAACTTCCATCATAGAGCCAAAACAAAATTTATATTGGGGTTAAGGAACTATATAAGTAATTGATGCCAAGGCTATATGAAAACTTCCATCATAGAGCCAAAACAAAATTTATATTGAGGTCATATGTATTTGGTATAAAATCCATAATTCTCAGAGAAGGCATACCATACAAACTGTATAAATAATCAATTATATATTTATTTAAACGCATATCTCTGTTGAATATTAGATGGAATAAACTATTTTTTTTTTAAATGCATACCTCCATCGAATATTCTATGACATAGGTGAGTCATCGAATATTCGACTCTTATCGGTTGGAGTACTTGTCAGATAATTGATGCCAGAATTAATAGACATAAGTGTTGATTGTTTAACAATCTCATTGGACATAACTCTTATCTATCGCATATCCGACACATCATCGTTGGTTTGTGAGCATCAGAGTGATAACACTCCTATTGCACAATTTTCCTATACTGTCGATTACCCAATGCCTAAACGTCATTTTTTCTCATTGGAAAAAATGATCTATGTGTCAAATATCCAAATGCAGACTAGCGGGAAACCTACCAAATATTCAACATTTGGTCATTCAGATATTCGACGATTTGTAGCATCGCCAAATCGACTTCGAAACATCAGTTTTTTTATGACCATTTCGACCTTTTTCTTTTTTGGATAATCAACATTTGTATTGTCGAATATCCGAAGGCTACTAAATTGTTAACTATTTGACATAATTCCAATGATGATTTGATGAGCACAAATGTGTTGGATAGGTGATGCCAATAAGTTGCATATCTGACTAATAGCCATTGGATTTTGGCCCCATTTGTACAATGATTGGTAGTTAAATTACTTACTAATTTTCAAACCAAGGTTCATGTACTTACAAAGTAGATGTGCACTATATATGCTAGGATTTTTATCTTTTATTACGAAAGAAGTTCAATCCTCATTAAAGAGACACACATGTTCTTCCCATAAGGCTTGTGAAATAAAAAATGATTTTAAAAACAAATTAAAGAGTAATAACTGGAAATGAAGATATTCTAAAAAATATTCTATTGACATAATTGAAGTATAATCTATGGATTTGAAAATGAATACTAGTTTATGAGAAAAATTGAAATTTAATCTACAATCTATTCTAAGAGCAGAAAAATGGAAATTCAATCTATTGCATTGAAATGAAAACTAATCTATGAATGAAATTAAAATCTACTTCTAAAAACTTGTTCCATCCTACTGTATTGAATCAAAAACTACTTCAAACCAAAGCCAAAAGAAAACTTGCTCAATCCTACTGTATTGAATAAAAAACTACTTCAAACCCAAGCCTAAAAAAGAGAGATGAATTCAACTACAAGCCTTGATAGGTTATTGGTGTGTGTGTGTCCAATTGTGATAATTAAACTTTTGCGAATCTGAGACTAAGAAGATCAACTGGAATGACAGAACTAAAGAAAGAAATGTATTTATTTATGATTGAGTGTTGTGGTAGTTTGTTCTATGCTTAGAGCAATTTATTTCATTTTTCACAGTTAGCTCCATATCTTTTCCAGATTAGTAATCACATCAGCATTAAAGTAAACTGTAGATAGAACATAAACATAAATTGCAGAAGACAAGCCAAGACAAGAGGACACAAGATGTGGTGCTAGCCAGGGACAAACCCCAATGTGGAGAAACCCTTAATCAATTCTTCTTATATGTTCTTCAATAGTTCAACAGAGAGAGAGAGAGAGAGAGAGAGAGAGAGAGAGAGAGAGAGAGATAGTACGTTTACAACAGAAGTCAACACTTTGACTTATCTAGATAAGAGCATAGATCATCTCTAAGAAGATGATACATGAGATCAGTTGAAGACATGTTGCTTCAACTAATTCTCCAAGGTGACTCCTTCACCTATCGTTGTGCTGCATTTTGTCATCATGCTGCACCTCACCGTGCTGCACCATGCTGCACCCATCATGACTATGCTGCATCTCATCATGCTTCATTAATCATGACTGTACCCATCACTGTAGTGCACATTTGCCATTGCTGCACCATGTTGCCATCCTGACCTATGTGTTGGTTGCACCTTGCTTGCTTGTTGTCCCTAGCATGCTTTTTGTCCTTAGCATGCTTGTTGTTGCACGCTAATTATCCCTTGCATGCTAGCTGTAACATTGGATGCTTGGTGTATTTGCCGCTAAGTACCATACAACTATCCCAATGTTAGTTAGTTGTCCCTTGCATACTGCTCTCCTTCGGAGACAAATTCTCTAGTTGTTTCGGCAGTTCTGGCAGTTCCAGCTGTTCCCGGCAGTTCCGGTTGTTCCCAACAGTTCTAGCAGTCCCGACAGTGCTGGCAGTTCCAACATTTCCGACATTTTCGACTTTTCCGGCTTTTCTGGTGGTTTCGACTTTTTCGGCATTTCTAGCTTTCCCGGTAGTTCCGACTTTCCAACTTTTTTGGCAGTTCAGTTCCGTCTTTTCCGACAGTTCCGGCTTTTCTGGCAGTTTAGGCTTTTCCATCTTTTCCAGCAGTTCTGGCTTTTCTGGCAATTCCGGCTTTTCCTGCATTTCCAGCTTTTCTGGCAGTTTCGACTTTTCCAGCTTTTCCGGCTTTTCCGGCTTTTTCAGTAGTTCCGGCTTTTCTGATAGTTCCGGCTGTTCTGGCTTTTCTGGCAGTTCTGGTTTTTTGCCCTCAGGATCAAGGCAATGTTATTCCTTATGATCTCTCCTCCTACTAAAACCCAAAGACAAGTAGAGAGAGGAAGAGATCCCAAGTGTGTTGAAATGACTTGAAGGCCACCTCTATTTATACTAAAACGTTGAGCACATGTGAGGTTTATTTGGTTGCTGGCCGACCTTGACGAATTGTCTTATAACGCAAATAAATTCATAACTCCATGAATACTTATCGGGATCCAAGAAAAATATTAGCTGCCATAAATAAGATGACCCACATGGAGTTTGGCCCTAGTTGCCAATTTTAATAGGTACCAAAGACACCTTCCTTGTAGTTGGTTGTTCCCTACAAATAAAACATAGAGAATTGGTTGTCGTTGGTGTAAAAACATGAGTAAACAAATCACTTTAAATGGTGAAAAAAATGCATACATAAACATGAACTAAAAACTAACAAATAAGCACATAAACAATGATTGATAAAGTAAAGACGTCAACAAAGTAATGGAAAAGGGATCCCTTTATTGACTGATGGATGTAGAGTAGATACAATAGATGAATAATAAAACACTTGGAGAGAATAATTTGAGCAACGGTGCTAAAAAGTCCTCAATAAGGAGGTTCCTTTCCTCAATATCTTTGCAAGCTTCTTCTCTCTCTCAAAGAAGTATGAAGACTCTCTCAATGGTGAAATCTTCTTCCCACTAGAATGTTGGATTGCTAAGGAGAAATTTATCTAGCATAACAATTCTCTACTTCTTCTTGTTTTTGGTTCTCCAATGGCCTATTTATATAGAATTTTGAATTCCTCTTCCCTCTATTTGTTCATTAATAAGAAAATAACTTATGATTGGGACAAGAGGATCCCTTGGGGGCTACATATCTCTAGGTTGACTTTCCTTGACTGGTATATGTCAGGAAATCCCATCTTCTAAGTGTGTGAAGTTGTCTCAAACTACTAACTTGGACTTTTGTTCGACCGTGCGACTATTGAAGAAACAATTGCACGGTTACTAATTTATACCTTTTGACAAGCCACACGGGTAGACTTTATAATTGAAACCTTTGGAGAATATTTTTTTTTTTTTTTGTACTTCATGATGATTTTAGATGGATATTCTTCACCTGTACATTCTACAAGATGACTTTGGGCATCATTTGGATTATACAAGAGTGTGTATGATTTTTCTATGTTAACATTTGCCCCCTAAAGTATGAGGTTAGGAGCAAATGTATAACCAGAATACATCACATTTTTTTGTTCTAACTTAGAGTTTGATCAATCTTCTTGAGAGAGAAAATAAATTTTTGTGGAGATGAGTAGGGAAAAAACTTGATTGAGGATGGAAGATAACCATGCTCTGAGGGAATGATGATAAAAAAGGGTCTATACGAGGTGGGAATGTCCCATGCTCGTTATGATGACAAGTCACTATCTATTAGAATCATACAGGAAATATTCCTGTTAATTCAACGTAGTGGTGGCTAACATACTGATGGTTGATGATGATAATTTCTTACGCCCTCAAGGGCGTTGTTGAAAAATAGGCTGAACAAGGTTCCCCCATACATCAAAAGTGAAGCAATGTTGAGTGAGATGCTCATGGATGCATGGGTATTTGAATCTAGGTACCTCCCATGCATCAAAATGTAAGCACTGTTGAATGAGGTGTTAAACGATGCATTGGTATTCGACTAAATGAGATAACTCTAATGGTCACAACATAAAATACTGCCCTGACATGAAAATCTTATGTTGGTGTCGAATGTTAGGGAGACCAATGACATCAATGGGAGATAATGATTCCCACTTTGCCACCTGAGGATGTCTCGTAAGGGGGAGAGCACCCAAGGTACTACAACAATCTTGCAAGATGGGTGTTGAAGTCGACAGGAAAGAAGCGCTAATCGCCTGAAATGATGATTCAGGGGATCAAGATGAAGGATACATATGACTGTAATATGGTGGGTCAACAAGGCATGATAATGAAAGCTGACAATATGAATGGATACGGGAAACTACTCAAGGTTGGAGTTGTAATGTGAGTGGCGACTGATGAGTCTCATAAATAGGTATATTTTGAAGAGCATATGCCATCCTCCAGCCTTAAAACTATCCTTCTCTCACATTAATTCACATTTTTTGTTATATTATGCTTAGTAAGAGGAGTAAAAGGTGTTTTTCATAGCATGTGGCCTAATGTGGTTTAATTAAAGGAAAAAAAAGCATTTTTGAGGCTATTATTATGCACACGCTTGATGGAAACAACTAGGAGAGAATCTAGGGGGTTTGTCCACCTCCTTAACTCCCTAACTTGGCTTGGGATCACAATATCCTCTCTCACCAATTCGAATTCATTGGTAGGTGAGTGATTCCTAGTACAAGTGAAGCTCAAGATGGACAAGGGACACCATTTTTGAGATCAAGGAGGGAATCACTCCTACTTTCAAGGGAGCTGATATCAACTGCCCTTTTATATAAATAAACAAGAAGACGAGTTCATTAGGATTCAAAGTTTTTGTTTAGATAGGTGTAGTTATTGAGCTTGAAGGTTGACATTGTTACTTTGAAATTTTATGTGATGTATGAGGCCTGAATTAGTTTCAGAGGGCTGAGACCCTTTGGTTTTGGGCCCAAACTAGAGGATTTGGTCCCTCTTTTTGTACTTATGTTCCGTCTTGATTCCAAGTAGTTCATAGTTTCTTTCATTTTAGTAGAGATTAAGATATAAAAACTTGTGGTTGCAAGCCTCTTCCTCACCTCTCTTGTGGGAGAATGAGTGAAAGGATTAACAACCTCAGTCCAAAAATATTGTGTTTATGATTTCTAAAATATATTAGTGTTAGTTGTTCTATTTTACATTTTCTTTCTATAGCTTAGAAGTTAGTTTAGTGATTAGATCAATGTTATGGCATAAACTAGATGTTATTTAAATTCAACTCATATTTCCCATCACAAATTATCTCATTTTGTTAATGATAAATGGATGTATTCATGTGATTGATTGCAAGGTTATGTTGATCTGAAAGGAAGGGCACCTTTAACACTTCCATCTTGGACTCCTTCATCTTCTCTTTCGACCTTCAATTCTGTTCCAAAACTCTATGTCCATAAGTCATTTTGCCTAAGTATACCATGTGCACTCATCCTAGTGAAAAACAAGCCTCTGAGAGGTCCTAAGCTTGTCTAGGGCCTCAACCCAACCTCTCTTCATTTGCTTAGGCCTCCATCCACCTCTATATACCCTCAAGACATCATTCTCACCCTTAAAAACCACTTAGAATCCCTCTTGTAGCATTACAAGCCCTCGTCTAGCAATATAAGACCTCTTGTAGTAGCTACTAGTAGCAAGCTTGTAGCACTACTTTCCTTCATCAATTTTGATTCCCACTAAAACTTTAACTTAGTTAAGATGAATAATGACCCCCAACCATGATTTAATGATTAGGGGAAGCCCCTAGGCCACTCTAACCATTCATTTTCTTCACTGCAAAACAAAGTAGAACTAGTTTTTTTTTTTTTTACCACAAGTACGATGCAAGTAGATTACTGATTTTCAAGCAAGTGTGAACTAGGTAGATGGTACATGCAATTATGAGTGGTAGTTTGATGAAATATGCAAGATAAAATAGCTTCCTTTCTGCAAGTAGATTTGGTAGTTTGATGGATTTTGCAGGATAAAATAGTTTCCTTTCTGCAAGTAGATTAGCCCTTGTCCTTTCATAAATTAATTAATTAAGCATCTACAAGTTGAGTAAATGGAATTTCCAATTTCATATCTAGAAGTAGTTTCCAATTGTACCTTCATCATCAAGCTTTCATTTTAATTCAGTAGGAGGAATGGTCTTTGAACACTTTTGATCTAATGTCATGATTGAGCGTGGCATGAGTGGAATCCAATTTGCTGTACATATAACACTATCACCTCTATGTTTGTATGAACCTCGAGTTGATAATTTGAGTTTAGGAGCCCTTGGGAGTTGAAACATTCTTGGTGCAATACTATGGCTCACCACTTTTTGGAGTCGTTGCTGGGGAGGTGTCTAAGTAGATGTTGTTTTTTCTTGAGCATTATTTTCAGTTTTGCATATCATTTTTGAAAAAGTGAAAAAATAAAAAAAAATATTTCTTTCATGCTTCGTAGGAGTAGGGATAATCAAGAAAAAATATTACCAAAAACCCCCACACCCTCAAATAGTCAACCTTCACTCTTCTTCGGTGACTGTGAGCTCCCTCTCTGACTACAGGGGAGTTAGAAGACCCTATAGGTGAGCAACCTAAAATTTTTGAATAACCTATTATGGAAGAAAAATAACCCACTTCACCTACCCAAAATATGGTTGAAAAGAAGGACAATGAGGTTTTCCCTATCAGAAAGACTAGTGGAGAGGCTAGAATGAAGAAGATAAGCCCTACTGCCCTTAAACACTTCCATGACTTAACCTATGAGGATCTTGACACCTTCATGTTTGAATTTGTTGTTATTTGTAGGACCTCTGAATATGCCTATTATGAGAAGAAGTTGAATTTCTTCCCCTCTACCCTTAAGGTTGTAGCCTTGGACTGTTTTATGGGTTTTCCCGGGGGTAGCATCACTACCCGAGCCCAAATGAAATAGGATTTCAATATCAAGTACAAGGTCTATTGTAGGTCCAAAGAAACCAAGGAAGAAATATTTAGGATGACTCTTGGACCTAATGAATCCCTAGAAGACTACAAGGAGATAGTTCAACTCAGTGATAGGAGAGCCAACTGTACCCTTGACCCTAAATCACTCAAGCTAGTTCTTCTCCGAGGGATCAGGGAGGATATTATGGAGACCCTCAACATGTTGTTTGGAGGAGATATCTATCAGTTATCCTATGATGACATCAAAATTTTATTCAAGAATAACTCTAGGGCTGCCAGGAGGAAGGGTAGGGCTAGTCAAGGCTTGGTCAGTTCCTCTCCCTCAAAAACATCCATCAAGAATGAAATAGGCAACATGTTGGAGGATTTCAAGAGTGAAATGTTGCATATATTTGCATTGAAAATGGGCACCATGCAAATCAAAAGAAAGTAGGAGGAAGCAGAAAGGGAAATAGCTATTTTGTGCCCTAGTTGCACCAAAAGACATCCTAGGAATGAATTTCCATTGAATGTCATAGATGTCTGCCTAGTCTGTGAAGAAAATCATGCAACAAAAAAATTCCCTTCTTTTCTAGGACTAAAAGCTATATACCAAGGGATAGAAGGTGGGATATACAAACTTTGCTTCATTAATCAAAGAAGATCTCAAGGACCTTGGCCATATCAACAAGGCATGCAAGGTGCACACTACTCTTATTATAATCGAAATTAGAATGCACCTTTGCAACCTTGGTACACTTCCACTCATCAATCCTGGTCCACACCCTCTTCCTAGCCTTATGCTCCTCCATATCCTCCTCAATCTTCTAACCATCGTTTTCAGCCATATCCAACCCAATTTTCTCAATGGGAAAACTCATCACAAGGGTGGAGGCCTCAAGTCAACCAACCTCCTATTTTACTTCCTCCACCCCAAACTCAACTACAACTAACTCATCCTACTGCACCTAAGCAACCTCAAATTCCTACTCAACCCAATCTAAACCTAAAAAATAAGCAAGCACAATAGGCCTATAGTGGAGAGATATCCTATCCTGCTTATGCTGTGGAAATCCAGGAGATTAACCTTCGGTATGGGAGAGTGCTTCCAGATAACCACCCACCTTCTCCACGTGAAGATCTTGAAGAAGAGAAGGAAGAGAGCGTTCCTCAAGTCAATCCACCTCCTTTTCCTGAGAGGTTGATCCACCTGTTGACGGTGCCGGACCCGCCAACATGTCAAGGGGATCTCCGTGGTAAGAAGTCCCAATTAAACCTCAGACTGTTTGGTGTAGGAGTTCCAGCAGTGGGTCATAAGGTAATGCCTTGACCGCGATGTGGCACAGAGGCAAGTAAGATAACTTTGTCAGTAGCAAGGGTGTTACTGCTGCAGTGATTCAAGGAAGGTGAATGAAAGGTTCTAACACAAAGGGGGTGGGATGAGTGCGCCCCTTGACAACCTATATCAGTACTCAGTTGGGAAGGGAACACACAAGTGAAGATGCATCACAAGTTGGAAAGCAGAGTAGTTGACAATTCAAAGTGATGGTTAAACCAACAACACATTTGCAACAAGATTCATATAATTGCATACGAATCAGTTCATACACAAATACGTAAGTTAAAAAAAAATATCATTAAGGCAACCAGAACAGTCCAAATACAATAACAACATATGCATGAAAATGTGTTGGCTCTTATTATATAAATAAGTGTAAGTTCTAATCATACAATACATCCATGTAAACCTACTAGCCCCATCAATGGAATGTTACAGCCGCATCTGCCTGCTCCTCCAAATAGACGAACTAGCTCCGTGTAGTGGAGAAGCCAAGGCGTGTTACAACACTGTCCAAGCTATTTCCAAGATAGTCTTATCAGAGGCTTGGCTGACCAAACGCCTATACAATGAGTTATGAGGAAATATTTATAGCAAAGGGTGGGGTGACCCTTCACATTCCCCTTTGTGACCATTCAACTACCCTAATGACTCTTCACCTACTCTATGACTGTTACATCCACTATTGACACTTGACTTACACTTGACATGACTCAAAATTATAATGCACATGTACCCATGTGAACAATGGCTTGAATAAGCCAATGTAGACATCAATCTGACTTAGACAACTATAGAAGTCCAACTGCTCAACATCCTCATGCTCATCAACAGTAACATATTGATGCCAAGATTTGTAGTCCTTGATAGTGTTCGTGTGTTCTGCTGTGACATCTATTTGAAACATGAACCTTGCCTCCATAGCATCTGGGTACACTACTCGGGCTCCTCTGTCCAACTCGTCTGAAAGAATGTGCATCATTGCCTTCAATGTGGTCAGACCAACAACATACTTGCGCATGATGTCTGCACTGATAGGCAAGTCTGGGATGGTAGCAATGCGCATCAACTCCTCGAAGTACGAGTCAAGATCCTATCGCACCTGCTTCTTTTTCTTCGCTTGGGTGAGAGTTCCAAGTGATGGGATCGCATGTGTGCGAACCATAACATCCATGCTCTTGAACACTCGTGCATGGGAGACCTGTATGCTGGTGATGAGTTGCGGTAGGTTGTCATAGTTCCGGTTCTAGCTCCAGATACGTGCTTGCAGCTCAACCGCATTGGCCCTCATCATATTTGGAAGGTGAAACATGACTCCCTTATACTTCATCATCCATGCTTGCATGTTGTCAACAATAGCATGTGTGTTCATCAAGATGCATGCTCTTCTTACACATCACTGCTGCCATCTGTGGAGATGGACGACTACTTGGTGCACGATGCCAAACTTGGACTACAATGCTCACATAACTGTGTGAAGGGACAATACTTCATCTAATATTACCTTCTTCAGTTCAGCTCGGGCAGACATTGTCACTAAGTCTCCCCCTTTCTTGGCCACCTGTAGTTCCTTCGCCATTCGCTCATTCTCAGTTATGAGGAAATGAAAACTTCAGATAGTGGCTTCGACATACACTCTGGTTGCATCGGCCAAAGTAGCTGGATGCTTGTGCACATCAGTCACGATCACTCGTTCCTCAACTTGCACAGGGGATGTTTGGTCTTCTGGAGTCTATACTCTATGAGATTACATAACTCTGTGATGAGATTCGTCAACGGATATGTTGTGCATCTCTGCTTCCGGCTGATCACCAAGGATCTTGGTGCCTCCTTGGTCATTTGAGACTTGCTCATCATCTGGATGCATTAAAGCGGGTGAGTCGACCTCTTTGTGGTGAGGCATGAGGTCGGTGTCCTATTCCAACTCCTGTTGCTCCATGTCTGCATCCAACTGTTCAAGCGCCTGTTCTATCTCATGAGCAAAGTCTTGCCCCTACGATGGTTCACCCTGTTTTCCTGATGCCATCTATTTAGATGAATCAACTACTTGCACGAGTGCTGCTTCATCTATCTACACATGATGCATCCCCTGCTTTATCTGTTGATGTTGCACTTCCTTCTCCTATTAGTGCAACTCTTGTTCTTTCGGAGTTGCTCCCTTAGCTCATGCAACTCCTTCTCTGCTTCTTCCATTCTCTTCTTGTCCCTCTGCCTTCGCACGATGCGCTTGTCGCAATGCTGCCTCTTTGCCCAAATAGCCATAGCTACTTGTTCTACAAGTGGATCTACTCGAAACTTGCAGCTTTGCTCCTCCTCCATGCAATCAACAATCTTTCTCTTCCCTTTGTCACGCACAATTATGTTTGGCTCTGTTGCCTCTGCTATTGCTGCTACTACTGGTGCTCTCCGTGATGCTGCTTCATGGTGCTTCGATAACCACTCCACGGCAAAGCTAACTTGTTCATTGGGTCTGGAGGAACTGTAGGAATACCTCCATGACTCTTTCTCGGCCCAAAGAAATGCCCCATGGATCCAGTTGAACTGAACTCTCGTGCAGTGACCCTTCACAATGCAATGTGGGTCATATGGATTGAAGCTTCAAAGGTTGAGAAAGTACTTCTTCATCTGTTCTGCTTCAACATCTGCTTGCTTGATACTCTGGATCTCATATAACCTAATCCACAATGGAAGAGCGGGCCAAGGTGCCTTCTTCTTCTGCTGCAGTCTAGTTTTCAATCCTGCCGAGATGTGATATTCTACTTCCTGCATGACAAGTACGTCCAAGGAAAACTTTGGAAGAACATGCGGAGGCTTCTCCACACTGAACATTCAGATGAAAGTGCCAAATGGTGAGGCATACCAATCTGCAATGCCTAACAATGCTTCCATCGCTTCCTCTGACATGCAGGGTGGATCTTGTTCGAATATCATCCTGTACACTGGGGTGACAAAATGATCGGACAACCGTATGATTACTCCTCAAAAGCTGCATTCAGACAACAACTTGAAATATGTGTTCACAACAGTCTTCATTGGTGACCATGCCCACTCCAATCCCAGGAACTCATGTCGGGCACAAACTGCATCAAGGATGTTGGCGAACATGTAAATCTCTGCATGCATACCTTTGGAAGACTTTTAAGCCTTCATGACTTGTTCCTTCAGCTGATGAGATAGTATGTCAGACTAGTTGCATGGTTTTCCTTCTCTAGCTAGTTGGTCCAATGCGATCACCCAACTCTGAGTAAAGGTTTTAGTGCTTGCTTAGCCACAAAGTCAACATGTGAATATGACCAAGTATTGGCATGCCTTGCTCAATATCTTCGTCTTGTAGATTTGGTTGGGTGTCATCCTGAAACAAGTTGGATTCTTTACCCAATCCTTCATAATGTCTTTGGAGTTATCTCTGCTATTGGGCAAGTTGAATGGGGGAGTCATGACAGTCACGGGCTCGACATCTGATACATCTCATCATAATCTGGTGCCCAAAAGGTTGCAAGCTTTGTCCCATTGACATTGCTCAAGGTCATCATCTCGGGATCCATGTGAGAAACGATCTAGTGAATCATTGTTAGGGTCCAACCCTAACCCCCTTTATTGGCTTGTTGGGGCCTGACCCAGGTTCAGAAGTGATTTAGCCAAACAAATCCCAAAACTATTGGCCCTTTCGGCAACAGTCCGGGGTGCGCGGACTGAGGTCTCACCCGAGGTAGTATGGGAGGGTGCTAGAACCAGGTTTCTCCACCCTGGGGATGTCATGATGAAGTTTAGGAAGTTCGCGAACTGAACCTGCGTGCTTGCACTGCAGCCGTCTGTCCTTCACAACTTGTGCGACTACTTCCGCGTAGCTCTGTAAAGGGCGTGAAGAAGTGCTTTCTAGATCCTTTACCCTTACTGTGCCTGTATTATAGATCTTAACTTAAATGTGTGGGCCCAATATTCTCATTAATCATTCAACATTCATAACAAGTGCGCGCATTCATAAAACTATAAAGAGATGCATAAATATAAAAGAAGCATAGACACATAATATTTCGTAATCAACTTATCTTATTAATTCTCTGTCCAAGTACAATCCCAACTCTGCCCTGCGCACTCAGCTACAGGGGTCCACGCACACAGCTACGGACTCTACCAGGCCTCTACGCAATCAACTACAGAGCCTCTTCCTAATACTACAACCCAAGACTCAGACTTATAGACCCAAAGCTAATTCATCATCCAAAAGAACATTTGAATCCTTTTACACTTTGAGCCTCGCTCTATTTATACAATCCCATGGTCCGCAGACCATGGGTAGGCTGACACACTCTACATTAGATTACATTATCTTAGGGCAGACAACCCTAGACTCTCGCGCTCCGCACCCACATTTCACAGGGTCTTTACATTGCACTTGACCAAAAATTGGGCTTCAAACCCCAAAAACATACTATGGGGGGATCCGCTTCCCAACAGGCCCCCAACACAATCATCGTGACTCATCTCGAGTCACTCTGCTGGCGCGACGATCTTCAGGTGAAGTCTATGCAGCAGGCCTCGCATAGCTTGGGTGTCCGCAACACACTGTTCCGCTGCCTGTTGTACGTGTTGCACACGTATCTCTGAACTTTCGTGAGTAGAGTCACATTCCTGTCCAACCGTATACATTTCCTGCATCTGTGCCAACTTCCCTTCAATGGTAGCTGCGACTGTGAACGCTGCATCGATCCATGGTTGGATGCCTGCTTTAAGAAGGGCTTCCTTTTGGTGCACGACATCTAATCAATGCTTCAGTGCCCTTGCTTGTTGTAGTCTGGCGAGTCTTTGAGTAGGGGAAACCATCTGCATGGTGTCCCAGACACTGTTGTACTCCTGCTGCAACTCACGTGCCCCTGTCTCTAGGCACTGTAGGTTTGGGTCTTCCTGTAGATGTGTAAGTATGGTGAGTGCTTGCTCCAACATCCCAGTGCACCCCTGCGTCGCTTGGCCAATTTGTTCCAACCCCCTCTGGATAGCACGGGCGCGCTACTCAACGATTTGCAGGTTCAACTCCAACTGAACCTTTTCCATTTCCTCACGGGCCTCATGGACTCCGGCCGCTAATCTATGGACCTGCTCTACTGCTGGTAGTTATGCCGGAATGACCAACTCTGGAATGCTCCTGCATGCATCCTCTACGGGATGCTCCAATCTGCTAGCCTGTGCAACCAACACATCCCTCTGGATGCTGAGCTGGTCCATGTTGATTTTCTGCTCATTCAGGACCTGGATCCCTCAGCCTTCCCAGGCGCGGAGTTCGCTGATGACCCCATCCTACAGCTAATGCAGTATTTCGCATGGTAGGGTAGCCAAGTTCAAGCCGACGCCTTTCATGCTACTCATTACAACCTGGTCATCCTCGCTTGTTGCTGCTAACGTGCCTTCGGGCAAGATGAAGGTGTTACCCATATGGGCCCGCAACGGCTGTTTCGCCTCAGCGGTTCCTGCTACGACATACTGGGCCATTGTGCTTGTTTGGGAGTATTGTACATGTAAACCTTGTAGCTACACACTGAGCACCCCCAACACAGTGTTCTGCTCCATCCGCAATCCCTGGAGCACGCCCTCCATGACTTCGCGAATCGTTTTGCTGATATCCAAAAGATCACCTTCTGTGAGCGTGATTGGGTTGTCGGACGTCTTTGTGACTTTCCATTTCTTTTTGGGGACGGTTTTCTCCAAGTCATGCGACCACTTGAGTTGTGTTGATGTTGTACTGGGGTTCGCGCGGTCCTCCTCCCTGTCCACTTCTGTGGTCTGCTGCCCCAAGGACATCTCCTGACCTTCCTCGGCCTCTATGGTCAGCACAATTATGGCCTCTGCCGTCAGTGCTACTACTGCTGCATCGGTCACCTTCTACAGTGTGGTTGCTTCTTGTTCCTGGCGCTTCCTCTCAGCTAGCTGCGTGAGGCGCAGATTGGTGTCCTTTTTTTGTTGCCGAGCTGCGGCCTTCTCCATTTCTGCCAAGTCCAGGGCACGCCACTCTGAAGGCCATGACTCTCTCACTGCGAAGATCGCATTGCCTATTGTAATGAACGAAAGCTTCACCCATTTTCGTATTGGATCCTTGCGCGCCCAGATATACAGGTTATGCATATCTGCCTTGAATTCTGTCGCGCTTTGCAGGTTGTTATGAACTATAGAGGACAAGCACGGCCTGTGGTTGATCCATGTTCAGATGCTCACCTCTACGAACACCCATAACACCTTTATCTTGTGAATCCTATTCCTCCCTGCAGTTCGTCAAGAATTCATCACATAGGAATTGTGCCCAGTTGAACTGGACCCCCTCTGTGCATTTCTCTGCCAACGCAATCACAGACGTTAGTACTTCATTGGCACGAAATTTCCTCATTGGCTTGCCGACCAGCAGCTAGGTGGCTACACGCACCCCTTGGTCTCTAATAGTTGCTATTACTTACCCCACTTTCTCTTTTCTAGCTTATACTTGGCCTTCATAGATTCCGCGACGTCCAAGTCGCTACTTTTTCCTGCTATGGCCACGGGGTCGTTTCCTTTGACTGGTAGTCAAGAAATGTGGTGAATCAGATCGGTCGTGATGGGAATCAGATCCTCCAGCCAAAGATACCTGGTGAGCACCAGTATTGTAGTAATAATGCTGCAACTCATGGGCTTCCTACTTTACTCTTATGAACTTGATAGTTTGTAACAAACTTGGAAGCGACGGTGCTATATGCACAAGTACTAGTTCTTACTGTAGGTTGTCACTTGGTCAGCCGGTGCAAGATCACTAGGAGCTCAAGCCAACTTCTATGGATTCCAGAAGAAGCTCTATATGTGATGAAAGGAGAGAAATATTACTCTACAGAGGCTAATCTAACTGCAGAAAGGAGAAAGACTGAAATGTAAAGCAAACCTAGTAAATCGTAATTAACCATCTAATCCTACTTTTGCAGAAATCACTATGAAAACCATGAAAGGAATTCCATTACCTACTCAAGGAAGTAAAAACATCTAACTAATTTATTTCTGAAGGTAAATAAGCAAAAAACATCTTTTTGGATTTTTATGTGAATTTGACATGCATGTGATTTATTGTGTGAGTGTGGCAGTGAATAGGTGGTGTTGGAGGGTGGTTTTGGGACTTGAGAGGATGTAGGATGGTGTGGATGGGTCCTAAGATTTCTTAGGTGGCCTTTTGGAGGCTTTTTCCACACTTGGCCTTCAAAAGAAAGCCTACAGGAGAATCTACAGAAAGACACAGGAAATCTACAGGAGGAAATAGGGCAACTACAGGAGGCCTACAGGAGGATGCCGAGAGCATTTTTCACTATTTTGAGGGTGTGAGAGTGGCTGGAAAAGGTGGATTAAGGTTGGAATGAGGTGTTAAGGTGCCTACGGTCTAACGAGAATCACCAGGAGAGAGGAAGATGATTGGGTTTGCTCAAGGAGAGAGGAATAAGTTCTATGGAAAAATGCAGGAAACTAAGGCAGAATTGAGGTGAGTTTTGAGTGACCTGTAGGGCATGGATCGGGTGGAGGATGTGATGGCTAATAGGCTGGCTTACTA
Organism: Pinus tabuliformis; assembly: GCA_031772625.1. Taxonomy (NCBI): domain Eukaryota; kingdom Viridiplantae; phylum Streptophyta; class Pinopsida; order Pinales; family Pinaceae; genus Pinus; species Pinus tabuliformis. The sequence continues at coordinate 790,492,042 of CM062819.1, read as the reverse complement.
AAAGAAGATATTTGCTACAAAGGAACTGATAGTCAACCATTAAGATCAAACAAGCAACGAAATGAGTGCATCTAGAGAAACAAAGTTTTGCATCAAACTAGTCTAAACTATGATCTATGAAAGGAAATGCTAAGAAATGTTGCAAGAAAGGAAAGCATGAAAGAATAATACTACAAATCAATAAGTGATCATGATGAAGAAGATCTGAAGCAAAGAAAAACTAGACTCTTAACCTACTAAAAAGCTGCAAACACTAGAAGTCCTATGAATGAGGAAAATTTGTGTTTTTGGGGCAGCAAGAGGGTCTTTGCCTCAAATCATGGTCCCAAAGGGAGGAAGAGAGGCCAAGGAACTCTTGATAGCCTTTTGAATCTTCTCTTTATCACTACTTAACTTGCTATAGAAAGCACAAATGGAAGCAAACTACTGAATCATCAACAGCAACCTATTCTTAACCATAAGAGAAATACATCTAACAGCAACCTAATCTACAAACTGAAATAAAACATACAAATACAAGTAAAGAGGAGCTTGGCTGCTTGGATTGGACCCTAACCCAAGAGATTCAGCCCTCTTAGGTGACTCAATGCTAACTCAAAAAGGATACCATCTTTATTTCCAAAGCAATAGCAGAATTACATGAAACTGTCACAAAATAATAAGCTCGAAGTTGAGCAGAGTTTGCATAAGAAAAAATCCAACAAAAATCCGACCCTAGTAAGGCCCTAGGCCTCTCTACTTATACAAATGAAGCTACCAACAACTTACTTAAAATCAGGGAGGCTTGGCTCCCAAAACTCGAGATAATCATCAGTCATCCTCCACTTTCTCGGCTGCCTTCTAGTGTATGATTTCACTGCTTGTACTCCAAGCTGAATGAAGGGGAATTTGAGGTGAGGAGTAATAAATGAGGGGGATTCCCTCCTATAAGTCCTCTCCTTTGTCCACTTCGAGTTATCGCTGCCATTTGTCCACTGGATCCTTGACTTTGACCTCAAAATTCATCAATAATCTACATTAAACACATGTTAGACCATATGGCATCATAACTAACTCAACTCACTCCATAAGCATAAATATAATCAGAAAATCATACAATAAGCTAAGAGAATGGTTGATTTGACTAGGTTAGGAGGTAAAAGGAGCCCATATAATTACCCATTTATGAGGCTCATCATCACCCCCTACTGAATGTGTTGCTCATCTTATGAGAAACTTAGTCCATCTCCTCATCTTTTATGGCCTTGGTGGCCTCCCTAGCATCCCAGGCTTTTGATGTGGTCTACTCTTCTTTGTCATAGAATCCTACCTTCCTTTCTATCTCTTCCCACTGCTCCTCCTCTTCCTCTTATATTCTGCCTTCTAGCATGCCTAACAGTAGTGGGGGACTCAGTTTGAGGCCAATCCAGTTGACCTTCAGCCTCTGCATGGAGCACTTCTGCATTGGCACTCTCCTTAATGCCTCCTTCATCCTCATAGGGGAATGATATTCCTTGATCTGCAGACTGTGTGGTAAGGTATTCCATCTCCTCATGCATGCATGCACACAGTCATCCCCTAGTAGCCTTTGCATATCCTCAAAGTGTGCAATTACTTGTGCTTGATCACTTATATATCTAGGGCAAATATGAGGATTATTAGCAAGCAGATTGTGTGTGTTGATGAGTGCCATGGGATCTGATGGCTCAACTCTTATCATTAATGGCTCATTCTACCTTTTACCATCAATCTTCTTATTTCTGTTGCCCTCATCTCTTCATGGTTCATCCATGAGGCCATGGCCCTTAGTTGCAGGTCCCTAGCCTGGCATTGGGGTCCCACACATTCATGTCTGTGAGGGCCATGTTATGTAGGTAGAATTCTACCGTATTTGCCTTATCCTCTTATGTGCTTTGGTCACACAGATCCATAAACTACCTGTATTCTTGGAAAGGCATTGTGCCTCTTTTTGCCAGAGTCTTTATCTGGAATTGTAACCATTGGTCCTTGAGATATAGGCCATAGGATTTTGCTGGTGTTTTACATTGCAATGTCTCCATGGATAAGTTGGCCATGCATGCCAGCTGGGTCTCTTTCTCTTGCAGCTGCCTCCTTAGCAATTCATTTTCAGTTTCAAGGTGGCTTCTTGTAATTGCTTCCCTGTGTTTGGTAGCACTCAACTCTTTGCCCATTTCTCTGAGTCTATTTTCCATATGGCCAATATCCTCAACTCCTTTGGATTTGGCTATTTGCATCCACATATGTGTTCTTATTCTCTCTTTCTCTAATTAAAAGAATAGTGGAATTGCAAATTTTTGTGGAATTATCCTTCCTCCCTCAAGTAGATTGTAGTAGGAGGAAAGACTAGGCTGGGGATCAGGTTCCTGTAGCTCTGTTTCTTCCTCCTTTACCTGTGACTATCCTTCCATCCTTTCCTCCAGCTTTTGGGTCTCTTGTAGTTTTGACAATGTCTCATGTAGAATTGTCTAAGCCTCTTGTAAGCCTGTTTTTGGGTCCTGTAGTTCTACCTTTTCTTTCCATGTGGGAGATCTAGGAGTGCCCATTTCATATGTGATAGGTGCCTTGGAAGGGGATTCTTTCCCTTGGGCAGAGGGTGAATCTTCAATTGTAATTGGCATTTTTGAAGAGGGTTGAGGCTTGCCTGTTTTGATTCTTGTGCTCTTCCCAACCCTGAAATACATGGAGGCCTACCTTTTCCTCTTTTTCTTTGGCTTGATTGGTGTACTGAGGGCAGTAAGGGCAGTTGCTGCCTCTCTTTCCAGAGTCTTAGGGGACCTTCTCCTTGTTTTTCCTTTTCTGCCTCTTTTTCTCCTCCCTCTGTCTCTTTTTGCTGTATTTCTTCCTGCTCTGTGTCTTCATCTTTCTCCTCTTCTATCTTAGTTTCTTCCTCCTCCCTTTCTTGTTTTGCTAAGTCACCAGTGGCTTCACCTTCTCCCCCTTGCTGCTTTTCCTCCTCACTGCTAGTAGGACTGATATCATAGGTTAGGGCCTTTATGTCATCCTCAGCTATCATGTTTCGGAAGACTTCCCATGCTATAGGGAGTGTAAATGTATGGAGGGCTTCTTCCACTAGGATTTTGATTAACCCATGGTGAGCTAGCTGCTCTAAATTCCCTGCTTGAACCTTAGTGCTAGAGTCAATGAGGGACTACAGGAGAAAGTAGGGGATGTTGAGCTTCTGAGGTGCTAGAGTGTCCATGCCACACCTTAATTCATGAAGGATTCTAAAGTGATAACCATAGACAATGTTGTACCTCCCCTCATAGGAAATGTATTTGATTATTTAGTAGCTAACCTCATCCCAAGGATATGGTATGCTAGCCCTTCTAATGCCATTTTCATCCTCTACAGGGGTTTCATTGTTTTGGAAAAAGGTTTTCTTGGCAGCCTGGCTAATTGGTTTCTCATCCTTACTCCAAGGTAGCCCAAGAGGAAGGGTAGTGACCCTACTGATAAATTCAGGATTTATCTCCATGGAAAGACCTCTAAAGGTGACAGTGGCATGAGTTCTTGTGTGAGGGACCAAAGAGTGGGCAAATTCTTGGGCAATTTCCCAATCAAACCCTCAGAATTTCTCAAAAAAGTTCATCGAATTTGCTCTTGTGAAGATCTTCACCACTTGTGGATGTGCATGGAGCTTAGTGGAGTTGGTGGGCTCCTTTCTTATAAATCCTCCTGTCATTTTGTTTATACTCTTTTGGGAAACCAAATGTGGAGATGGAGACAACAATTTTTGAGAAACATAGGAGACTGTGTGTGTTTTTTTTTTTATGTATTTTCTCCTCCTAAAGGCTTTACTTCCTCCTCAAATTGAAACCACTTCTTACATATATTTATATTCAATGGGGGCATGCATGGAACGCCGAGAGCAGGAATATGGGAGAGAGTGATGGAGGACGATGGTTACGAGGCTGTGGGGGCACAAGGAGACTGCTGTAGCTGAGTTACGAGGAGAGAATAAAGGAAAAGGTGGTGAGAGTGCTCGGGGAGGAGTACTTATTACCCTTTATGGATATTCCGGTGATGGGGGGTGAGCTAGAAAAGTATACGTTGGCCATATTCGGACCGTTGGTCCCCACCTGCCTTGTCATCATGGCCCCCCTCCTCATAATTATCCCTCATGATTGCATTGAAGTTCACACTTCCTCCACTACCTGTCCTTGACATCTTTCTTGAGTTGACTGTGCGCACGTGTGGGTGACATGTCGGATGAGTAGAGTCAACTAGATGAAGTGGCCAAGTTAACTGGCCACCTTTCCCTCATTCAACCTCAACTTTATCATTGCTTTTGCATGACTTCTAATTACACAAATGCAAACAGAGGAGCAGGTTAGTTACTTACCTGTGATCCGAGTGTATTTGCTATGAGGTGCTATGGCTCTCTCTCTCTACTGCATGCATTTATTTCTTTTGATGCATGATGTCTACTCGCTGATGTGTGGTTGTGTCTTGTGCAGCTTCTTCTCTGGCTGTATCTGAGCTTCAGGTGTCTTCTCAACCTTCATGTTTGCACTCTCTTGCTACTGGTGCTGGATTTTAATGGGATCAGCTGCTATGGAAATTCCTACAGGAACTTTGTAGCTACTTCTCCCCTTGAAATTTCAACTTCTTTCTATGCTTGGAGCTGTGAGGATGATGCGAGAGATGTAGATAGAGATGGAGAGGTAATAGGTAGGCTTCAAGTGAGGTGGATGGTGTTGCTTCCTCTATTTTTTTTTTTTTTTTTCTAATGTATTTTCTCCTCCTAAAGGCTTTACTTCCTCCTCAAATTGAAACCACTTCTTACATATATTTATATTCAATGGGGGCATGCATGGAACGCCGAGAGTAGGAATATGGGAGAGAGTGATGGAGGACGATGGTTACGAGGCTGTGGGGGCACAAGGAGACTACTGTAGCTGAGTTACGAGGAGAGAATAAAGGAAAAGGTTGTGAGAGTGCTCGGGGAGGAGTACTTATTACCCTTTATGGATATTCTGGTGATGGGGGGTGAGCTGGAAAAGTATACGTTGGCTATATTCGTACCGTTGCTCCCCACCTGCCTTGTCATCATGGCCCCCCTCCTCATAATTATCCCTCATGATTGCATCGAAGTTCACACTTCCTCCACTACCTGTCCTTGACATCTTTCTTGAGTTGACTGTGCGCACGTGTGGGTGACATGTGGGATGAGTGGAGTCAACTAGATGAAGTGGCCAAGTTAACTGGCCACCTTTCCCTCATTCAACCTCAACCTTATCATTGCTTTTGCATGACTTCTAATTACACAAATGCAAACAGAGGAGCGGGTTAGTTACTTACCTTTGATCTGAGTGTATTTGCTATGAGGTGTTGTGGCTCTCTCTCTCTACTGCATGCATTTATTTCTTTTGATGCATGTTGTCTACTTACTGATGTGTGGTTGTGTCTTATGCAGGTTCTTCTCTAGCTATATCTGAGCTTCAGGTGTCTTCTCAACCTTCATGTTTGCACTCTCTTGCTACTGGTGCTGGATTTTAATGGGATCAGCTGCTATGGAAATTCCTACAGGAACTCTTGTAGCTGCTTCTCCCCTTGAAATTTCAACTTCTTTCTATGCTTGGAGCTGTGAGGATGATGCGAGAGATGTAGATAGAGATGGAGAGGTAATAGGTAGGCTTCAAGTGAGGTGGATGGTGTTGCTTCCTCTCTTCTTTTTTTTCTTTTTTTTTTTTTTATGTATTTTCTCCTCCTAAAGGCTTTACTTCCTCCTCAAATTGAAACCACTTCTTACATATATTTATATTCAATGGGGGCATGCATGGAACGCCGAGAGCAGGAATATGGGAGAGAGTGATGGAGGACAATGGTTACGAGGCTATGGGGGCACAAGGAGACTGCTGTAGCTGAGTTACGAGGAGAGAATAAAGGAAAAGGTGGTGAGAGTGCTCGAGGAGGAGTACTTATTACCCTTTATGGATATTTTGGTGATGGGGGGTGAGCTGGAAAAGTATACGTTGGCCATATTCGGACCGTTCGTCCCCACCTGCCTTGTCATCATGGCCCCCCTCCTCATAATTATCCCTCATGATTGCATCGAAGTTCACACTTCCTCCACTACCTGTCCTTGCCATCTTTCTTGAGTTGACTGTGCGCACGTGTGGGTGACATGTGGGATGAGTGGAGTCAACTAGATGAAGTGGCCAAGTTAACTGGCCATCTTTCCCTCATTCAACCTCAACCTTATCATTGCTTTTGCATGACTTCTAATTACACAAATGCAAACAAAGGAGCGGGTTAGTTACTTACCTGTGATCCGAGTGTATTTGCTATGAGGTGCTGTGGCTCTCTCTCTCTCTACTGCATGCATTTATTTCTTTTGATGCATGCTGTCTACTTGCTGATGTGTGGTTGTGTCTTATGCAGGTTCTTCTCTGGCTGTATCTGAGCTTCAGGTGTCTTCTCAACCTTCATGTTTGCACTCTCTTGCTACTGGTGCTGGATTTTAATGGGATCAGCTGCTATGGAAATTCCTACAGGAACTCTTGTAGCTGCTTCTCCCCTTGAAATTTCAACTTCTTTCTATGCTTGGAGCTGTGAGGATGATGCGAGAGATGTAGATAGAGATGGAGAGGTAATAGGTAGGCTTCAAGTGAGGTGGATGGTGTTGCTTCCTCTCTTTTTTTTTTTTTTAATTAATTAATTAATTAATTTTTATTTTATTTTATTTATTTATTTTTTTAATTTTTAATTTTAATTTTTAATTATATATATATATATATATATATATATATATTTTTTTTTTTTCTCTGAAAAAACTGTTTTTTTTGTGTTTTTCTTGGACAGGAAGAAGAATGATCCTTGGGGTGTGATGCAGGCTTGGAAATGATGACAAGGAGGTTTGAAGACTGTAGGAGGGTTTATTGGTTCCTCATGAAGCTTCCCTGTCCCTCAAACTGCCTTTTATATCCATTTCTAGCTCTCTGTAATTCCTACAGGAGCCTCCTGTAGAAAACATAGTTTTTGAAAAAGAAGCACAGTGGGGTGGAAGAAATTCCGAAAATGATGGAGAAAAGTGTGGAGAAGGTAGGATAGGTGTTGGTGTGGATGTCAGGGTTCCCTTGGTACCTTCTTCTGCTTCCTGTAGTCTGCCTGCAAACCTACAATGCAAATGAAAATTCATTTTCCTTTTTCTCTTTTTTTTGTTTTGTTTTTTTTTTTTTAAACAACTAGGGCGTCTCAGGGCGGTTTTCACCCTAATTGCCTGCCCTAGGTGCCTCCAAGGGAGGTTTTCACCTAGGGAACTTATTTTTTCTCTCTTTTTTTTACATCACTGGGCCACCTTAGAAGAGGTTTTCAACCCAATGATGGGACTCAAGCACCTCATGGAGGTTTTCACCTGAGTCCTTATCTTTTTATTTCTCTTCTTCTCTTTCTTTAGTGAGTGGGTGAAGTGGAGGTTAATACATGCTCCACTACCATCACTGTCTTATTCAAATCTTCAATGAACTCTCACTTGGAGAGGGGTTTCTTGTAGAATTTCAACCAGTGTCCATTGATAAGCATAGGGATGGCTTCATCATCAATGGTTCTGATCAGAACTCAACCATTTTCATTGCATTTCTCCACAGTGTAGGGTCCCAACCATCTTCTCCTTAGCTTGCCTTTGAAATATTTGTATCTTGAATCATAGAGTAGTGCCCAATCTCCCTCTTGGAATTGCTTCTCCTTGATATTTGTGTCATGCCATATCTCTCTCTGAAGCTGAACTACCTTTGTACAGAGAAGGGCTTGCAATCTGTGAAAATCCAATCCATTGAGCTGAAGTAATATATATATATATATATATATATATATTATTTAATTTAATTAATTTTTTATTTATTTTTTCTTCTGTGCATGGCTCAGGTCTAGGTCCAGCTGAGCTGCCATCTTGAGGGTATTGAATTCAAATTCTATTGACAGTAAAGCCTTCTTCCCATAGACTAGTTCATAGGGTGTGAACCCTGTGGTGGTCTTCCATGCTGTGTTGTAGGCCCAAGTGGCCTCAACTAATCTGTCCGCCCAGTATTTTCTACTGCCACTCACTACTTTGGTTAGAATCCCTTCCAATGCTCTGTTAGTGACCTCCACCTGCCCATTGGATTGTGGATGGTAAGGGGTGGAAGTCCTGTACTTGATTCTATGATGTGTGAGCAAGTCTTTAATCAAATTGGAAGTGAACTGACTGCCTTGATTTGTGACCAACTCTCTTGGATACCCAAACTTGTAGAATATGTTTTCTCTAAAAAACTCAGCTACTTTTTCATCTGTCACTGCTTTGATTGCTTTTGTCTCTTCCCACTTTGTCAGGTAATCGGTGCACACAATGATGTATTGTTTCTGCTTTGAAGGAGGGCTGATAGGACCCACAAAGTCCATGCCTCACTTCTCAAATGGCTCAAAAGTCACTTGAGTTTGCATGGGAATCTCATCCTTTGGAGTAGGTTTCCCCATCCTCTGACATCGATCACACTGGCTGGTATATCTCCTCACATCCTGATGAAGAGTGGTCCAGTAGTAGCCTGCTTGTAGTATCTTGAAGGCAATTCTTTTTGCTACAAAATGACCTCCATAAGGTCCATCATGACAGGTTAGGAGGATGTCAAAGACCTCCTCCTCCCTGAAACATCTTCTCAAGATCTGATCTGGGCCAAGTTTGAAGAGATTGCGCCCAATCCAGATGAAAGGGGCGCTTTTCCTTACTATCTTTCTCTTCTCTTTTGAGGATAGATGTGGTGGGAACTGTGCTGAAACCAAGTACTTTTCTATATCAACAAACCATGGAGAGAGTATTGAGATAGCAAACAGATGTTCATCTGACATTTGGTCATCCACCATTCCTTCTTCACCTGCAGGCAAATTTACTCTAGACAAAATGTCAGCAACAACATTTTATTTACCAGTCTTATCAATAGTGGTCAAATCAAACTGCTGCAGTAAAAGCAACCATCTAATAATGCGAGCATTTACATTTGGTTTGTTCATTAAATATCTAATTGCAGCATGATCAGTGTGCACAAAGGTTTGATAGCCTGTGATATAATGTCTGAATTTGGTTAAGGAATGCATGACATCTAGGAGTTCCTTCTTGGTCACTGTATAGTTCAACTCTGCCTTCGACAAGTTTTTTCTTATAAAGTATATGGCATAAGGTAACTTTTCATAAATTTGTCCCATGGTTGCTCCTATTGCTTTGTTCGAGGCATCTGTGTGAATGTGGAAAGGTAGGTCCCAATTTGGGCCTCTCAGAATTAGGGCAGTCACGAGCTTGCTCTTCAAGGTATCTAGGGCTTCTTGACAGTTTTCCGACCATATGAACTCGACATCTTTGTCTAAGTGACCAAACAAAGGAGAGGCTAGCTTGCTGAAATCATTAATGAATCTCTAGTAATACCCAACTAAGCCTAGGAAACTTCTGACATCTCCCACCTTTTGAGGAGGTGGGACCCTTTGGATGATGGCAATTTTGTTTGGGTCCACCTGCAGTCCCTGCTAAGATATTGTGTGACCTAACACTGTCCCTTCAGTGATAAAAAATTCACATTTTTCCAAACTAAGGGATAGTTTCATCTCCATACACTTGTCTAGAACTTTTCCTAGGTTAGATAAAGCTTCCTAAAAGTCAGAGCCATAAGGAGTAAAGTCATCCATGTATATCTCTACTGCATCATGAACTAATTCAGAGAATATACTCAATATTGCTCTTTGGAAAGTGGCTGGAGCATTACACAAACCAAAAGGAAGGACCCGGTATGCAAAGGTACCCCAAGGACAAGTGAAAGTGGTCTTATCTTGGTATTTTGGGCTGATTTGAATATGATTGTACCTGCTAAACCCATCTAGGAAAGAGAAAATCTTTTTCGCTGCCAGACCGTCTAACACTTGATCTATGAAAGGTAAAGGAAAATGGTCCTTTTTAGTGGCTTTGTTCAATTCCTGATAGTCAACACAGATTCTCCACTTACCATTCTTCTTTGGCACTAGTACCAAAGGAGAGACCCATTCACTGTCAGAGATGGGATAGATGAATCCTGCATCAAGCGATTTCTGCAGTTCTTCCTTAACAATATCTTTAAGTGCTGGATTCATCCTCCTTTGAGGTTGCCTGACTGGCTTACAACCCTCCTTGATGTATATATGATGAGTACATATTGAAGGGTGCACTCCCTTCATCTCCTTATAACTCCAGGTGAAGGCATCTACGTGTTTTATCAGCAGGCTACACAATTCCTTCTCTTAGGAAGTGGATAGGGATGGATTGATTTTCAAGGTTCTTTTTGGGTTGAACTCTATATTCTTAACATGGAGAGAAGTGAAATCGGCTACACAGAGATCAGTTGAGGGGTTGTTTTGAGTTTCTCTTACTATGTCCTCTAATAGTGATACACTGGGAGGTGGATTTTGAATCATATCATCCCCATCGTGTTGTTTTCCCCCATGGTGATTTCTAGTGCACAAAACGGTGTAGAATAGACTTCATCCTCATCTTCCTCCTCCAACCAGAGAGGTAGATCATGTTCTAGCAAGGGTTGGGCAAGAGGATATAGGATTAAATGCTTTGACATGTGCCTGTTCTTTATGGTCATGTTCCCAGCTCGACAGCTGATGTAGGCATCGGCGGTAGCCAACTAGGGTCTTCCCAGAATGAGAGGATACCCAGTGAGCTTTGCCTTTGGCTGGAGAACTAAGAAATCAACAGGGTACTCCCAAGAATCAATGGAGACCATCACATCTTCCACAATCCCCTTAGGGGTCACGGTGGAGTGGTTTGCTTGCTGTAGCACAGTCATGGTCTTCCTCAAGGAACCCTAGAGGTTGAGTTTGAGCATTATGTCCTTTTTCATCACATTAATGGCAGCTCCCAGATTAATCAAGGTGTGTGGGATCATGGTGCCATTGATGTGGACATCAACTAATGGGCTTCCAGGGTCTAGATATTTTAGACAGATTACCTACCCTAACACTAAGTCGGACAGTTGCCCTATGTCATTGATGGTTAGGGCATCTCTCTTGCACCTTCCTAGATGCCTAAAGTACTTCTTTTTTATCAACCTATTGTAGATAAGCACATATTTTATGGCTTGGAGAAGTGGTATCTTCACACATAAATGTTTCAATTCTCCCAGGAGTTCAGTTTCTTCTGGGGTAGGCTGGACTATCATGGATAGTCTCTCGAGAAAGGGTGGAATTGCTTTAGGTTCACTTTCCTCTTTGTCTTCCTCAACCTCCCTGGGTGGAGGTTGTCTATCTGGGAGAACTTTCCCAGATCACAAGTTAATTTCCTGAATCTCCACAGCATAAGTTGGGCATGATGGTTCCCCACAATACACTTGTTGAGCCTATCTGTTGTTCGGGTTCGGTTTCAGCTGGGCAGGTATTTGGGGTTGCTTTGGTGGAGTAGGAGGTAGTGATTGTGGTTGGGTAGGTGGTGGAGGAAAAAGAGCGAGAAGAGAGTTGTATTGGGGCCTCCACCCTTGATGAGGTGCATTCCACTAAGGTTGTGGCTGAGCATAGGATTGAAATGAATGGTGGCTGGTTGGGCATGATATTGAGATGTGAAGGACCAAGGAGGAGGCGTAGACCAGGAAGGATGAGTAGGAGGGCCCCAAGAAGGTATGGAAGTGACTTGGTTGGGGTTGTAGTATGCCTGAGATGTCCCTTGCATCCCCTACTGGTATGGTCTAGGTCCATGCGGCCTCCTTTGGTTTATGTAATAGAGTTGTTCAGTGACTCCCTCAGCCCCTTGATATACAGCTTTAAGTCTGGGTAAGGAAGGGCACTTATTTGTAGAATGATTTTCTTCACAGACTGAACAAACCTCTATAGAGTTCAATGGGGATTCATTCCTAGGATGCCTCCTGGTGCATCTAGGGCAAAAAATGGCTAAAACCCTCTTTGCTTCCTCTTGCTTCCTTTTGATATGCAAGGTATCCATTTGCATGGTAAGAGTTTGCAACATCTCACTCTTGAAGTCTTCCAGCATGTTGCCAATTACTCCTTTAATGGATGAGTTAGAGGAAGAGGTACTGGCTATGGGTTGACTCCCCCTACCTTTCTTTCTGGCTGCTCTAGAATGGTTTCTAAAAATAGTCATTATGTCCTCATAGGATAGTTGGTAGATGTCTCCCCCGGCCAGCAGATGGAGGGTGTCTAAAAGATCTTCCTAAATTCCCCTGAGCAGGACCAGCTTCAGAGACTCAAGGTCAAGTGTACACCCAGCCCTTTTGTAATTGAACTGGAACCTCTCTTCATAGTCCTCCAGGGACTCATCACTTCCTATGGTCATTCGGAAAATTTCTTCTTTAGTATATTTTTACCTACAATAGTATCGATACTTGTTGTTAAAGGCTTGCTGCATCTGAGCCCAAGTTGTGATGCTATTTCCAGGTAATCCCATGAACTAGTGCAGTGCTGCATAATTGAGAGTAGAAGGGAACAATTTCAAATTTCGCTCATCTTCTGCATAGTCATAGGTTCAACAAATAAACAAACTCGAACAAAAAGGTGTCGGGATATTTTGTAGTTAGACCATGGAAATGAGGTAGAGTGGAAGGGCTTATATTCTTCATTTTGGTGTCCCCATTGGTATCCCGAATGGGAAAGGTACCCTCTATTCTCTCTCCATTCCCCCTAGCATTTTTGTTTTCAGCCATTGGCTCCAAAGGAATGTTTTCTTCTTCTTCTTCCCCTATAGGTTCTTCAAATATGTCTTGTTGTTCACCTAAGGGTTCTTCTTGATCGCAGCTGCCAAAGAAGAGAGAAGGCTGGCTATGTGAAGCAGTGGGGGTGTTGGGCAAAATTTTTCCTGAGTTATCTCTATTCCTACGAGGCATGAAAAGAAATATTTTTTGGTTGGTTTTTGTTTCTTTTTCCCCACACTGATAGTACCTGCACAAACTAAAATTGATTGAACAAAACAAATTGCAACTAGCTGAAATGAACTTGCTGAAATGAAATTTGCAGAATTGAAGAGGAAAGCAAGGAAATGCAGAACTTGAAAGAAGAGAAATGATTAGTCTACTTTTTCTGAAATAACCTATTGGCAGAGTATTGCAATAGAAAATAAAAGAAAGCAGTAATTAAAGAATACACTGAAACTTCCCCGGCAACGGTGCCAAAAAGTGGTGAGCACCAGTATTGCAGCAATAATGTTGCAACTCCTGGGCTGCCTACTTTACTCTTATCAACCTGGTAGTTCGTAACAAACTTGGAAGCGTCGGTGCTATATGCACAAGTACTAGTTCTTACTGCAGGTTGTCACTTGGTCAGCTGGTGCAAGACCACTAGCAGCTCAAGCCAGCTTCTATGGATTCCAGAAGAAACTCTATATTTGATGAAAGGAGAGAAAGATTACTCTATAGAAGCTACTCTAACTGTAGAAAGGAGAAAGACTGAAATGTAAAGCAAACCTAATAAACCGTAATTAACCATCTAATCCTACTTTTGCAGAAAGCATTATGAAAACCATGAAAGGAATGCCATTACCTACTCAAGGAAGTAAACAACATCTAACTAAGCTATTTCTGAAGGTAAATAAGCAAAAAACATATTTTTGGATTTTTATGTATTTTTATGTGAATTTGACATGCATGTGATTTATTGTGTGTGAGTGTGGCAGCGAATAGGTGGCATTGGAGGGTGGTTTTGGGACTTGAGAGGATGTAGGATGGTGTGGATGGGTCCTAGGGGGTCTCAGGTGGCCTTTTGGAGGATTTTCTCACACTTGGCCTTCAAAAGAAAGCCTACAGGAGAATCTACAGGAGGACACAGGAAATCTACAGGAGGAAATAGGGCAACTATAGGAGGAGGCTGAGAGAAGTTTTCACTGTTTTGAGGGTGTGAGAGTGGGTGGAAAAGGTGGATGAAGGTTGGAATGAGGTGTTAAGGCACCTAGGGTCTACTAAGAATCACTAGGAGAGAGGAAGATGATTGGGTTTGCTCAAGGAAAGAGGAAGAAGTTCTATGGAAAAATGTAGGAAACTACGACAGAATTGAGGTGAGTTTTGGGCGACCTATAGGGCATGGATCAGATGGAGGATGTGATGGCTGATAAGATGGACTACTACAAGAAGATATCTGCTGCAAGGGAACTGACAGTCAACCACTAATATCAAACAAGCAATGAAATGAGTGCATCTAGAGAAACAAAGTTTTGCATCAAAGTAGTCTAAACTATGATCTATGAAAGGAAATACTGAGAAATGCTACAACAAAGAAATGCATGAAAGAATATTACTACAAATAAATAAGTGAGCATGATGAATAAGATCTGAATCAAAGCAAAACTAGACTCTTAACCTACTAAAAAGCTGTAAACACTAGAAGTCCTATGAATGAGGAAAATCTGTGTTTTTGGGGCAGCAAGAGGGTCTTTGCCTCAAATCATGGTCCCAAAGGGAGGAAGAGAGGCCAAGGCACTATTGATAGCCTCTTGAATCTTCTCTTTATCACTACTTAACCTGCTATAGAAAGCACAAATGGAAGAAAACTATTGAATCATCAACAACAACCTATTCTTAACCATAAAAGAAATACATCTAACAACAACCTAACCTACAAACTGAAATAAAACATACAAATAAAAGTAAAGAGGAGCTTGGTTGCTTGGATTGGGCCCTAACCCAAGAGCTTCATCCCTCTGGGGTGACTCATTGCTAACTCAAAAAGGATTCCATCTTTATTTCCAAAATAATAGCAGAATTACATGAGACTGTCAAAAAATAATAAGCTCGAAGTTGAGCAGAGTTTACATATGCAAAAATCCAACAAAAATCTGACCCTAGTGAGGCCCTAGGCCTATCTACTTATACAAATGAAGCTACCAATAGCTTCCTTAAAATCAGGGAGGCTTGGCTCCCAAAGCTCAAGATAATCATCAGTCATCCTCCACTTGCTCGATTGCCTTCTAGTGTATGATTCAGCTGCTTGTACTCTGAGCTGAATGAAGGGGAATTCGAGGTGAGGAGTAATAAATGAGGGGGATTCCCTCCTATAAGTCCTCTCCTTTGTCCAATTCAAGTTATTTCTGCCATTTGTCCACTGGATCCTTGACTTTGACCTCAAAATTCATTAATAATCTGCATTAATTACATGTTAGACCACATGGCATCATAACTAACTCAACTCACTCCATAAGCATAAATATAATCAGAAAATCATACAATAAGTTAAGAGAATGGTTGATTTGACAAGGTTAGGAGGTAAAATGAGCCCATATAATTACCCATTTACGAGGCTCATCAATACCCATCATGCACCAGGCACAGCAGCTACCTAATGACAAAAATGGTGATGGGCACACGGTGGTAGTGGGGTATCCATCGCAGATGGAGTAACCCAACCTTATCCACACCGTGAAACCATTTCTGCTTTACTAACTTCTCTGCAGCCAACTATGGGAACTTCTTGTTGTCCACGAGGTCCCAATCTTCTAACTTCATAGTAGGTATTCGTCCCAACGGCAGACCTTCAAACCTTATATCATCGGTGAGGAGCGGGGTTTGGAGCGCGCGCTCTTCGTGGCCTCTAGGTCCTTTGGTACCTTGGATTTACCCTTACATGGGGGGTTGTAGGGAGGTAACTTTGTCACGGAATGTTTTTGGGAGGCATCCTCCACCTCACTGTCTTGTGCCTCAATTTGGGCGATCAGGGCCTGCAAGTCTTCTTCCTCCTCTTCTGTTTCCATGGTGACGAATTTTTCCTTCTCCGCCATTGACAATTTGCCAAACCGTGGGTTCCTTGGGGATACCCAGACTTGCCCCATCGTTTGCTTATCTTTTTGTGGCCGCGGCATGTGTGGTGATTTTGAAACTTCAGGCGCAGTTGCTGCCTCTCTAGGCTCCTCATGGGCCATACCGGGCTCCACGGTAACTTCGGCGAATCGTACTCTTGTTCTAAAAGTTGTCATTGTGTCTACAGTTGAGGATGGTAGGAGTATGCGATGCTCAATGCTTTGTACTTGCTCAATTCTCAAACAACCAAGTATTGCCTTAGAGCTGGCCCTGGGGGTTTTATAGCATCCCTTGAATTTGAATTTGACCCTTCCACCCCATTCTACATCATTAATGCCTTCTTGGCGGCAGATCGTCCCAAATCTTGTTCTTAATTTGTGTCTTAATTTCCCGCCACCCGCTCCTTTTTGCCTTAAATTGGACTTCTTGTCATGAACAGTGACACCAACGGTCACCTCCCAGCCTACCCGCGTAGCAGTGCAGCACCCTATGAGTGGTCACAACCCCTGTGACATACTGATCCTGCAAGAAACCTCCATGTCACGCAACTCCCATATAGACTCTTTTAAAGTCTCGTGTTCTCTTTCAACTGCTTGGAGCGTTGAGACTATGCTTCCTACAGATAGTCAGGTGGTCGCACCACCAGTGCGGGGCTTCAAGTCACCTTCCCACCCGGTCCGCAGGCCCTCCTTAATTATCCTCGTGCCAGTTAATGCCTCGTGTTCTTCCTTAAATGGTGCACTCCCCTGGTTACTTTGTCGGATAAGGTGCAGTCGCAGCCATGGTAGCAGAGCCAGAAATTATCGGCGATTATCTTCTAATGCGGTAGTATGGTTGCTCGTATCTTTTCCTGTCCTTCCGTCGATGTGACATGCTTGCGTGATTTCGGTTTCCAGTTTTTTGATTTCCACGTCCATTATCATGCTTTTCTTTCTTATCCATAGCCAATCGTTGTCAAGTTTGCAAAGTTTCAAGTTCCCTCGCTGAATGGCTTCCTGTAACTGCATAATTTCTTTACCCGGGTCCTCGCGTACTGTCCCACCTGTGGGAGTTGTTTTAGGGGGATTCTTCTCTACTCTGATGGTTTCGTCTCTTCTCGTCAGTGTTGGGATCACTTCCACACTCCAGTTTTTTCTTATGGCCCTATAGGCCCATCAAACCGCTGGTACGTGCAGGTCCCAGTCAGTTCATCTCACCTGGTAAACTCTGTTCATGATTCCACATAGCTTTTTGAATGCTCCGACATGGAATATTTGTGGTGCACATCACTTTTCCTGTTGCTGTGTCTGGTTCTGATTTTCGATCCTTAGTCTGGGATGTGCTTTCACAACACACGTCTGCACCCATCGACATAGGTGGATGTGCAAGCTGCTTCGTCCTGGCTACCCGGCTCTCATTCAACGCTGGGGGCTTCCAAATCATAAGTGCATCCGTCTTCTACATTCGCACCAGTTTACAATGGTCTTTTGACGTGTACTCCACCATCATGAGGGTGTTGCGCGCAGCACCCATTCCATCGCACCGTACCGTTGCTGTTCCGGTATTGCGCTTTCAAATTTGTCCAGGAATTCATCCACCATCGTCACTCCATCATATGTTGGCAGTTCCCTTGCCTCTGTCATCACGCAACGCAGTGATCTAATCATCATATTGCAATTCAGCATTATCACTTCATGCAACCGGTTTTGCCAACATTATACTTCTTCCTCTGAATTCGAAGTACAAGAGATGTCACGCTCCCATGAGATTCTCCCATCTACAGTCGGGTTCACCCGCTTCTAGTCTCGCACTGCTATCTAGTAAATATAATCCAGTTCATTGTCATGCACTGGTTCGGTGTAGCGGGATCCTTCGGCTGGATCTAACGGAACTACTACGCGTAGGGACTTTTTCTCGAATATCATCTTCTGCTTCTTCAGGTTAATGACTTCATTCATATCAGTGGCCTAGTCTATTCCTAGCAACACAGGATAAGGATTGTTGTCATCAACAATCTCTATTACTTCAAAGTCTGTCTGCGTGCTCACGCCTTCGATATCAACTGTTACCCCTTGCAACCTCCCTATGGGAAAAATCTTTTGTTGGTTTGCCATTCATAATTGAATAGGGACCATTGTAACGTGGGCCTTCCCATGCGTTCCCATGTCTATTTTGGTAACACATTTGCATCCGAACCTAGGTTTAAGATTACCTGATCCATTTCATACTTGTCAATCTGTGCCGTCAATCTCATCTACCTCCCGGTGCGCCATGTATGCTTCCCCAATTTCCGGACTACGTGTGGTTCCCCTAATCCCGCGCACCTGGTGATCAACTCCTGTAGTCCCTTAACTGCCTTATTGTCGCGCAACAATTTCATGCCTGTCTCCAAAAAGGTAGTAAGCATAGAAGGATCCATCCCTGGCTCTGGTTGATCCTTACTACCTGAAGTAGAGGCCTCCACGAAGCTCTTCTTAGCTTCCATGAACGTATCCTTTGCACGTTCTAGGTTAAACTCAGGTTCCTTTGTAGGAGCCTTGCGAACCCATGTATCTTCCTTGGGCTGCTTCCGCTTATCTTCCCTTGTGGTTGCACCACTTTTGAGAACCATATTCACATTTGGGTCTTCTTTGTGCAGTTCAAATCTCATCTTTTGGATATTTTGAGTTGGAGGAGGCTTGAGTACCCCTTTCTCGTGCATCTGTGCGATCAACGTAGGACAATCTAGTGCTTTATGATCGAACTGAGCACAGTATGAACAGGATATTCTCATTGGGTTGGTACAATCATGGGCGTAGTGCCCTGGTCCTCTGCAATTGTAGCAAATTAACTATTCGCGACCCCTTCCTAGTCCCATTCCTCCTCGTCCTCGACCTCGCCCCTAAAATCCAGTGCGTGCCATCCCCACAGCTGGGTCGAGGCCTCGCATTTCTGTTTGCATTCTATAGGCTGGGGTCCGATCCATCATTAACTCATAACTGCGACAAGTACGCTCATCGTGGCCTACTGACGTGAAAAATTATAAAACAACTGCTGGGGAGTCTGTGTATACTTCTGCAACAAATGATAATTATCCACGTGTGTTTGCCTCCTATCTAACAGATTGCGCACCATAACGCAGGTGTCACACTCGGCCCTACCTGTGCCTCTGGTCTCAGTGGCATTGGTCCCCCCTCCTGCCAAGTAGTTCATGAATATTGGACAGTGGTCCTTGTCATGGCCCTGGCCTTTTCATTTTACGCACCACACTTCCTCACGTGCCTCTGGCCACGGTGCCCTATCCTGCTTCAAGCTCTGCATTTCTAGGCAGAGATTTTGTAGTTGCGTGTGGATTTGTTGAACTCCCAACCCTGGATCATGTATTGGTTTTTCATGCAACCTCATCACCATTTCCAATGCTTTGGCCTAGGTTGAAAGCTTATGTTGTGACAGCGCCATCCTTAGGTGTGGTGTCAAAGATGTCACAAAACACACCTGCTGCGCATCCGTTAGTGTCATATTAGCCTCGCGGATCATACTCTTCAACCACTGATCTAGATCCCAGGGGGTCTCACCTGGAAGCATCGTGATCTCTTTAAATCCGATGATTGACTGTGTCTTTGATTTCCACCGGCTAAATTCTTTGTTCAATGCATTCTGGATCTCTCCTATTCCTGCATTTGGGTGATCACTAGAGTGCTTGATATACCATGTCAACGCACGATCCTGCAATGCACTCACCAATGTAGCCTTCTTAATGTTGTCATCTGTGACCCCTTGTGCTTCCCACACTACTCTTACCACGAACCAGAATTGGTCTAGATCCTCATTCCCTACTCCTTTGAATATGGGTAGCTTGATCACGCTTGCCATGCTATACTGCGGGGTTGTTGGGGGTGGAGTGGGTGGAGATGGAGGTGTAGGAGGTGAAGCAGGTGGTGGCATGGGTGGAGGGGGTAAGTGCAAAATGCGTTGCCTTATAAAACTGACCGCACTTCTTGGAGGCGATCCAGCCACTTTTTGGGTTCCAATGGCACGACATTAGACATCCCTTAGGCAAATCTCGGCCCTGGTAACGGAACTATTTTTTGGCTTGTTGGGGCCTAACCCAGGTTCAAAAGTGATTTAGCCAAACAAGTCCTGAAACTACTAGCCCTTTCGACAATAGTCCGCGCGCTCACCCGACCTAAGAAGGGCGAGGAGCGAAGCAGCGGGTAAGATTCTCACTAATCTGACCGGAAAGACCCGATCAACTTCTTGATCCGAAAAAATCCTCCCCTTAATGGGAACAAAAATTTAATCGTTCTACGCCGGTACATTCTTTACTCAAACAACTCCGATTAGTGAACCTGTTCGATCCTATTATCATATTTCTATACAAATGGACCAATCGGATCCACTCTATTTGGAGATCTAATGGACAGAAGTAGTTAACTGATCTTAAATCTTTGTGTGGAATGAGGTCTCACTTGAGGTAGTATGTGAGGGTGCTGGAACTAGGTTTCCACACCCTAGGGATGTCTTGATGAAGTCTAGGAAGTTCGCAAACCGAACTTGTGCGCTTGCGTTGTAGCTGTCTGTCCTTCGCAACTTGTGTGACTACTACTGCGCAGCTCTGTAAAGGGTGCGAAGAAGTGTTGTCTAGATCCTTTACCCTTACTGTGCTTTTATTATAAATCTTAACTTAATTTTGTGGGCCCAATATTCTCATTAATCATTCAACATTCATAACAAGTGCACGCATTCATAAAACTGTAAAGAGATGCATAAATATAACAAAAGCGTAGACACACAATATTTCAGAATCAACATATCTTTTATTAATTCTCTGTCCAAGTACAATCCCAACTCCGCCTTACACACTCAACTGTAGGGGTCCACGCACACAGCTGCGGACTCTACCAGGCCTCTGGCGCACTCAGCTGCATAGCCTCTTCCTACTACTACAACCCAAGACTCGGACTTACAGACTCAGAGCTAATTCATCATCCAAAAGAACATCTGACTCCTTTTACACTTAGAGCCTTGCTCTAGGCCGACACACTTTACATCATATTACATTATCTTAGGGCGGGAAACCCTAGACTCTTGCACTCCAGGCCCACATTTCGCAGGGTATTTACATTACACTTGACCAAAATTCAGGCTTCAAGCCCCAAAAACATACTATGGGGGGATCCGATGCCTAACACCCTTATTTATGTAATAGGGTCGATTCATAGTTATAGTTAGTTAAAGAGTCAATAAAGCCCATATTAATAATTGTAAGTGGTTGACCCGCATTTAAAGAAAGGGACCACAGTTAGTTGCAAAAGAGCCATGGTATTAGATAGATGGTATTAAGACAACCATGGTACTGACCCATGGTATTGCATGTATGAATCCTATATAAAGGATAGAGAATCCCCATTGAGGAGCGTCATGTATTATTTTGTAATCGAGCTCTACTCTATTGGAGTTTGCCCCCTCGAAGAGGCAAGTGAACATTGCTTTCATCTCTGAATAATAAAATACATGCTGCTATTTCTCATTTTTTTCTATGTTCTGGGTTGTTTCTTCGTATACTTTGTATTTTGGCATCTTCTCATAGGTCAAGAGCATAACAAGTGGTATCAGAGCACTTTCCAAGGTCGGTGGTATCTCCATTTTTAACAGATTTTTTTTTCGTTGGCTAGAGATGTGTTCTGGCGTTTTTAAACCATGGGATCTATTGTTGAGTGCATAAACATGTGGATTTAGGGAGGCATGCATGCAGGAAATAAAAGAGGTGGTCATGCTTGTTGGACTCCCTTGTAACCCCTGTGGGTACCCCTTCAAGTTGTAGCGCATTAGACAGAACCACACATGGACTGTCTTTGATGTACCCTCTGGGTATATCGGAACCCCCCTAGGCTCACTTGAAACCTCACTGTAGATAAACCATCGGCCGTCTTGCTGCTACAGTACACTGAGAACAACACTCAGGGAGATTACTTGCTCATATGATAGGGTAGTCGGGTGGTACAGCTAAGGGTATGGTTGATCCTCCTTAGTTAGTGCCATGAAATATTGGGTCGAGTACTACTGTTGGACCCTTATGTATATTGCCATCTGTAGCATCTGACAATCCTTTAGACCATAGTTCCCTCATCTATCTAAATATCGCTCATTATCTTCTTTGCCAGATCATATCTAGCAGTTGGGGTTCTGTCACCATCACAACAATTAGATCCACCAGTTCAGGGTCTACCACCACAATACCATTAAGATCTAGTAGCTAGGGTTTTGTTGCTGTCGCAATCCAACTCACATCCAACAGTTGAGGGTTTTGTAGACAGATCTAACCATTTGTACAGGGAGGCTTGTGGCTCCTATACCTTGGGGCGATTCTCGCAGGACATTGGGCATGATTAAATTTTCTGGAAATTGGCCACTGTAGTATTGATAAGCAGGGAGTAAAACTCCTTTCGGAGTTAAAAAAAAAGTCTGAGGCCTTCCTTGGATGCTTATAAGAGACTTAGCCATCAGAATTAGGATTATGAGCTAAGGGAGGTGGTACCATTCACTTGTCAGCTTCAATTTTCGGGTGGTCCCAAATTTTTTCAAAGTGATGACAAGTGACTCGGATCTGTGTATGGTAGAAACCAGAGCTCAAGGGACACCCCACCCAGGCTTAGGGCCCTACCCAAACACTTAAGGTTCAAAAGGTTTCCCCCACAGAAATGGCTAAAAGAAGAAAGAAAGGATTGTGTTACTATTGTGATGGCAAATTCTCCTCGAGGCATAAATGCAAGGATCCCAAATTATTTCAAATTGATGCTACTGATCACAGTTCATCTGAGGAAGCCCTACCCTTTAAGGGACCAGAGGAGGAAGATGAGGACAACCAACAGGACAGTGAGCTCCCAACTACACTAGAAGAACTAGCTATCTCACTCCATGCTTTGGAAGGCATTTCTTCTCCCCAAACTCTCAAAATCAGAGGTTTTATTAAACATCTCCCTGTAGTTGTATTGATTGATAGTGGCAGAACGCATAACTTTATCCATCAGAGAGTAATCGAAGTTGTTCATTGTTTTGTCAGACCAGTCTCTAATTTCCAGGTCTATATTACTTATGGGGGGACAATGAAATGTGAAGGCCGCTGTGAAAATATCAAACTTCAAATGGGAGATTACCACCTAAAGACCCACATGTTTGCCATCAACATGGGTGGTTGTGACATTGTCTTGGGTGCTAAATGGCTTTGCAGACTAGGCCCAATCACAATGGATTTCCAGGAGTTATATATGAGCTTTAAGCAGAATGACCACATGCATACCCTCCATGGACTCCAGGCAAGTACTCCTTCTGTCATCAGCTCGCATCGAATGGAAAAGTTGTTGAAAAAGGGCCATCATGGAATTATCGCCCAATTTAATGCCATCCAAGCCATCAAGCCCACTACTCTTCATATTCCTCTTGAGATGCAATAAGTCTTAAACAACCACCCGCAGGTATTTGACAAACCTAACGAGCTCCCACCCTCCAGAGGGGAACATGATCATAACATCACTTTGGTCCCAGGGGCACAACCACCAAATGTGCACCCATATAGATACCCTTTTGCCCAAAAGAATGAAATTGAAAAAATCATCAAGGAACTCTTAGAAGCCGATGTCATTCGTCCTAGCATCAGTCCTTATTCATCACTTGTGGTCATGGTGCTCAAGAAAGATGGGGAATGGTGCATGTGTCCTAACTTTAGGGCCCTCAACAAGCTCACGGTCAAAGATAAATTCCCTATCCCAGTTGTTGATGATTTGCTGGATGAACTAAATGGTGCTCAATTCTTTACTAAGCTAGATCTTCACTCGAGCTATCACCAAATACACATGAAAGAAGTAGACATTCCCAAGACTACTTTCTGAACTCATGAAGGCCATTATGAATTCTTGGTCATGCCATTTGGTCTCTGTAATGCCCCATCCACTTTTCAGAGCCTCATGAATCACTTGCTCAAACCATATCTCAGAAAATTTGTCCTCGTTTTCTTTGATGACATTCTCATCTACAACCTCACCTAGGAAAAACATCTTCAGCATGTAGACCTACTCTTGCAACTGCTCCAGAAGCATAAATTATTTGTCAAATTGTCCAAGTGCTCTTTTGGAATGGAAGAAATCGAGTATTTGGGCCACATTGTGGGGTGTGAAGGTGTCAGGGTGGATACCAAAAATATCCAGGCAATGCAGGATTGGCCCCAACCAAAGACCTTGAAGAGTTTGAGAGGATTCTTGGGTCTCACCAGCTACTATCGCAAATTTTTCCATAATTATGGTCGCATTTCTAGACCCCTCACTCACCTTCTCAAGAAAAATTCATTCCTCTAGACTAATGAAGCACAATAGGCGTTTATGGCTCTCAAACAAGCCATGTGTTCCACTCCCATATTGGCACTACCCGGCTTCACCAAATATTTTGTGATTGAATGTGATGCTTCAGGTATGGGTATTGGGGCTATCTTAATGCAGGAAGGTCGACCCTTGGCTTTCACCAGCCAAAAACTAAGTTGGAAACATCTGGGACAATCTACCTATGAGAAGGAGATGATGGCCATCTTACATGTAGTAGATACCTGGTGACCATACATATTGGGGCGGCGTTTCCGAATCTGCATAGACCATCAAAGTATCAAATATTTTTTGGAGCAACGACTATCCTAGCCACAAAAAATATTTGGCTAGCCAAAATGTTGGGATTATGATATAATTTACAAGAAAGGGCGCAAAATTGTAGTAGCGGATGCTTTATCATGCCAATTTGAGGAGGACAACACCCTGCTCACAATCTCTCTTCCCATTCTAGATTGGATTGAAGAAGCCCGCAAGGAATGGTTTTCACATCCTTCTCTCTCCCAACTCATTAATAACTTGCAGCAGCTCCTAATTCCATAGTGGGCTACTCTTGGAAGGATGAGATGTTGGAAATAATACTGAGAGGGGGGGGAGGGGATGAATCAGTATTAGAAAATCAATAATCTTTTTATTTTCTATACTTAGATTCATATATGCTACTTCAATTAAGGCAACCTGCGTGTATACACAACTGTGTTTAATGCAAATAGCGTATATCCAGCAAACTTATGATTTAGTTAGTTGATCTTTAATGAGTGCATCAAAACATTATTAACCATATAAACAGTAAATAGGTGCAATAAAAAATAACAGATCATCACACATAAGAAGCACACATGAACACCATGATATAAGGTGGAAACCCAATGTGGGTGAAAACCACCTGTTGCAATTCGTCTCTATCTTCTTTCAATAAAAAACTTCTTTTTACAATATTTCTGTACTAGTGCAGTCTTATACCAGTACGCAGGCTTCTACCTGCAGAAGGCTACAACCTTCTCTCATTCTCCAGCTTCTCCTGGAATGGAGCTACAACCCCCTTAGCTCTTGTACTAGTTGATGTACTAGTACGTAGGTGCTGACCTACAGAAGGCTACAACATTCTCTTTCATTACAACACCATAATATGAAGGCCACGTTTCATCCAATTTTCACACTGGATCCATCAACAACATTGAAGTTCAAAATCAATCACCACTGCAATACAACTATTGCATTAACCAATCACCCAATACTGAATCATTGAAACTATGTCATCAAAACACAGTCACTAGAACATAGAACAGAACCCAGAACTCTGCAACAACAACTAGATCCAATATGCAACTTCAAATATCATACTTCAAACAGTATACGCGACTCTGATGAGCTGAACCAATGTGTATATGTGATTTTACCAAAGCGAACCTGCGTACACATCTGCAAATATTAACTCAAAACTTTGCAGCTATACCAGATATCAGTCATACCCAGATCATAACATTTATACAATAAAACATGCGTCAATAATTCAGATCTAGCCTATCCATGATCAAACCAAATAATGATAATACATTCCAAGCCTTATGATCCTGATCCATCATCCATCATCAACCGCATAGGTGCATCCTTGGTCCAGATCAAGCAAAGCATCACAAACCCATAACCTGCATACTAGATCTCACCCTTTATCAGATATTTATCACTTGCACACTTGCACTTTGGCCTAACGATCTTCTTCTTATATAGGTTTAGACCTCTCTCAATACCATGGTCCAAAACCACGTAGGACCAATACCTTGGACCCAATACCTGGGGTCAATACCGTGGACCAAATACCACGGACCAAAGCTTAGTTTTCTGACATGTACGTTCCTTTCCTTTTGTGAAAGTGCATGTGTACGTTATACACACCCTTGTATATAGTGAACCTGCATGTATACACTACTTGGTATATAGTGAACCTGTGTATATACGCGACTTGGTATATAGTGAACCTGCGTGTGTACACGACTTGGTATATAGTGAACCTGTGTATATACGTGACTTGGTATATAATGAACCTGCGTATACCTTTCTTTCTTCATTCTTGTTGTTTTCCTGCTATATTGTGATCTTTCATCTGAGAGAGTTTCCTTCTGAACTGATTCCTTGAAGTTGCTCTGCATTTCATCACATCTATAAATACCACCGTCATGCATTCTGTCACATCTGATATCTCTTCTGTAGATTCATCTAGTTACCATGTACAAGTGAGTTGTTCTGCTACAAGTGGGTTGCCATCAAGTACAACACATGCATCATAATGCCAACATCAAAATATCCAATCAAAATAATGCCATCAATAGCATCAATCAAACATCAAAATATATCTGCATCAATCAGTCTCCCTTGTACTAACCAAAACTGAATCAAACAATCACTTCTCTGAATGCTCTGATGCCAATTGTTGGAAATAATACTAAGAGGGGGGGGGGGGGGGGGGGGTGGGTGAATCAATATTATAAATTCAACAATTTTTCATTTCCATAAACAGATTGATATACACTACTTCTGTTAATTGAACCTGCGTATATACGTGACTTGGTATATAGTGAACCTGCGTATACCTTTCTTTCTTCATTCTTGCTATTTACTTGCTATACTGTGATCTTTCATCTGAGAGAGTTTCCTTCTGAACTGATTCCTTGAAGTTGCCTGCATTTCATCACATCTATAAATACTACTGTCATGCATTCTGTCACATCTGATATCTCTTCTGTAGATTCATATAGTTACCATGTACACGTGAGTTGTTCTGCTACAAGTGGGTTGCCATCAAGTACAACACATGCATCATAATGCCAAAAATCTCCCCCTTTGGAATTGATGGTAACAACAACACCAAGTCACTGTCCCCCTTTGACATCAAGGGAAAAGGGTTGTGCTCCCCCTAAGTGCATGCTGAATTCTCTGATATGCTTGATTGATCTCCATGCTCTCCCTTAATATAAGCAAGATATGCAAAAATATGCTCTAAAAGAAGAACATGATTGTTATACATACATCATAAATGACCTTCCTATCACCAATGACTCATACATACATCCATCTCCCAACCAAGTGGGGATATACCAAGTTTGACTCATCCACCCAACCAAGTGGGGATATACCAATTGTTTATACATGATAAAACAAGAAAATGACATCATCCATCCCAGGCATAGTGGGGAGAAATAGGTTGTTACATGACCTTGATAATAAAAGATATACATGACATAGAGACAAAATATCTAAGACAAGACTATGATAGTCATCAGCAACTATCCTCAGCAGCATCTGTCAATCACCATCTAGACCAGCAACCATGAACCAAATACCACGGACCAAAACTTAGTTTTCTGACATGTACGTGCCTTTCCTTTTGTGAAAGTGTGTGTGTACGTTATACGCGCCCTTGTATATAGTGAACCTACATGTATACACTACTTGGTATATAGAGAACTTGCGTATATACGCGACTTGGTATATAGTGAACCTACGTGTGTACACGACTTGGTATATAGTGAACCTGCGTATGCCTTTCTTTCTTCATTCTTGTTGTTTACCTGCTATAATGTGATCTTTAATCTGAGAGAGTTGCCTTCTGAACTGATTCCTTGAAGCTGCCATGCATTTCATCACATCTATAAATACTACTATCATGCATTCTGTCACATCTGATATCTCTTCTGTAGATTCATCTAGTTACCATGTACAAGTGAGTTTTGCTACTACAAGTGGGTTGCCATCAAGTACAACACATGCATCATAATGCCAACATCAAAATATCCAATCAAAACAATGCCAACATCAAAATAATTCCATCAATAGCATCAAGCAAACATCAAAATATATCTGCATCAATCAGTGTCCTTTGTACTAACAAAAACTAAATCAAACAATCACTTCTCTGAATGCTTTGATACCAATTGTTGGAAATAATACTGGGGGGGGGGGGGGGGGGTGAATCAGTATTAGAAATTTAACAATTTTTCATTTCCATAAACAGATTGATATACGCTACTTCTGTTAATTGAATCTGCGTATATACGCGACTTGGTATATAGTGAACCTGCGTATACCTTTCTTTCTTCATTCTTGCTGTTTACTTGCTATACTGTGATCTTTCATCTGAGAGAGTTTCCTTCTGAACTAATTCCTTGAAGCTTCTCGGCATTTCATCACATCTATAAATACTACTATCACGCATTCTATCACATTTGATATCTCTTCTGTAGATTCATCTAGTTACCATGTACAAGTGAGTTTTTCTGCTACAAGTGGGTTGCCACCAAGTACAACATACATCATAATGCCAACAATCTCCCCCTTTGGACTTGATGGCAACAACAACACCAAGTCACTCTCCCCCTTTGACATCAAGGGAAAAGGGTCATGCTCCCCCTAAGTGCATGTTGAATTCTCTGATATGCTTGATTGAGCTCCATGCTCCCCCGAATATAAGCAAGGTATGCAAAAAGATGTTCTAAAAGAAGAACATGACTCTTATACATACATCATAAATGACATTCCTATCACCAATGACTCATACATACATCCATCTCCCAACCAAGTGGGGATATACCAATTGTTTATACATGATAAAACAAGAAAATGACATCATGCATCCCAGGAATAGTGGGGAAAAATAGGTCGTTACATGACCTTGATAATAAAATATATACATGACATAGAGACAAAATATCTAAGACAAGACTATGATAGTCATCAACAACTATCCTTAGCAGCATCTGTCAATCACCATCCAGACCAACAACCATGGACCAAATACCACGGACCAAAACTTAGTTTTCTGACATGTACGCACCTTTCCTTCTGTGAAAGTGCATGTGTACGTTATACACGCCCTTGTATATAGTGAACCTGCGTGTATACACTATTTGGTATATAGCAAACCAAAATATCCAGAAGCATAAATTATTTGTCAAATTGTCCAAGTGCTCTTTTGGCATGGAAGAAGTCGAGTATTTGGGCCATATTGTGGGGTGTGAAGGTGTCAGGGTGGATCCCAAAAAGATTCAGGCAATGCAGGATTAGCCCCAACCAAAGACCTTGAAGAGTTTGATAGGATTCTTGGGTCTCACCAGCTACTATCACAAATTTGTCCATAATTATGGTCGCATTGCGAGACCCCTCACTCACCTTCTCAAGAAAAATTCATTCCTCTGGACTGATGAAGCACAACAGGCGTTTATGGCTCTCAAACATGCCATGTGTTCCACTCCCATATTGGCACTACCCGACTTCACCAAATATTTTGTGATTGAATGTGATGCTTCAGGTACGGGTATTGGGGCTGTCTTAATGTAGGAAGGTTAAACCTTGGCTTTCACCAACCAACAACTAAGTTGGAAACATCTGGGACAATCTACCTATGAGAAGGATATGATGGTCATCTTACATGCAGTAGATACCTGGTGACCATACTTATTGGGGCGGCATTTCCAAATCCGCACAAACCATCAAAGTCTCAAATATTTTTTGGAGCAATGACTATCCTCACCACAAAAAAATATTTGGCTAGCCAAAATGCTAGGATATGATTATGATATAATTGTTGGGCCTCAAAATAGTCCTTATTCTCACTCCATTATTCACCAATATCTTCACATTACTTCCATATTACCTTCAAGTCACCTCCATTCCACCTCCACATCATTACATTTACCTCATCATTGGGTTATAACTATGCTTTTCCAAAGTTTATTAATTCTTAACATTTTAAAGTGGATTTATGGTTAAACTTTAGAAAATAATATGCTTATACTTATATCTAACAATTAGAATGAGTTTGTTGACATGTGTAGGTACAAAGGAAGCTTCCAAGGCATCTTTATGTGGCCTTGAATGATCAAATTCGAATTTGATAAGATAAGCCTCATGGAAAAGATCATAATCTCATGGAGAAGATCAAGGACAAAAGGGGGTTATGTGTCTAGATGGTTGAGAGATGTATGGAACTAAAGAGAGATTAGTGGATCATCATTATGAGTTTGTTATCTCATCCCATTGTATAAATAGGAGTACCTCCTCCATTCCAAAGGGAGGACTCTTGGAGCATGTATCCAAGTTATGATGGAATAGAATAAAGCTTCATTTTACATAAATTTCCATTCTATAGCTTTAGATATAAGTTGTCTTAATGTAGTCTATGGAATAATTTGTCACTTTGTTCTTAAGAGAATTGAGCTCACTCTAAAAGGATCAAAGAAACATTTTATTTCATAATAGATCTTATTTCATTTAATTGCTTAGATGTTTGAGGATTTGTTTGTGATTGATGAATGAGTTTTAAAGTAAAATATTATCAGCATATGAGGGGACAACCAAGGGTCTAAGTTAGGCTCTCTCTCTATTTGATTTGCATGATAATTGAAATTCATTCTTTTGCTTTTAAGATTCAAGTTATTTCATTTCTTATGCTTATGAATGAATCTTAGTTTAGTTTGGATCAGTATACGAGGGTACAATCAAGGGACTAAGTTAGTCTCTCTCTCTATTTGAATCTAAACAACAATCAAAATTCATTCTCTTGTCTTTATTTCAAGTTTTCAGTTTTATGTAATCAATGATTTCTTTTCAATCTATAATACTGTAGGGAAGGACAACCAGGACCTCCTCAATTAGGAGCCTCTTTCCTTGCATATTATATTGAATCATAAATCATTTAGTTAGACATAGAGTTAGTTTCCTACTCCTGCATATATTTTAATGGCATTATCACAAGCTTACGAGTATCCCTGGTTGATAATATAATGAAAGCAATTTAAGCAATTAAATTGCCCAACATTTTGGCACCGTTGCCAGGGATGGTGCTAAGGGAGCAGGCATTAGGAATTTAATTTAGTACCAGTATTTTTCTTTAGAAAAACTAACTTGTGAAACCTGGTGACAACAGGCTCTTCATAAAGGAGTTCAAGTTTGAGCTTTCGCATGTTTTTAGTATTTAGCTAGTTTTAGATTCAGTCTTTTTAAAACCCCCCATTTCTTACTAATCCATCTACAGATGAGAAAATTGAAGATGTTGAACAGGTACTTCTTGGAGAGCAAGGACAATATTGAGGACTAGTTTCAAAAGAACCTTATGCCAACTCCAAGAATAAGACAGGTTACTCACATGTGTGCAAATCATAAGGTAGAAATTTTAAATCTTGATGTGAGCATTTTCGAATTTTTACTCGGTAGATGGCTTCACTGGAAGCATGCTTTTACCTAAGAAATAAAAAAAAGTCTTTCAAGTTAAAGGTAGAATAGATTAATAAATAAATAAAATGAGATCTCATTAGAAGTCATTAGAAGAAGTTTTTAGTCTTATTTTCAAAAATAAAAAGATAATAAATCATCATGAATAAATTCAGTAGCACAGTAAGAGCTACTTCATCATCGCATTTCTATATCTTGTTTCTGTATCACAGGTAAGCCAGGAGCTTGATTATCGGAAAGCTTTGTCTTCCGAGAATCTAAATGCCCCCTCAACATTGCAGAAAGAGTATAGACAATGTGAGGTTTTGTCATAAATCTTGATTGTGTTTATCCACGCTAACCTGCATAAATAAAAACAAATCAAGCGATTAGTATGCTCTCTTCCTGCGCTTCATGCGATCAGGAAGATCATAAAATCTATTGATATATTTCAAATAAAAATACTCTCGCTGGAAAATTGATCTACAATATGACAATAAAGAATTTTG
The DNA here is from genome assembly GCA_031772625.1 of Pinus tabuliformis. Classification (NCBI taxonomy): domain Eukaryota; kingdom Viridiplantae; phylum Streptophyta; class Pinopsida; order Pinales; family Pinaceae; genus Pinus; species Pinus tabuliformis. The sequence goes on along the minus strand of CM062819.1, from coordinate 790,460,266 downwards.
TGAATGAGCAAAAGATCATCTTAATTTTTTATTTTTTTTGGTTTTGGTTTAAATAAAAATAAATAATTTCCCCATATAATAATAATATATATAAAACGAAAAAACAAAAAAAATCTTTTTGAAAACTAGCCATTTTTTTAGAGATAAGTTCAATTTCATTTTTTTTTCATTATTATTAAAAAAATAAAAAATATTAATTCAAACTAATAAAACAAATAAAACACAACAAAGATGTACAAATCGAACATTGAACCCTTTGAGAGTTTTAGGGTAGCACGAAGTATGTATGTACAAATCCAACTGGCCATGACATGCGCTGGAATGCGCGAAGCCGCCCACCCTTAGAAAGCTCAAGATTGCATCAAAAGTTTCAATATAAAATTTTGAATCAATGAATTGAAGGTTAACAAATTTTTTTAATGCCAAAAATAAATCACGGCCTCTTCCAATGAAGTATTTTTAGTATCAAGAGCCAAAACAACGCGTCTTTGAAAATTTTTATCTGATACACGCATTAGATAAAATAAATTATCCTCATTATCTGCAAGCCCATAAAGAGCAAGTGTTGCCATCTCCTTGAGTAGGGCATCTGGCAATTGGAGCATTTTAGAAAGAGAACGAACATCACCACGATTGAACAATGTAGACCTTTCATTCAGGATATAGAAAAGAGCTGCACAAGAGGATGGAATTGACTCACAATGTGCTGCACAACATTGCCTGATTCAACAACAACGGAACTTAATTGGCGTTTGTACGTAACCAGTACTTGCGGCAACAAAACCATTACTTGCGGCGCTCAATCTTGATACTAAACGGTTTGTATTATTTCTGCTCTCTAACAGCACATTGATCCATTCACGCACAACCAATTCCATCATTTCTCCTCTCTTTCTTCTTGACTACAGTTTTTCCAAATGGGTGACACATTAAGCATTCCGCTCCTGAACTCTATGAATGTTTCCCTTTATTTCAGCGGCATGGTATAATGATATAACAAAACAACAAATGTACACCCAGCATACACATCCATGTGGGTGAATGCAGACAAATATAGAACGCCATCATTCAAAAGTACATCAAATCCTGGCGATGATGATCCTCCCAGCAAATCTTCCGATTCTAACCGAGATCCTGGAGAGATCGTAGGAAATCATAAATTTCAAGGATTTTTCTCTGATGTGATGATGTTCCTCCCAACAAATCTTCCGATTCTAAACGAGATCCTGGAGAGATCGTAGGAAATCATAAATTTTGAGGATTTTTCTTTGATTAAGTTTAGCGAGTGCGTGCAAAATTGCGGGTAGTTGAAACCGTTGTTTTCCTCACTCACTCTGCTGATTATATGTTTATGAACGGACTACAATCTTAGCAATAATTCTGTTCTTCAAAATTGCCAGATCCAGCTTCCATGCAACATTCTTCAAAGTTGCCAGATCCAGATCCAGCTTCCACACAGATGTTGCAGCAAGTTTCAGATTTGCAGCACATTCTAGATATGCCTTCCACGCATTCTTTGCAGCGCGTTTCAGTTTTGCAACATGTTCCAGAATTAGAAAATTCATCAACACAGTGTTTGCATCAGCCTTCAAATTTGCCATATCCTTCAACGCAGCAGCTACCAGCTCTAGCAATGCAATTTTTTTCTCCGTGCTTCTGATTTGTCAAAGCCATGCGCTTCTGATTTGTCAAAGACATCAACGCATTTTTTTTTTCGCTATCGGGTTGCTGAGTTATCTTCTGATCCAATTTTGTTGCAGTTGACTCCTTTTTCTACTACACAAACTCTCTCTGACATGGTAATTCTTTTCTTTGGGCGTTGATTGTTTTTTTTTGGGTTAAAAACAAACAAAAACGTTGATGAGTTTGAAAGAAAATCCATAAAAAAACTTCATTTTATTGTTAGTTTATTTTTAGAATTTTTCTTTATTAGTTTTTAATAAATAAAATTTTGTTGATTTTACCAATTCAAAAAAATCAACTTAAAAAATAAATTAAAATTTTTTATGTTTTTTAATTTGTTGTTTAAAAAAAATAATAACTAAATAAAAAAATCAACATAAATAATTAAAAGAAAAATCAAAATTCTGTGTCTTCATTTATTTATTACTTTTGATAAAAAAATTAATATTATTGTTAAAAAAAAAATTCACAAAATTCACGCAGATTTGAAAATAAAAAAATGGAAAACTTGGAAACAAATTTCGAAAATCGATTGGAGGATTCTATAGATGATGATTATCTTGTTTCAATAGCTTCAAGTTGGCATTAAAATCATAACATCTTTCTGTTGAATGCTTTTATGTGACATACTAATATGCAGAACACAACAGATTTTTCTAATGCCAAACTTTTCACCGAACACATTTCATGAGTTATCTGACACAAACAGGGAGTATTACTTTTCATGGTTATTTTTAAGAATGGATTGATACTAATATCATGAATTGAGTTAATTTCAACACTTTGATTGTCCTTAATCTGTTTTATTTGGTATGAAATTTTTGCGTAAAAATCATGAAGGAAATGCGCAATTCTTCTTGAACACACTTATGTTTTCTTTCTGCCAAGTTTTTTTTACAGATTACAGGATAATAAAGTGATCATTAAGGAGATTGCATTGTGACGACAATTAGTCTTCCAAAGACTAAATTCATGAAAAATTCTGAAGACAAATCCATGTCGACAACCACTACCTTGCACCTAAAACCCTGCTTCTATGTATATCATTGAGTCAAAGTCCTAGAGTCTAATTATCTTTGAAAAAGCACCTAGAGGCTTGCATGCCTTAATGGCAAGTACTCTTGCCAATGAACAATGGGAGTACATTAATATCCCTTGTTTTTTGGATCTTGTAGGTGACTCGACCACGACAAATTTATTCGTACCTACAAAGATGTGTTAGGCATCCTGACTCCCATTGGAATCAATGGTGGGAGCTCTTGTGTTGGCTAGGGGCATTCATTAACGGCCACTAAGTCAAAAACTTCTTGCTATGTTCGACATCGACACATTTAATCACATGGTAAGATTTGTGCCATTGAGCATTGAAGACTTGAAGACCCATATTTTGTAGCAGATGAAGCCGATTTCCTTTCATTGTTTTTCAGTTTGTCATGACTTGAGGACAAGTCATGTAAATAAGGCTGGGGGGGAAATGTAACTTCTATATTTTGTATACCTTCCAAGCCTTATACATTTTCAGCCACATTTAGCAGCAGATTCCGAACATTCAGCAGAAGATCCAACAACAGATTTAGCAGCAGATGCAACAACAATAAAAGATTCACTTTTTCGATTTCATCCACCATTTTCACAACCAAGTAAAGAGGACTATGAACAACATTTTTGCAGCCACACGTGCACAACTCTCATCCATTTTTGGAAGGGTAAGTTAAGGTATGATATTTTCTAACTTTTAACCATTTAATTCCTTGAAAAGTTAGAATAATAATTTTTGGAAAAACTTCACTTCCTTTCCTCATTTCACATAACTGCCAAAACCATCCGTTTAAGGGGAGGGATACATTTACATACATACTTTGTCACATTCATATAACATCCATATTCATATATCACATTCTAAAACCCACTTACCTTCAAAATATATTCACTATTACATGAGCATACAAATGGCTTTGTCAAAAGTATTTAAAAGTTAATTGGATGCCAACACAATCATGGTTGTTACACAAGAACCAACCATGATGCATTCCAACAAAAATACTCTGCAATAAAAATCACATTATCAATATGCAAAGATCATACATTAAAATTGAATGCAACAAACAAAATATGGTTGAAACACAAGAACCAACAAAGTTGTAGTTCATCAAAAACACTTTGCAAAAGTTAAGTAAATGATGTCATGCAGAGTTTAAGCCAAAGCTCAAGTATCAAAAAGTAATGTAATAGATTGCATGAGGACATGCAATACCTTCAGTTTGGGGGTATGTTGGGCCTCAAAATAGTCCTTATTCTCACTCCATTATTCACCAATATCTTCACATTACTTCCATATTACCTTCATGTCACCTCCATTCCACCTCCACATCATTACATTTACCTCATCATTGGGTTCTAACTATGCTTTTCCAAAGTTTATTAATTCTTAACATTTTAAAGTGGATTTATGGTTAAACTTTAGAAAATAATATGCTTATACTTATACCTAACAATTAGAATGAGTTTGTTGACATGTGTAGGTACAAAGGAAGCTTCCAAGGCATCTTTATGTGGCCTTGAATGATCAAATTCGAATTTGATAAGATAAGCCTCATGGAAAAGATCATGATCTCATGGAGAAGATCAAGGACAAAAGGGGGTTATGTGTCTAGATGGTTGAGATATGTATGAAACTAAAGAGAGATTAGTGGATCATCATTATGAGTTTGTTATCTCATCCCATTATATAAATAGGAGTACCTCCTCCATTTCAAAGGGAGGACTCTTGGAGCATGTATCCAAGTTATGATGGAATAGAATAAAGCTTCATTTTACATAAATTTCCATTCTATAATTTTAGATATAAGTTGTCTTAATGTAGTATATGGAATAATTTGTCACTTTGTTCTTAAGAGAATTGAGCTCACTCTACAAGGATCAAAGAAACATTTTATTTCATAATAGATCTTATTTCATTTAATTGCTTAGATGTTTGAGGATTTGTTTGTGATTGATGAATGAGTTTTAAATTAAAATATTATCAGCATATGACGGGACAACCAAGGGTCTAAGTTAGGCTCTCTCTCTATTTGATTTGCATGATAATTGAAATTCATTCTTTTGCTTTTAAGATTCAAGTTATTTCATTTCTTATGCCTATGAATGAATCTTAGTTTAGTTTGGATCAGTATACGAGGGGACAATCAAGGGACTAAGTTAGTCTCTCTCTCTATTTGAATCTAAACAAAAATCAAAATTCATTCTCTTGTCTTTATTTCAAGTTTTTGGTTTTATGTAATCAATGATTTCTTTTCAATCTATAATACTGTAGGGAAGGACAACTAGGACCTCCTCAATTAGGAGCCTCTTCCCTTGCATATTATATTGAATCATAAATCATTTAGTTAGACATAGAGTTAGTTGCCTACTCCTGCATATATTTTGCCGACATCATCACAAGCTTATGAGTATCCCTGGTTGATAATTTAATGAAAGAAATTTAAGCAATTAAATTTCCCAACAATAATTTACAAGAAAGGGCGCGAAAATGTAGTAGCAGATGCTTTATCACGCCAATTTGAGGAGGACAACACCCTGCTCACAATCTCTCTCCCCTTTCCAGATTGGATTGAAGAAGCCTGCAAGGAATGGTTTCAACATCCTTCTCTCTCCGAACTCATTAATAACTTTCGAGCAGCTCCTAATTCCACAGTGGGCTACTCTTGGAAGGATGAGATTCTTCACTACGCAGATACAGTTGTGATATCACCGACATCCACCCTCAAAACATGCATTTTGGCAGAGTTGCACTCATCTCCCACTACAGGCCATGCAGGCTTTTAGAAGACTTATGCTCACACTCGTCGTTCCTTCTTTTAGACAGGCATGAAAATTTACATTCTTACTTTTGTAGCTAAATGTGATGTGTGTCAATGCCACAAAGGAGAAACAATCAAGTCCCTAGGCACTTTAAAACCATTGCCCATCCCTGCCTCAATTTGGATGAATGTTTCTATGGATTTCATTATTGGTCTTCCAAAGTTAGGCAACAAGTCAGTCATCATTGTGGTTGTGGAAAAACTTTCTAAGTATGCTCATTTTTGCACCCTACCCCACCCATTTACCCCCACTTTGGTGGCTCAATCTTTCATGGACTAGATCTTCAAACTGCATGGCATGCCCACTTCCATTGTGTCTGATCGTGACCCGATCTTCACCAGTAACTTTTGGCAAGAACTTTTCAAGCTACAAGGCACCCAACTCCAACTAAGTACTTCCTATCATCCCCAAACTGAAGGTCAAACTGAAGCAGTACACAAATGTTTGGAGACCTACCTCAGGTGCTTCACTTTAGAAAAGCAACATCAATGGGTACAATGGTTACCTCTAGCTGAATGGTGGTATAATACTAACTATCATGCTGCCACCAAGATGACTCCATATGAAGCATTTTATGGTCAACTCCCCCCTTCACCTCCTTCTTATATCCCCGAATGCTCTAAGGTGCAAGCAATGGATCAACTCCTACAGAACCGTGCAACCATGCTAGCCTATCTCAAAGATAATCTCCATCAAGCTCAGAATCGCATGAAGCAATAGGAAGACCAAAATTGTTCAGAGCGCACATTTCAAGAAGGCGATAAGGTATTCTTGAGGCTTCAACCATACAAGCAAACATCACTCAAATACAAGGGTCGTCAGAAATTATCTCGAAAATTCTATAGACCTTATCAAATACTTCAGTGCATTAGAGAAGTAGCCTACAAGCTAGCCTTGCCACCCATTGCAAAAATCCATCCTGTCTTCCATGTATCATGCCTTAAGAAATTGGTGGGGAACAATTTCAGAATTCAAAACCAATCTACCTGAATTTGATGAAGAAGGTTCAATCTGGCTCCAACCTGAACAGGTCATCGACACACGAGAGCGACATCTGCATGGCCGCATGATTACGTAAGTCCTCGTCAAGTGGAAAGAGACCTCTCCAGAAGATGCAACCTGGGAACCAGCCACTATTCTTCAGTAGTTTCCATAGCTTCAGCCTTGAGGAAAAGGCTATTTTTATGGGGGATGGCATGTTAGGGTCAAACCCTAACCCCATTATTTATGTAATAGGGTTGAGTCATAATTATAGTTAGTTAAAGATTCAATAAAGCCCATATTAATAATTTTAAGTGGTTGACCCGCATTTAAAGAAAGGGACCACAATTAGTTGCAAACGAGCCATGGTATTAGATAGATGGTATTAAGAGAACCATGGTATTGACCCATGGTATTACATGTATGAATCCTATATAAAGGATAGAGACTCCCCATTGAGGAGTGCCGTGTCTTATTTTGTAATCAAGCTCTGCTCTATTGGAGGTTGTCCCCTCAAAGAGGCAAGTGAATATTGCTTTCATCTCTGAATAATAAAATACATGCTGCTATTTCTCATTTTGTTTTATGTTCTGGGTTGTGTTTCTTCATATATTTGGTATTCTGGCATCTTATCGCAGGTCAAGAGAATAACAATCATGTCCGTGCATGGGAACATGGGGTATCTGCATGCAATCTGGTATAAGCCGGACTTATGAATGTTCACGTACACATGATGATATTTGAGGTATTCCACAAAAGTGCCTACGAAGGTTTCATTAACCTCTTTCCACTTCAGTTTGATGTCCTTGTCTAGATACAACTTCGTATCTTCATAGATCGGTAGGCTAGAGGACATCTGCTCAGCTGTTGCTCCAGCAACAATACCATCAGTGTCCTGAGATCCCGTTCTCTTGGAAGCCATTGAGACAGATGATCACCTGAAATATCTGGAGATAAGCAACATGCATGGCAAGAAATATGTCAGTGAAAACAAAGCAAATTTGGGGAAGGACACAACACATACATTGGAAACTAGTGAGCAAGATTGCGCAAATTCTACTGGGAGGTTGGGTGACTGGCTACCAGAACTGCACAAAAGATAGTCTGGGCTGTTTGGGAAGTAGGAATGGCTATTGGATATGTGAAATGGGTAATCCAGTCAGGCTACTGGTTGCTGGGATTGTGAAATTCATAATTCCAGCTGGGAAGGATTGTTGGCCCAAGGACAAATTTGCACAATTTCTTGGGCCAAGAAGCCAATGCCCTCCAAAAATGCACAAAATAGTCATGGAGGCTAGTGTTGGGCAGGAATGCACATTTATGGAGAGGAAGGTGAGCCTTCCTTCCCCAGATTGCGCAATGCAGCCTTGGTGGAGGCAGATTTCGGGCCAAGGTTGGCTCGACTCGCCGACGGGCAACTGAAAGAAAATAAGATAGTGAATACATGGTGACACTAAGTGATAGCAAAAGTGATTGAAAATGCATGCAAAACATGAATGAAAGATTCAGTAAACAGATCAACATGCATGTGGGTGAGGCAGTTCACCGGTTGCGTGAACGTCCATGCAAAATAGTTTCATGCATGCGATAATAGTGAGATAGCAATGAAAACTGAAATAGAGCTAGGACAAGCTAGTATACAAGCAAGTGATATCAAGCGTTCAAATAAATCAAGCAAACAATACTCACACAATCGAATACACAAAAAGCACCAGAAATGCTGAAAAAGATAAGTTGAGGTCACTTACCCGTGAATAGCTGAGCCGGATGTGTTGAAGAGTCCTGGATGTGTTTGGGATGTCAGAGCTCAAAGATCGATGTGAATGAATGAGATCTAATGCATCAAATAAATAATTTTGGTCTCATGACGTGCATGCCACAAATCTAGGAAAAAATGACACTTGGAGGGAAACTTCTGAAACAACTTTGCATGTAACCCCCGACTGCTAAAAATAGCTCCCTGAATCATGGGATGCCTTTTGGATGCCACCTCTTGGTATTCTGGGAAGAGAAAGTAATGCATGCATGCAAGTTAAGTTTCCTTGGTCCCAGGTGGAACTGGTCAACCAAACTGCTCATGCATGCATTTGCTCAATTGCTTGAGAAAATTGCGCATTTCTGGCTGGGATCTGGGCTGACTACATAGGAAGTTTCCGCAATTTCTGGGTAGAGAAGCTATTTTCTACCCAGATTTGTGTGTATCCTGGGCTGAGCAGCCCTGGTGGGGAAATTTGCTCAAATCCTGCTGCGAGAAATGGCTGGAAGGATTGCACAATCCTGGAGCCCAACAGGCTGCTAGAGAGGATTGCGCAATTTCTGGAGGGAAGGGTGGTTTCCCTCCAGAAATGTGCAATTTTCAAGGAGAATTTGCTCAACCTGTAGTTGGACCAAGTCCAGGTGAACAACTTGTGAGGGAATGGATCAACTGTGATCGACAGGCTGTCTTTGTGTGAGGAAAACACTCAAGCTTGAGTACTTGACGAAGCAAGACAAAGTGCTGTGAAAGGTTCATAGGGAGGCTCCAAAAAAAGCTAAGGTAAAATTTTGTAGGGTGGTTGTAGCCGCTACAACACTTGGTGACACAATGGTAGAACTCCAACTCTCTGAATGGACCCTGTTCGTGAAAAACAAGTCTAACACCTCCGGAAGTATTGTTCAGCTCTCAGCTCATCTTGGCTTCACACTAGCTTGATTGTAAGATGTAGTATGTGCCAAACTCTTGGTCAATTGACACACATTCCAAGTCAAGGAAACACAGTTGTTTTGATTGGGGTTGAGGGGTATATAGGTGCACAAGACGTAAAGTCGTCAAAGTCTTAGTTTCATCTTTGGTGTTGCTTCACTGCCAGCAGGCCTGGATAGTACCCCGGTGGAGTCACATAGGAACACAAGCATGGCTACGCTACCAGCGAGCCTAGTCAGTACCCCGGCAAAGTTACTTGCATCACCTCCTTGCACAGGAAGCCTTTCTCTTCTTTCACTTGATTCATTTTCCATTTTGAATTTTTTGACATTTCATTTTTTTCATTTTCATTTTCACTGTGCATAACACTTATTCATTTCAGAGGCGGAAGAGGGATCCCAACTTATTGAGAGCAGAAGAAGTTGTTCCAATAGAGAAGTAGTTTATTTTATCTCTGACGTGTCTATTAAGGTTTTACCCCTCACCCCACTCTACGTGACTGAGATGACAAGGGTTAACCCAAAAACAACCGACTAGAGAAGGTGAGCCTAGTTAGCGCACAGGCGTTGTGTTTTCACCAAGGTTCACTTCGAACAATATGTATTTTCCTTCAACGTATCATGGACTAAAAGTAACAAGCACATAATACAGAGGGAAGATGAAAGATTACCAAGTAGTGATAGTTGTACAAGCCCTCTTGTACTTTACCCATCTTTCTTCAAGAGTCATACATGGTTTCATGCAAAACTATGCTACGAATGAAACAAATGAACTGACAAACAACAAAGCAAAGCAAGAGCAGAAGAAAAAGTAAAAGCAAAGCAAGTAAACATACAAGCAAGAAAATGAACAAGCAAACAAAGCATGTAAGAAAACAAGCATGCAAGCAAACAACTAAAAGAAAACACTACTCCTACTCCTACACTAATGGTGCATGGGCCTGATCATGTGAAGTGATACTTCCAATGCAGCCATTAGCGCAATGGTAGACCCATGTTGGTGAAGGCTTGGTTCGCGAGAAACCTAGTTGTGTGAACCAACAAACAAGAAATATATAACAATGGATACAACCACACTTCGTGTCTGACAGTTCCCACGGGACCTAAGCGAGTGCAAGTGCATGATGAGTAGTCCGTGGACTTATCATGGTGTTGTGTGACACTACGTACAACTTTGAAGCATACGCACACTCTTGACTGTGACATGCAAGAAAATGAAAGAAACAAAGATAACTTGTGTCGTGAACGAGTGCTTGCAACATAAGACTCCTCCAATGCATGAGCAATGGGATCATGCAGTTCGAGTCGAGGAAGTGTGATTTATGTGTGAGATTGATCTTCAATGCATACAAATGAGTGATGAGGAGCCTTGGGTGATTGAACAATTTCATGATTGAAAGTGAGACTAACCCCAAGAGAGAGAAGGCTTGACATAACCATCAGCTTAGGATGAAGTGCATCAACAGTCTTGGGTGTCTCAACTTCATCATCAGGTAGATCATCATAAACTGGTGGCTTTGAAAGATCAACTGTGATAGAGTCATGATCGTGATAAAAAAATGGAAGTAAATGGATCATGACCACCACGATTAGAAAAATCAATGAATTCTTCAGCATCCTCATGATCAGATGAATCAAATAGAGGGGTAGATGAAAAGCGAACAAACTCATCCTCTGTATCTATAGAAAGGACAGATGAAGGATCAAGTGGATTTTCAATGAATAACTTATCCTCTCCGTTTTTGAATGATGGACCAACATTCTGTGAGTCTTGTGAGTTATCAAAAATGGGTGCATCCATGGATGAAGACACACATGCAAAATCATGGATGGTAGGTTCACCAAAGAGGTTAGGAAAGAACGGAGGGTCTCGAATGGAAGGGAGTCATCCTTCGCTGAGTGTTGATGCTCAAGCTCCCACTCATACTCTTCATGAATGACAACACATGTTGGTTGTGCAACACCAACTTCGTCAATGGGTTGTTCCTCGTTCACAACAAGTGAAGAGTCCAGAATGGACGAACAAAAGACAACATCATTTAGAGGAACACCTGAGTGCGAAGACAGAGGTCATAGACAAGAATGCACATGAGAAATAGAAGGACTCACAACCAAATCTGCGCAAAAATTGAGTGAATTGATGTTGGGAGAATGTGAAAGATGAACATGCATATGAGCATGCTCTTCAGCATCACTTGGCAGTGGTGGAGTTGTTGAATGAGAGGAAGGCGGACAATCAGTTGAGACGGTGTTTGCATCCACATGATATTGCGCAGCTCCATCAATGAAGAATGTTGAGTGAGGCTTGATTTTAAGTTTTCTCTTGGGACGGTCAGTTTTCTTAAGGCAATACTTGAACTGGTCCCAAAGATAAGAAAATTTCATCTGGCACCTCGGAGCTTGAAACTGCAAGTCACGGAAGTGCTACCAAAAATCAATAATTGATTCATGTTGGGCCCTCCATTTCTATAACAGTTTCCGGTCAAGATGGTCTGGATCAAAATGATAGAACGTGTCTTCAATGAGATCATAGAAGTGCTCAAAAGAGTGCACGGTGCCAGCCGGTAGGCTAAGCACCCAACAAAATGGAGATTCACGAAGTGTGTATGAAAGTAGAAAACCAGTGCGTTCGTCAAAAAACTCATCTTCCTCATGAAGCATGGAAAGAAATTCATGTAAGTGCTCAAGCCATGCCACTCCGCATTCACCATTATATGTGAAAGTAGAAAAGAGATTGAAAAGCTTCCTCGTGACAGAGACATCTTCATGATTCAAAAAACACCACGGGGGAAGAAGAGTGCAAGACTTCATGAAAGATGTGTAAAGGTTCAAAACTGGATGAGAGCACCCAACTTGTTATCAGGCCCTCCTTCTAGCACTAGAAATGTTAACGATGCTAGACCCACCAACATGTCAAGGGGATCTCCCCAGTAAGGAGTCCCAATTAGACCTCAGACTGTTTGGTGTAGGAGTCCCAGTAGTGGGTCATAAGGTAACGCCTTGACCGGGATGTCACACAAAGGAAAGTAAGATAACTCTATCAGTAGCAAGGGTGTGACTACTGTAGTGAGTCAAGGAAGGTGAATGAAAGGTTCTAACACAAAGTGGGTGGGATGAGTGTGCCCCTTGACAACCTGTATCAATACTCAATTGGGAAGGGGACACATGAGTGAAGATGCATCACAAGCTGGAAAGAAGAGCAGTTGACAATCCAAAGTGATGGTTAAACCAACAACAAATTTGCAACAAGATTGATATAATTGCATACAAATTATTTCATACACAAATACGTAAGTTAAACAACATATATCATTAAGGCAACTAGAATAGTCCAACTAAAATAACAACATATGCATGAAAATGTGCTGGCTCTTATTATATAAATAACTGTAAGTTCCAATCATACAATACATCCATGTAAACCTACTAGCCCCAACGTTACAACCACATCCGCTTGCTCCTCCAAAGAGATGAACTAGCTCCGTGCAGTGGAGAAGCCAAGGTGCGTTACAATACTATCCAAGCTCTTTCCAGGATAGTCTTATTAGAAGCTTGGCTGACTAAAAGCCTATACAATGAGTTATGAGGGATTATTTATAGAAAAGTGTGGGGTGACCCTTGACATTCCCCTTTGTGACCATTCAAATACCCTCATGACTCTTCACCTACTCTATGATTGTTACATCCACTATTGACACTTGACTTACACTTGACATAACTCAACATTACAATGCACATGTACCCATGTGAACAATGGCTTGAACAAGCCAAACTAGACATCACTATGACTTAGACAACTATAGAAGTCCAACTTCTCAACATCCTCATGCTGATCAACAATAACATATTGATGCCAAGATTTGTAGTCCTTGATAGTGTTCGTGTGTTCCGCTGTGACATCTGTCTGAAACCTGAAACTTGCCTCCATAGCATCTGGGTACACTGTTCGGGCTCCTCTATCCAAATCGTCTGAAAGCATGCGCATCATTACCTTTAATGTGGCTGAACCAGCAAAATACCTGTGCATGATTTTTGCATTGATAGGCAAGTCTAGGCTGGTGGCGATGCGCATCAACTCGTCGAAGTATGAGTCAAGCTTCTGTCGGACCTGCTTCTTAATCTTCACTTTGGTGAGAGTTCCAAGTGATGGGATCGCATGTGTGCGCACCAGAACATCCATGCCCTTGAACGGTCGTGCATGGGAGACCTGTATGCTAGTGATGAGTTGCGGTAGGATCTCATAGTTCCAGATCTGTCTCCGGATATGTGCTTACAGCTCGACCACATTGGCCCTCATCATATTTGGAAAGTAATCGGGGCTCCCTTGTACTTCATCGTCCATGCTTGCATGTTGTCAACAACAAAATGTATGTTCGTCAAGATGCGTGTTCTTCTTGCACATCGCTGCTGCCATCCATGGAGATGGACGACTACTTGGTGCACGATGCCAAACTTGGAGTACAATTCTCACATAACCGTGTCAAGGGACAATACTTCATTTAATATTGCCTTCTTCAAATTAGCTTGGGCGGACATTGTCACCAAGTCTTCCCCTTGCTTGGCCACCTGTAGTTCCTTCACCATTCGCTCATTCTCAGCTATGAGGAAACAAACACTTGAGCTAGTGGCTTCGGCATACACTCTGGTTTCATCCGCCAAAGCTGTTAGAGTCCAACCCTAACCCCCTTATTTATGTAATCGGATCGAGTCATCGCTATAGTTAAGTAAAGAGTCAATAAAGCCCCTATTAATAATTGTAAGTGGTTAACCCGCATTTAATGAAGGGACCACAGTTAGTTGCAAATGGGCCATGGTATTAGATAGATGGTATTAATAAGAACCATGGTATTGCCCCATGGTATTGCATGTATGAATCCTATATAAAGGATAGAGACTCCCCTCGAGGAGCATCGTGTCTTATTTTGTAATTGAGCTAAGCTTTGTTGGAGGTTTCCCCCTCGAAGAGGCAAGTGAACATTGCTTTCTGAATAAAAAAATACTTGTTATTTCTCATTGTTCTATGTTCTGGGTATATTTCTTCGCATATTTGGTATCCTGGTAACGTATTGCAGGTTAAGAGCATAACAAGTGGTATCAGAGCACTTTCCAGGGCCGGTGGGATCTCCAATTTTTAGCAATTTTTTTTTTTGGCTAGAGACGTGTTCTGGCGTCCTTAAACCACGGGATTTGTCATTGAGCACATAAACCTACGGATTTGGGGAGGCATGCACACAGGAAATACAAGAGGTGGTCACACTTGTTGGAATCCCTTGTAACCCCTGTGGGTACCACTTCGAGTAGTAGCACATTAGACAAAACCGTGCACGGACTGTCTTCCAAGTACCCTATGGGTATATCGGAAGCCCCCTAGCTCCCTTGAAACCTCTCCATAGATAAACCGTCGGCCGTCTTGCTGCTACAGTACACTAAGAACAACACTCAGAGAGATTACTCGTGCATACGATAGGGTAGTCAAGTTGTACGGCTAAGGGTACGGTTGATCCTCCTTGGTTAGTGCCCTAAAAAATTGGGCTGAGTACTACTGTCAGACCCTTATGTATATTGCGATCTGTAGCACCTGACACTCCTGGAGACCATAGTTCCCTTCTCTATCTCTAGATCACGCATAATCTTTGCCAGATCAGATCTCACAAGTGGGGTTTTGTCGTAGTAGCAGCAATCAGTTCCGCTGTCCAGATCTATTAGATCAGCCATTCAAATCTCTCAGATCCATCAGATCTGCCCTCTAGATCTAGCAGTTTGGGCTCTGTAGCCGTCGCAACAATCAAATCCACCATTTATATTTGACTAATTGTGTGGCTTCCTATACCTGGGCTTGATTTTCGCAGGAATTTGGGCAACATTGACATTTCTGGGATTCGGCTACTGTAGTATTCCTAGGCAAGGAGTAAAACTCCGTTCGGAGTAAAAAAAAAAAAAAAAAAAAGAAGACCTCCCGGGGCGCTTATTGGTGACTTAGCCCATAAGAATCAGGTCGATGAGCTGAGAAATGTGGTACCATGCAATTGTTACTGCCAAAAATTTCGGGCGGTCCCAAATTTCAAGTACATCGGATCGGTGCATGGTATAAGCTAGAGCTCAAGCTATGGCCAATGAGAGGATTGACAACCTTGAAGCACAATTGAAAGATGTCGTGTTGCAACTGAAGAACTTAAATGAAACACTCTCTAAGGGCAAGGTAGAGGAATGTGCGAAGGCATATATTGGCAATGAAAACAGTGAGGGTGAGTCTAGCCAGTGTCTTCACCTCTTTGGCACCCACCAACAATCCCATTTACGACCACCCAAGCTGGACATGTATAAATTTGATGGCTCTCACCCGGCCGCATGGATAGCACAAATCGAAATATATTTCACACTGAATTACATCCTAGATGATGTGAATTAGCTTAGTGTGGGTATCATGTACTTGGACACTGAAAGATGGCAATGGTGGCAATGGCATCAACATTGCTATGGAAGGCCCTTGACTTGGCAGACATTCAAAAAAGCTCTTATCGATTGCTTTGACCATGAATCTGATTTTTTGGGTCATCTCACTAAGCTCCGACAAACAAGAACAGTGAACGAATATATTGTAGCCTTTGAAGCCTTAGCTTTCCACACTGGAGGTCAACACGATGAGTTCTATGTGGAATGTTTTGTCAGTGGTTTCAAAGAAGTCATACAAGCCCACATCCGACTGCACCACCCTAGCTCATGGCTGCATGCTTGCAGGATAGCTCGTGAAGTAGAATGTGCGTTAGCGGCCCAGTCTAATCGCCCAAATTTCATCACCAAGGGTCGCCCCACACAGGCTCAAAGCACTACCCAAACACTCAAGGTTCAAAAGGTGTCACCAGCAGAAATGTCGGAAAGAAGAAAACAAGGATTGTATTACTACTGTGATGAGAAACACTCCCTCGCGCATAAATGCAAGGAGCCCAAATTCTTTCAAATTGATGCTACTGATCATAGTTCATCAGAGGAAGCCCCACCACTTGAGGAACCAAAGGAGGAAGAAGAGGACAACCAGTAGGACAATGTACTTGAAGAACCAATTATCTCGTTGCATGCTTTGGCAGCTATTTCTTCTCCCCAAACTCTCAAAATCAGAGGTTTTATTAAGCATCGCCCAGTAGTAGTCTTGATTGATAGTGGCAGTACACATAATTTTATCCATCAAAGAGTCGCGGAAGCAGTGCATTGTTTTGTTCGAGCAGTTTCTAACTTCTAGGTCCAAATTGCTGATGGGGGGACAATGAAATGTGAAGGCCGCTGTGAAAATGTCAAACTTCAAATGGGGGATTATCAGTTAAAGACCCACATGTTTTCCATACACATGGGAGGGTGCGACATTGTCCTAGGTGCTGAATGGCTTCGCACACTTGGCCCAATCACAATGGATTTCCAGGAGTTATATATGAGATTTAAGCAGAACAACCACACACATACCCTCTGCGGACTCCAGGCAAGAGCTCCCTCTATCATCAGCTCACATCAGATGGAAAAATTGTTAAAAAAGGGCCACCATGGAGTTATAGCCCAATTTAATTCCATCCAGGCCTTCGAACCCAATTCTCTTCATATTCATCCTGAGATGCAACAGATCTTAAACAACCATCTGCCAGTATTTGACAAGCCTCATGAGATTCCACCCTCGAGAGGGGAACATGATCATAGCATTACTTTGGTCCCAGCGGCCCAACCACCAAATGTGCGCCCATATAGATATCCATTCGCCCAAAAGAATGAAATTGAAAAAATAATCAAGGAACTCTTGGAAGCACGCGTCATTCGTCCCAACATTAGTCCTTATTCATCGTCGGTGGTCATGGTGCTCAAGAAAGATGGGGAATGGTGTATGTGTCCAGACTTTAGGGCCCTCAATAAGTTGATGGTCAAAGATAATTTTCCCATCCTGGTTGTCGATGATTTGCTGGATGAACTAAATGGGGCTCAATTCTTTACTAAGCTCGACCTTCGCTCAAGTTACCACCAAATTCGCATGAAAGAAGTAGACATTCCAAAGACTGCTTTTCGAACTCATGAAGGCCATTATGAGTTCCTGGTCATGCCATTTGGTCTTTGTAATGCCCCATCCACTTTTCAGAGCCTTATGAACCACCTGCTCAAACCATATCTCAAAAAATTTGTCCTTGTTTTCTTTGATGACATCCTCATCTACAGTCGCACTTGGGCCACACATCTTCAACATGTAGATCTGCTCTTGCAACTGCTTTGCAAGCATAAATTATTTGTCAAGATTTCCAAGTGCTCTTTTGGCATGGAAGAAGTTGAGTATTTGGGCCACATTTTGGGGCGTGAAGGTTTTAGGGTGGACCCCAAAAAGATCCAGGCAATGCAGGATTGGCCTCAACCAAAGACCTTGAAGAGCTTGAGAGGATTTTTGGGTCTCACAGGCTACTATTGCAAATTTGTCTACAATTATGGTCGCATTGCTAGGCCCCTCACTCAACTCCTCAAGAAAAATTCATTCCTTTGGAATGATGAAGCACAACAGGCCTTTACAGCTCTCAAACATGCCATGTGTTCCACTCCAGTCTTAGCACTACCCGACTTCACCAAATCTTTTGTGATTGAATGTGATGCTTCTGGTACGGGTATTGGGGCGGTCTTAATCCAGGAAGGTCGACCCTTGGCCTTCACGAGCCAACAACTAAGTGGGAAGAATCTGGGACAATCTACCTATGAGAAGGAGATGATGGCCATCTTACATGCAGTAGATACCTGGCGACCATACTTATTGGGGCGACATTTCCAAATCCGCACAGACCATCAAAGCCTTAAATATTTTTTGGAGCAACACCTATCCTCACCACAACAAAATAAATGGCTCACCAAAATGTTGGGATATGATTATGAGATAATTTACAAGAAAGGGTGCAAAAATATTGTAGTAGATGCATTATCCCACCAATTTGAGGAGGAAAGTACCCTGCTCGCAATTTCCCTTCCCATTCCAGAATGGATTGAAGAGGCTCGCAAGGAATGGTTTTCACATCCCTGGCTCTCCCAACTCATTAATCAATTGCAGACGGATCCAAATTCCACAACAGGCTACTTGTAGTAGGATGAGATTCTTCGCTACAAGGATAGAGTCATAATATCACCAACATCCACACTCAAAAGTCGCATTTTGGCGGAGTTGCACTCATCTCCCATTGTAGTTCATTCAGGCTTTCAAAAGACATATGCTTGCACTCGAAGATCATTTTTTTGGACAGGTATGAAAAAGGAAATTCTTACTTTTGTAGCTGAATGTGACATCTGTCAGTGCCACAAAGGAGAAACAATCAAATCCCCAAGCACATTACAACCATTGCCCATCCCGGTCTCAATCTGGATGGAGGTTTCTATGGATTTCATTACGGGTCTTCCAAAGTCAGGAAACAAGTTAGTCATCATGGTGGTTGTGGACAGACTTTCTAAGTATGCTCATTTTTGCGCCCTACCCCACCCTTTTACACCGACTTTGGTTGCTCAATCTTTCATGGATCAGATCTTCAAATTGCATGGCATGCCCACTTCCATTGTGTCTGAGTGTGACCCAATCTTCACCAGTAAATTTTGGCAGGAACTCTTCCAGCTACAAGGTACCCAACTACAACTCAGTACTTCCTATCATCCACAAACTGATGGTCAAACTGAAGCAGTCAACAAATGTTTGGAGACCTACCTTAGGTGTTTCACTTCAGAAAAGCAACATCTCTGGGTACAGTGGTTACCTCTAGCCGAATGGTGGTATAACACCAACTATCATGCCACCACCAAAATGACTCCATATGAAGCAGTTTATGGTCAACTCCCTCCTTCCCCTACTTCTTATATCAAGGGATGCTCGAAGGTACAAGCAGTGGATCAACTCCTATAGAACCACACAACCATGCTAGCCCACCTTAGAGAGAATCTTCATCAAGCCCAAAACCACATGAAGCAACAGGCAGATCAAAATCGCTTAGAATGCCAATTTCAAGAAGGGGATTAGGTATTTTTGAGGCTACAACCATACAAGCAAACATCAGTCAAAGACAAGGGTTGTCAGAAATTATCTCCAAAATTCTACAGACCATATCAAGTACTTCAGTGCATTGGAGAAGTCACCTACAAGCTAGCTTTGCCACCCATTACAAAAATCCATCCAGTCTTCCATGTCTCATGCCTCAAGAAAGTGATTGGGAACCATTGCAGAATTCAAACCAGTCTACCTGAAGTGGATGAAGAAGGGTCAATCTAGCTCCAACCTGAACAGGTTCATAACACATGAGAATGACACCTATGTGGCCACATGATCAAGGAAGTCCTCGTCAAGTGGAAAGACACCTCTCCGGAAGATGCAACCTGGGAACCAGCCACTATCCTTCAACAGTTTCCGCAGCTTCAGCCTTGAGGACAAGGCTATTCTTATGGGGGAGGGCATGTTAGGGTCCAACCCTAACCCCCTTATTTATGTAATAGTATCGAGCCATAGTTATAGTTAAGTAAAGATTCAATAAAGCCCATATTAATAATTGTAAGTGGTTAACCTGCATTTAATGAAGGGACCACAGTTAGTTGCAAATGGGCCATGGTATTAGATAAATGGTATTAATAAGAACCTTGGTATTTCCCCATGGTATTGCATGTATGAATCCTATATAAAGGATAGAGACTCCCCTCGAGGAGCATCATGTCTTATTTTGTAATTGAGCTTAGCTCTATTGGAGGTTGCCCCCTCGAAGAGGCAAGTGAACATTGCTTTCTGAATAATAAAATACTTGCTATTATTTCTCATTGTTCTATGTTCTGGGTATATTTCTTCGCATATTTGGTATTCTGGTATCATCTTGCAGGTTAAGAGCATAACAAAAGCAACTAGATGCTTGTGCACATCAAACATGATCACTCGTTCCTCAACTTGCACAGGGGATGTTTAGTCTTACGGAGTTGGTACTCTGTGAGATTGCACAAGTCTTTGATGAGATTCATCGAAGGAGATGTTGTGCATCTCTGCTTCCAACTGAACACCAAGGATCTCAATGCCTCCTTGGTCATTTGAGACTTGCTCATCATCTGGATGCATTGAAGTGGGTGAGTCAACCTCTCTGTGGTGAGGCATGAGGTCGATGTCCTGCTCCAACTCCTGCTGCTCCATGTCTACATCCAATTGTTCAAGCACATGTTCTATCTCATGAGCAAAGTCTTACCCCTGTGACGGTTGACCCTGTTTTCCTGATGCCAGCTATTCAGATGAATCAACTACTTTTATGGGCATTGCTTCGTCTGTTTTCACATGATGTCCCCCCTGCTGTATCTGCTGCTGTTGCGCTTCCTTCTCCTATTGGTGCAACTCTTCTTCTTTCCAGAGTTTCTCCCTTAGCTCATGCAACTCCTTCTCTCCTTCTTCCATTCTCTTCTTGTCCCTCTACCTTAGCGCGATGTGCTTGTCGTGTTGCTGCCTCTTTGCCTGAATAACCATAGCTGTTTGTTCTACAAGTGGATCTACTTGAAACTTCTAGCTTTGATCCTCCTCCATGCGATCGACAATCTTCCTCTTCCCTTTGTCGCGCACAGGTATGCTTGTCTTTGCTGTTGCTGCTATTACTGCTCTTCTCTGTGATGCTACTTCATGTTGCTTCGCTAACCACTCCATGACGAAGCTGACCTATTCATTGGGTCTGGAGGAACTGTAGCAATACCTCCATGAGTCTTCCTTAACCCAATGAAATGCCCCATGGATCCAATTAAACTGAACTCTCATGTAGTGATCCTTCACAATGCAATGTGGGTCATATGAATTGAATATTTCAAGGTCGAATGGGTACTTCTTCATCTGTTCTGCTTCGGCATATGCTTGCTTCATACTTCAGATCTCATATAACCCAATCCACAATGGAAGAGTGGGCCAAGGTGCCTTCTTCTTCTGCTACAATCTAGCTGTCAATCCTAGCGAGATGTGATACATTACTTCCTGCATGAAAAGTACGTCCAAGGAAAAATTTGGTAGAACATGTAGAGGCTTCTCCGGACTGAACATTCAGATGAAAGTGTCAGACGATGAGGCATACCAATCTGCAATGCCTAACAATGCTTCCATCACTTCCTCTGACATGAACCTGTTCAAATATCATCATGTATACTGGGGTGACAAAATGGTCAGACAACCGTATGATTACTCGTCTGAAGCTGCATTCGGACAACAACTCGAAAGATGTGTTCAAAACAGTCTTCACCAGTGACCATGCCCACTCTAAGCCTGGGAACTCATGTCAGGCACAAACTACATCTAGGATGTAGGTAGACATGTAAATCTCTACATGCATACCTTCGGGTGACTGTCGCGCCTTTGTGACTTGATCCTTCAGTTGATGAGCCAATATGCCCAACCAGTTGCATGGTTTTCCTTCTCTAGCCAGTTGGTCCAATGCGATCACCCAACTCTGAGGAAAGGTTTCAGTGCTTGCTTGGCCACATTGTTGACATGTGAATATGATCAAGTATTGGTACAACTTCCTCAATATCTTCGTCTTGTAGATTTGGTTGGGTGTCATCCTGAAACAAGTTGGATACTTTACCCAATCCTTCAAAATGTCTTTGGAGTTAGCTATGCTATTAGGCAAGATGAATGGGGGATTCATAAGAGTCACGAGCTCGGAAATCTGATACATCTCATCACAATCTCATGCCCAGAAGGTTGCACGCTTCGTCCCACTAACACTACTCAAGGTCATCGTCTCGGGGTTAGTGTGATAGATGATCCAGTGAATCATGTCCGCACATGAGGACGTGGGGTATCTGCATGCAATCCGATATAAGCCATACTTATGAATGTTCACGTACACCTGATGATATTCGAGGTCTTCCCCAAAAGTTCCTGTGAATGTTTCATTAACCTCTTGCCACTTAAATTTGATGTCCTTGTCTAGATACAACTTCGTATCTTCATAGATCGACAGGCTAAAGGACATCTGCTTAGCTGTTGCTCCAGCTACAATACCATCAGTGTCCTAAGATCTTGTTCTCTCGGAAGCCATTAAGAAAGATGAACACCTTAAAGATCTGGAGACAAGCAACATGCATGGCAAGAAATATGTCAGTGAAAACAAAGCAAATCCAGGGAAGGAGACAACACATACCTGGGAAACCGGTGAGCAAGATTGTGCAAATTCTACTGGGAGGCTAGGTGACTGACTGCCAAAACTACACAAAAGGTAGTCTGGGCTCTCTGGGAGGCAGGACTGACTGCTGGATCTTTGAAATGCACAATCTAGTCAGGTTGTTGACTACTGGGATTGCGCAATGCGCAATTCCAGCTGGGAAAGACTGCTAGCCCAGGGACATATTTGCGCAATTTCTTGGGCCAAGTAACCACTGTCCTCCAAAAATGTGAAAAATAGTCTTGGAGGCCATTGTTGAGTAGGAATGCACATTTCTGGAGAGGAAGGTGAGCCTTCCTTCCCCAAATTGCATAATGCAGCCTTGGTGGAGGTAGAGTCCGGGCAAAGGTTGGCTCGTCTCACCGATGGGAAACTGAAAGCAAATAAGACAGTGAATGCACGAAGAAACTAAGTAATAGTAGAAGTAATTGAAATTGCATGAAAAACATGAATGAAAGATTCAACAAACAGATCAACACGCATGTGGGTGAGGCAGTTTGTCGGTTGGGCGAATGTTCGTACAAAACAGTTTCATGCATGCAACAACAGTGAGATAGCAACGAAAACTGAAACAGAGCTAAGACAAGCTAGTATACATGTAAACGGCAGTAAGAGTTCAAAGAAATCTAAAAAACGACACTCACACAAGAAAATACACAAAAAGTGACATAAATGCTGAAAAAGACAAGTTGAGGCCACTTAACTGTGAATAGTTGAGTCGGATGTGTCGAAGAGTCCGGGATGTGCTGTGGGATATTAGATCTCCAAGATCGATGTGAATGAATGAGCTCTGATGCGTTGAACAAATAAATTTGGTCTCATGATATGTGTTATCACTCATATTCTCCTTAGAAGTCATTAAAAGAAGGAAAGGATCCAAGGTAACTAAAAACCAACTTTTAGACTTGGGTGCTAGCCCACCTAAGTCCAGAGAGGGCTCTCTCTTTATGATTTAGCTATGTTTGAAAAGATTTTAGGCTAGTATTAATGTTTAGAGAGGTTGTTTTGTTTGAGAGTGGTGGAGTTCTGAAATAAATGGGAAAACTAGGCTTTTAGGCCATTGGGCTATGGAGTCAATCAAGGATAATTCACTGGATCAAGTCAAATTTCTAAGGTATGAATTCAACAGGCAGGATAGCAAAATAAAACAAACTTTGGGGCTTGAATGGATGATAGTTCTTCTCAAAACAAGGGGGTGATCAAGAATCCTCAAGTTAGGATTAGAAAGAAGAAAGGAAGATAGGTCAACTAGTAGAGGGCATTTAAGAATCCTATACCAGGGACTTATTAGAGAAAACTACAGGGATAGAGGAGCAGTTAAGAATTCCTTTATCGAGATAGTTTAGAAGAAAACATAGAAATGGTAATCTGTTGATAGCAGAGAGCAATAAAGCTAATTTTGATATACTTTGACTATTTTACCATTTAGATTTAAGATGCATGAAACATTGAAACATATAGAAAACAGATAAAATCACAAGGATAGAATACTTATTTGTAATTATACTACACAAGAATATGATGAAATGTCCTCAACTTTCATTCCTTTTCCAGCAAAAATCTAAATTTGAGTACAAAAGCTTTCTCATCTTGATAGTGTTGATTTACAGAGATGTTATAGAATCCACCCACAATACTTCGAATGGAGAAGTATTTATACAAAAATTACATCAAAAATATCTCATAACCACATGAGATTTATTATAGGGAATACAAAATATCTTCTACAAAAAGATAGAGACAGATGGAAAACTGATTGTTGTTGTCCCTTTATTTGTGAATGAGCTGGAGGTTGAAACTCGGATTTGCCTCTTGTTGTTGCTTTAGTAATTGTGTGCTAGATCTTTGCTTACTTTTTCCTACTGATACTCTTTACCTTTTCCTGATACTCTTTACCTGTTTACCAGATTTTACCTCAGTAAATATTTTCTATTTACCTCAGAGTTACCATAGTAAATTATAGGATATCGATCATATTGGTC
This sequence comes from Pinus tabuliformis, assembly GCA_031772625.1. Lineage (NCBI taxonomy): Eukaryota > Viridiplantae > Streptophyta > Pinopsida > Pinales > Pinaceae > Pinus > Pinus tabuliformis. The sequence continues at coordinate 790,435,920 of CM062819.1, read as the reverse complement.
CACCATTATTCATTTGGTATCTTCATCCTGATCAATTTCCTGTATATTTCGTCAGCTTTAGTGTATTTTGCAAAATTGGGCTGGACCATGAATAGGTGTTTCACTTCATGTTCAATATAAAAAAGATTTTCCAAACCATCATACAACACTTTTCCTGTAGGTAGTGCTTCCACTTTGGAAGAGCTGGCTTGATTTCTAGCTTGTTTGTGCAGTTGATCAATGTAGTCATCATGAGTCATCAGTTTGTCATTTGTGACCAATGGGCTTGGAAGTCCTTTATACCTTAGAATGTCATATTTTAACATAAAATCATCTATGTCCTCTTGAATACTTTGACATCTTCTTTCCAGCTTAAGCATTAAGTTCTTTTTATTAATAACTTTCTTAATTTCAAGGATAGTACTAGTTCGATCCTCGATATCCCATTGTTCTAGCTAGTGCCTGCTTTTGCTATTCAAGAAGTTGATCAATTGGGTTGCCTCTTCAGGTTTCTCTCCTAATTCTTGCCTGATTTTCTGTATAGCCTCTGTAGCTAGTTCAACTAACTTAGTTTGTTAAAAAATGATCGGTATAGAAGACCAAATATCATTGATAGAATCAATGATATTGGTCCATAAAATCTCCCTAATATCTCTCAAAGGATTTTCCAATGTTAAGTCCTTCTCTAATTTCTGGATTGTTTCAGTCATCCTTCTATTTTTTCTCTCTTCTTCAGTGTAATTAATCTGTGATAGCTCATACTTGTTTTCCAAGTTGGTAACCATTTCTTTTAGTTTCTTTATTTCAATTGCTTGGATTTTCATTTCTTCCATGGACTTTATTAAGTCTTCTATTTGCCCTGTTGAAGTTACTGCTGCTTCTGATGTACTTGCTGTTGTTGTTACTGGTAAAGTTGTTTCTAGGGGAATGTTGGGAGCCAAAGATGTTGCAATAGTAGATGGCGCTGCTGTAGAAATTATGGGTATTACAATCTAAGGCATGGTGGTTAGCTCACCCTGTTTAGACTGCAAAGCTTTTTCTAGTTCTTGCTCTGTTTCTTTCAACTGCTCATTTAACTTAAGGATCAAGTCCATAAGTTCTTCCTCGTTTTGTTTCTCAATTACTTCTGCAGTTTGTGGATGTATGAGGGGAGGGAGTTTGAGTTGTTTCTCGAGTGCAACAATGTCCTCATTCTTTTTCTTTATCAATCTTTCAGCTTCTTTAACATCTTTGGGATCATGTAACAACTCAATCACCAGGTATTCCAATGATTTTATCCTTGTGTCCTTAGCCTGAGAAGAGGCTTTTTCCAACTGTAATTGTGTTGTAGTATTACTCAGATAATTCTACAACTGATGTCCAGTGATGGCTTTATTGGTCAATGTGGAATAGACCATCTCACCCGTTTGCTTATGGATCTCAATCTGATCAATTGGGTGGATGTCTCTGGCAAGAACTTCAAAATTTGTGTTTAAATAATCAGCCATGGACTTTGGTTGTTGTACTGTTAGCTTCAAAAATCTCATCTGCATCTTTCCCTCTTTGATGTCGAAGGCTAACATCAACCTTGTGTGATTTGTAGGAGTCATTTTCGATAGTGGGCATAGGTTTGAGCTTTGAGCTTCTCATTCCTAGCTTTAATCTCTTTGTACTTTTCTTTCAAATCCTAGCTCTGCTCTAAGGCTATCCTTAGTGATGACATTTCTACACTTGGCTGCTTGCTTAGTGCCTGTGTTTGAGAGGTAGATGTTGTCTCCCCTGCTAGTGTTGTCTGCACTGTGTCACTTCTTGTCTCTTCATATTCCTGTTCGGACAGAGGATTCAATCTCTGCCTCTTCACATTTACCTCGTCCAATGGTACTATAGAGGGGTTAGTCTCATTCCTACTTCTTTTTTGAATTCGCTCCTCATTAAGAGGGGTTTGCAATATTGGAGGGCTGCCTATGTTTGTATCAGTCTAGGTGCCCATGTTTGTATCAGTCTGGGTCAACTCCATATAAATGATCTATGATCCTAAATTTTTTCCCTGTCCTGAAGTCTCTGGTTGTCCTGATGTTTGCGCACTATGCTCCTGTGTTGGTCTCTGTGAAGATTCTCCAGGCACCTATACAAAGGAATCTAGATCAAGTCTTTTTTCCAAATATTTCATAACATTTTCTACTTCAACTTGTGTACTATCTTGTTCTATAAGTGTTCCCTCCACCCATTCATTTTGATTTGCATACTATTCTATCTCTGGAATTCTATGATGGATGTAGGGGGATAGTTTATGCTTCTGCCTTCTGTCACAGATGAAGCTATGAGGATCATAAGGCCAGATGAAACTCTTTTTCAATCTCAATCTCTCAAGGATTTCCTCTGCCTCTTTCCCTGCTTTTTTGTTGTTGCAAATAAATGGGCCTAGGTGATCCTTTATCCTTAGCTGAGCTTTCTTCTTAGTCTTCATAAAGTGGATTTCATTAGAATTGATCATTTTCCTGTAGTACTCCAGGGAAAATAATCACATGGGGAGGTATTTGGGCAGTTTAAAGGGAGGCAGCTCACACCCATAAATTCTGATCTCGGTATGGTTCTGGTATAAGTACTAGTCCCCAACCTTGTATTGCTTGGATAACTGAAGAATTCTCTTAATATCATCACTGATTCTGGGAGGGGGGCTTCCTCTCAACATGGTAGTTATTGGATGCACAAATTGATCAATAAAATTTGTATAAGGATGGGGAGAAGAATGCAAATAGTGAAAAATGGAAGTCCAGAAGATGACTGACCTAGGGTTCCCTCTGGTGTCAAGCTTTTGTACAGAGAAAGGGAATTTATCAGTTTGGTAATAGAGGAAAAGATGATACAGGACTGAAGAATATTTAAATACTCTCTCGTTCTCTAATCTCATGAATTGGTCATGCATCTTATCAGCAATGAATGCAGCATAGTCAAATTTGGCAGCAGGAGGTTGGCCAGGGGTGAAAATAGTCATGTAGGCAAAGGTCATTTCATCTACATACTCACTAGTGATAAAACCCATAATGCAAGCAAACATGGTGACAACATCCCTGCCTAAACCAGTAAAGGCACATGACATGTAAGGACGGGGTTCTTTTGATCTGTATTTTTCTTCAATGAAAGTCTGACTGACTTGTTTAGTTTCGGAACTGGACAACCTTGAGGATTTTTCAAGTAAATCGGCAATGGAAAGGGGAGTGAGGTCCTGGCTAGGCTGTAATTGCAACATTTCATTTAAAGACTCAGCTGTAATGGTGAAAAGGACTTTCTAGTTAGGGGACATTATAGGTCTCATATTGCAATTGTAGTTTGCATGGCATTGGTGGACAGTATCTGGGAAAATATCGATAGTGGGGAATTGATATTTAGGTAGGCTTGATTCCCAAAGACCTATTTTATCAGCGTTGTTCAGATAATTGTCTCGATACTTGCAGTATAGCTTCAAGGGGGTTTCATCAAAAGTAAGGTCCTTGATTTGAAAATCTTTATCAGCCAAGGGAAGGTGGTCCAAATCCCTATGGGGAGTAGTGATTGGCGTGATATTTAGGGCGACAGGAGCTTCCATCCTTGGTTTTTGTGTATTTAAGGAAGAAAGTTGGGGTTTTCAAGGATTTCAAATAAAATAGGTGCTTGGGGAAGCCTTGGGGCTAAGAAATAGCTTAATTGTACTGAATTATTTAAGTTTAGAGCAATTTGGTGGAGGTTTCAGTATAAAACAGGGTTTCTGAGAAGGAAATGTGGTAAATACCTGTTTATGGTTGACTAGAGGGACAAATGGTTGTGGTGAATGCTTTGCTGGGTGCGCACAGTAGTATGCAGTGGCCTGGAGTTCAGTGACTGATGGTGGTTGGCGGTTGGGAGTAAGTTGTTGGTCAAGACGTACTCTGTGCGTGCATGAAACGCAGAAGTTTCTTTCTCGGTAAAAAAGGGAAAACAATAAGTATTTTTGTTTTATGCACAAAGTCAATGACTTTTGGCGGGTGAAGGGGAAAATGACAGTTGGTTTCAACTAATCGATGGGACACTTTGTCATTTAGCGGAGGCGGTAAGCAGGAGCAGTAATGGTTTTCATCACACAACTTTTGGGAGGTTGGTGGTTTTGGCAGAGGGTCGCGCGATGCCACAAATTGGATGACACGTAGCATCGGCAAAAAGTCAAAACAACTTACATTGGATGGTTAACGCTCGACCAAAAGGCCCGCATGATATGAGCGAGAGTCGTTGGATGAGGGAAGGCAGATCGAACGACAGTCGACAGCGGAAAGTGTTAGGGAGTTAATGGAGGGGGCCCGATGGCATAATCAACATAATTAAACAACTTTAATTATATCGGGGATGATATGATTAAACGAATAAAGGATTAATAACTTTAATGATATCGGGGGTGAATGTATTGGCAAAGAGCCTATTAATTAATCCAGATGACTAATTAATCCCTTTTTTATCGCGTCGGGGGTTTTTGGCTCTTAATTAATCGCGGTTCGATTAATTAATCCAACTTAATTAACTTTATTATGGTTTATTTTTCAAACCATCGGGACAAGATATTTATTTATTTTGGGATTTTTATTAATAATACGGGAAAGGGTAATTTGTTTCGGGAGTTAAATAAATAATAAGAATTAAGAGTTAATATGACCATGGAAAAGAAAATGCGCTAAGTAAATGTTTCTGAAAATACATTCATCATCCAACATTATGACTTAGGCTAAAATGTGTTTGGGGGGGGGGGGGGGGTTTATAAAGAACCATTTATTTTTCCTAAGTAAAAAAGTGATTTTACTTTGGGAAAAGGATTTGAAGGGAATGAATGAATTATGAAGGGGGTGAATTTTGATGAAGGGGCTTTAGCACTTAGACCTTACAAGTTATTGGGCTAAGGGTCCGGTCCCTCCAGAGGTCAGAGAAATGCTCTGAGCCCCTTTAACTTCCAGGTTGTTGGTGCCTTTAGTACTTATGGGAAATTAGTAAAATTTAGGGAAAAAATGAGTGAGGAGGTTAATTAGTTTGACTTTTGTCTATGGTGTAAATGTCTTCATTGTCATCCATATCTTTAAGTGCTTTTGATGATGATAGTATATGACTTGATATATGGATAATCATTCATCGTGCATAGTTCTGCAACCAATCATCTACTTACCTTACCTACTTATCCTACCATTTTTTCTTCTTTTATTAGGGTGCACTTAAAAACCCTTATCAAAACCTTTTCTTTTATTTTACAATGGAAATCTGTCTAAGTCTATCCTTATTACATCCAAGGGCTCAGATTAAACTGTTGAGCTGCTTTTATTCACTCTACCAATCTACTTATCTGCCAAGATTAAACAGTTTGGTTAGAATTTATTCTCTATCTCTAAGCATGAAATTCAAAACATGGAATAACCAAGATTAAACTATTTGGTTACCATGGATTGTGGCATAAGTAACAAGTTGCACACAACCATTTATACAAAAAGTGAAATAGTAGTGGCATTTTGACTTGCACACTTTCATGGTCTTTTTATTTTTCTTGGGGTTCATTTTTTATTTTTTACTGACCTATATCATTCTTTTTGCCCTTTGATTTTTCTTTTAGGGCATACCCCCTTTACATTTTTGAATTTTTTGAATTTTTACAAATATGGAAAACATTTGCAGAAAGCAAAGGTATGTACATATTTCAGAGCTAAACCAAGTCAATCATGATATATGACACCTATTGGTATAGCAACATAAGAATGGCTCCACTTGGGGATGGCTTTTCCTGGTAGAAAGTCAAGAACTGTAGATCAATGGCCTTTGAAAGACTTTGATTGTGCTCTGCAAATTTCCTTTTTCCTACTGCTTTATTTTTATGTATATTTGTATGTATAACAGTAATACTTCTGAAGCTTAGGGCCTTCTCTTCAGGCTTCAACTTCAAAACTTTTACCATCCAATCAATACTGAATTGTAAAAGGATATAATATATACAGTTTAAAAACCTGGTAAGATTAGAAACTAGGATTAATGTAGTGCTTTAACATTCGACCATTGACTAGTCCTCCTTCGATCTTTGCACCATCCAATTATTTAAGAAAATATGAATTATTTCCTCTGAAGGCATATATTATGTATGGTCCTTTCCACAGGAAGTCAAACTTCCCATGTTTCCCTTTGTCCTCTCTTCTTGAATCCCACTTTAACACCTTGTCTCCCAGATAGAAGTCTTCTACTTTGGTCCTTTTGTCAAAAATCTTCTTAAGTTTTTCTTGTAGTGCTTGGGCTCTGTTGTATACTTCCTCCTTGGTTTGCTGTAAATGGATAGTCTGATTAATTCTCCTCTGTATATCATTTGGTTCCACTTGGGCTTCATGAAGTAATTTCATGACTGGAACTCCCAAAGATGAGGGGAAAACTGCCTCCATTCCATACACTAGCTCATACGGACTGGTTCCAATGGATTTCTTAGTTGTAAGCCTATTTGCCCACAAAGCATTGGTTCATTTCTTGTTCCAAGTTTTCTTATTGTCTTGATCCAGGTGGAGATTGGTGGCCACCCACTAATTCCACTTGGATCCCGTCTAGTGCTTCTTTCAGTTTTTTCAGTTTCCTTAATTATAGCATAGTTTACTATTTTTAGCAGTTTTTCGGGTCCTAAACTTCCGGAGCCATTTTGAGGCCCTAAACGACGTTTTTTGGGAAATCTACCACCAACGATTTTTCTATCTAAAAATCACCTTTTCCGTCGTAGTCCTCGGAGAGATCTTTCCAACGGGCTATCATGCGCGTCAAACGGAGATAATACAACCAATTCGCGACCCTGGGAAGTTGATGTACCAGCTTACCCAAAAACGGGGCCCACAATTTGGCGTTTCATCTTCTAGGGTTAGGTTTTGGAATGTGAAGGGTTTTCCATTGTTTCTCAACAATAAATAGGCCTTCGAGCCTCATTGTAACACAATTCAAAGGCATGTAGCCACACATCTCTTCTCAGAGATAAGCTACCATCGCCCTAGCTGGTTTATTTCCATTTCTGGTTGTAAGCATATTTCAATATTTTCCATTAATGAAATGAAGTATTATTTCCACTGCATCTTTGTGTATATGGTTATCTCTATAATTTGTTGCATTCCTGTTTAAGTCTGGATCAGTGGTATCAGAGCGGTATGCTTTTTCTCTGTTTTTCTTTGCATGTCCCCAACGAGGTCGGGATATAAGGAGTTAGGGCTTGAGCTAGTCGAACCTTTGCAAGACTAGCCTCGCAAATCCCGACGGCCTCCCATGGCGGATGAGAAGAAAGATGAGGGAGCAGGAGATCCTATCAAAATCTTGCTCAAAGAAGCCCTCGAGCGACAACGGAACGCGATGATGGACAACTTTGCCCAAATCCTTCAACAGCTACCCAAAAGTGACGCATCGGCTTCCAGTAGCTACTTTGGAAACGCCACGCCCTTTAAGGTACAAGTTAATTTTGAAATCCCCATATTCGAGGGTCAGATAGACACAGATGCTGTAGATATATGGTTAAATCTGCTAGAGGGTTATTTTTTTGTTCATGAATTTTCGAGTCGGGAAAAGATTGTTTTCGCTCTTCTCAAAGCAGCCCCCCACATCAAGGACTGGTGGGAAACCTATTGCGAGCAGAAGGATGAAACTACAGGCTCACTATTTTCAACCACACCCACCTGGAATTCATTCTGGGATGCCATTAAGGAGCAATACTACCCTGTTGGAAGCTATGAGGACGAATACATAAAGTGGACCATGCTGCGGCAGGGAAGGGATCAAGATGTGCCGGAGTTCACCAATCTTTTCCATACCCTTAGCACGAAGTTGGGTATCAAGGATTCGGAGCAGCATTTGATACTCAAATACCATGGCTGCCTGCACAAGTACATCTAGGAAGAAATGGAATTCCTGAACATCTCATCGCTCGGCATAGCATACCGATATGCTGTCAAGATCGAGCAGAAGTTTAAACAAAAGAAGCGAGACTTTGGATCTGCGAATCCAAAGTAAGGGAAAGGTACCCCTAAACCACAGAACAAAGGACAAAGCCAAGGCGGGGCAGCCCAAGACAACCCGCCAAATCTACAAGCAAAGAACAGTGCCGCAAAGCCGAAAAAGGACACGGGAAAATGGTGTGAGTTCCATAAGAGCTCCACTCACAACACAAGTGAGTGTCGGGCCAAGTAGTCACTGGTGGCTGAGCTAAAGGTTTCAGAATCAGATGCATGTTCCGACTCTGAGTCAGAACCCGACAAGGGGAATGACAAAGGGAAGCAGATCATTGATGCGGATCCCAACGCCACTGTTGCTACTGCCAAGATCCATAAAAATGAACTCGAAGATCCAGAGGAGGAGGAGCATCTCTTCCACTCCCAGATGTGGTTAAGGGGCTCCCCGCTACAGTTCATTGTCGATAGCGGGAGCCAAAAGAACCTCATTTTAGAAAAGGTCATGAAGCAGTTGGGCTTACCGACCACAACACATCCAAAACCATACACCATCGGGTGGCTGCACCAAGGACGGGATCTTCGCGTGAGCCAACAGTGTCGCCTTCCATACAACATCAAGCCCTTTACAGATGAGGTATTGTGTGACATTGCTCCGCTTGAAGTTTGTGATGTATTATTAGGACAACCATACTTGTGGAAGCGACATGCTGTGTATGAATCAAGGCCCCGTGCTGTTATTATTACATTGGGAAATCAGTTGTACAGGATACCAGAGGTAGCACCGCCTGCTGCCATCTCTTTGATTACTGCAAAACAATGCAGTAAGCTCATTTCCAAAACTGGAAAATTTGTTTTCTTGATGATACGCCCTCAAGGAAAGAAGAAGATGGTGGCCACAACCTCTAGATAGGGCCCCTCTGCATGACAACTACAGATGGACAAGGTCGTGGAGGAGTACGAGGACATCTTCACCTCCCCGTAGGGGTTCCTCTGCACTGTCAGGTCAAACACTCCATCGATCTGACCCGAGGTGCGCCACTACCCAATGGACCAATTTATCGGCGCTCCATTCTGGAGAACGATGAAATCAAGAGGCAGATTCAGGAGCTGCTGCAGAAAGGCCACATCCATCCGAGTTCATCACCTTGCGGGAGCCCAATTGTGTTGGTACAAAAGAAGGATGGGACTTGGAGACTCTGTATTGACTATCGGGCACTGAACAAGATCACTGTCCATAATAGGTACCCGACCCCGCGGATTGATGACCTCCTAGACCAACTAAAGGGGGAAAAATATTTCAGCAAGATTGATCTGAAGTTAGGATATCACTAGGTACCAATCGAACCCTCTGATGTGTGGAAGACTGCCTTCAAAGCCAAGGAGGGCCTTTTCGGATGGTTGGTTATGCCTTTCGGTTTGACGAATGCTCCTGCAATGTTCATGAGGCTAATGGATGACATCTTGCGGCCATTTTGTTACACTAAAAAAATGTCACCATGACTATTTACAGTTAGTATGGCTCTATCAACAGTCATGCTATCCTCTTAGGCAAGTCTTATACCTCTGCTCTCCATGTCAAACTCCAAAAAAGAGAGAAAGTCTTTATAAATGTATTTATCTCTGGGTACGCAGGTTCTCTCAACCTTACCTGCGGGGACGCACCCAATGTTCACAAAAGCTGCGTCTTTGGACGCTCTGTATGTAAAGGGGTAGGTGCGTCCCCCTGTAAAGGTTAAAATGCGCAAGTTTCATCTTTAAAAAGTTACTTGTGGTCATTTCTAGAGCATTCTAGAAGGTTGTTCGACGTGTATTGAGCGCCTCCAGATGGTTCATGTACCCCTACCAAAGAGGAACTTATCCCATCAATAAGGGAGCTATCCCATCCAAAGAGGGGGTTATCCCATTGATGGTGGACCTGATTAACCTCCTCTTGAGCACTATAAATACAGGCATTGGGCCAGAAGGAGGAGAGGTTGGAAGCTATACATTTCTAAGGGTAAATGCTGCAGGAATTAGGACTCCCATTTAGAAGCTTGTGAGGAGAGATTGACATCTTTGCTTGTTCTATTTGGAAGTGGGTGAGCTTTGTCAAAGTAAAGGAGAACTCTTGATGGACCCTGGGAGGGACTTGCACAACACCAAGGCTCAGGTTGTATTTGTTTCTTTTGTTACCTATTAATGCAAATGAGTCCATTCTTCTCAATAACTTGTTATTTATGAGTTGCTTCATGTACTCCTTGGTCTATGTGTTAAATATGTTTTATTCTATGAGATTATCAAGTGCTATTTAATCGTTTGATTGTTAGTGGATCCAGGTTTCAAAGTGAAGGAGGAGCTCATCCGGATCCGCGGAGCTGGACTGCTACAACAGCGTTGGACTACAGGTAGGATCTAAACACTTGATTTCCCATATAGTAAATGCATGTTTAGAGAAGGATTGCTCTTGTTTGTCTTGTTTGTCACTAGAGAGTCTTAGGCTCCTAGGGAGGTTGATTTGTGTCCGCACTATCGACTCTTTCCGCCTGACAAAATGGCGACTCCGCTGGGGAATCCATTGATGTGAAAGTCTTTTCCTTTGTATGCAACTTTGATCTGAGAAAAGTCATTTATTTTCTGGTTTTTGGCTCTGTGACTTTGTTTTTGGGTGGGTTAGCTTAGGGTTAGATTCAATTTAGTTTTTCTTGGTTTTTTTCAGTAGGACGCACCCTCTGAGTATTGCACAGTGCGTCCCTGCACGCACTGTTGCTGTGTGCACAGAGCGGGCCCGCACCTGGCTTAACTGGTTGCCTGCGTCCCCTGCTAAAAATTAAGAAATTTCCATTTTTTGCATTTTTTCCTCTTAGATTTTGCTTTTTCTTAGTTTTTACTGCCCAGATCCATTAGTCTCCTGTCAAAGATCTTCACCTAAGCTTGTTTCATTGGCATTCCTGCTTTAAACTTTCATCAATTGGGTGTTTTGAGTCTCTTTTTTGAGAAATTCTTGATTTGATTTCCTTTGGTCATTACTTGGAGGTTTGTCTCAGTCTTTTCACAATTTTGCATCTTTTTGCTTTTGTTTTTGCAAAAAAATTGTGTATGAGTGTTAATCGCCTTTGAGTGTTTTTATTTTTGATCTTTGAAACTCTCACCCAATTTTCTCAATTTGCACTTGATTGGTTCTTAGATCACATTAGAATCATCTTGTGTTTGAGAATTCTCTTGCATAGATCACATTTGCATAATTAGAATTCTCATTTTCAGAATATTAATGAAAAACGTGCATAGATTACATTTGCATACTTTTCAAATGAATTGTGCATAGATTACAATTGCATAGTTTACATTCTGAAAAATCAATCGTAGATTTAGATCGGTTTTCTTTGATTTGAATTTACACAAAAATAAAAATAAAAAAATGGTTTGGAATTGATTTGCATTAGTTTTTCTTGATAAAATTAGTGCATTAGAGAATTTGTTATATTTTCTCTTAGTGATCAATTTTTTGCATTGTTGGAAGTGAATGGAAACTCTCTCCTTACTTTAGTTAGGATTCATCGAATTGAAAAGATTACATTATCATATTCGATTGCATTCAGTAGAGTCGGGTCATAACACCATTGGTTTCGTATCCAGTTACCCATTTGAGTAATAACAGCCTTAATAACACAGCGCTTAATTAAAATTCATCTAGTAATTTTTACATTTCTAGGGCTCTGAAACACCAACATAGCTTAGGCTAGTGTCTTGGAGTAGGAGAGTAATTAACTCTCCAAGACAGCAAAACCAAACAAGTAGCTCATCTTGTGGTAGGATAAATCCAACTGTTACATTTATGCTCTGGGAAAGCTCCTCTTAAAGGAGAAGCACGAGACCGTGTCCAAACTAGTGAGGGGATCAATCCTCCTTCATTGGGAAAGACGCCAGATACGCACGTACTACAAACGGTAAACCTCGGATTATTGTCGAGGAGCCTGGGGTCACTTGTCGGTAAACCTTGGATTATTGTCAAGGAGCCGGCAAGGGGATTGAGCTTGTTACTCTGCCCTTGCGTGCTATCGGGTCGTAGACTGTTCCCCCAGGTGTATTTGTTGCTGTTGGTGACCTTAGTGACCATTATCTTTAGGTTTCTATCCAAGGTGACGGTGGAGGGAAGATCCCACTGTACCTGGAGCGAACGTCGGCTAGACTCACTTGGATTTTCTGGGGGGTTCACTTCACTCGAGACGGTTAAAGTGGAGGAACTTGGTCCAGTCTATTCATTAAGCAGGTTGCCGGGGTAACTGTTCTACCCACCACTTTTGTACTGAATTCGGCGATGTTGGGCTTCATCACCAACTAGTGTTTTCGGTCCGGAAGGCTACTGTTTGTATATGGTTTGACTCCTAGATTTGATAGCGTGTGTTAATTTGTTTGTTTTTACTTTTAGAGACCATATGTGTGAATTGTGAATTTTAATTGTTAGGTGTGACTTGTGAATTGTTAATTTTTAGTTTTAAGAATTGTTAATAAACTTCACTGAAATTGAATATAATGGCAAATGTTCCGGAATTTACCAACCTAGGAACCCCTCCTAATGAGAATCCTAGTACTTTTCCTTACTTTGGAAATGTTGGTCCTCCTTATATGGCTACTTTGTCATTACCTGGATTTACAATAGGTTTACCGATATGGTTATTTTCAACTTCATTGGCCCAAAATACTCCAATTGTTCCATCTCAACCGGATGCTTCGCCTCAACAGAGTTCACCATCTCAACATCACCAACCTTCTGTTGACCCTTTACCTTCTTCGCCTAATTTTTCTTCCTCCATTTCTTCCTCTTCGCCTGGTAAAAGCCTTGATGCTAGTAACCAAGAGGCTAAGAAGAAGAAGAAAGGGAAGAAGAAGAAGAAGAAGAAGAAGAAGAAGCAAGATAAGAAAGAAGTCAACCAACCAACCACGACTGTAAATGTTATTGGTGTTGAGGAAAACTCCGACATGCATCGTAAACCCAAATACCCTTGCAGGCTTTGTAAGGGTGACCACTTCCTTGTCAATTATCCTGGTATTCCAAAGGTTTTGGAAGTATGGTCAGAAAAATCTCATCAACTTTCCGTTGATCCATCAATCAGTGATAGTCAGGTTCCTGGGAAAAAGGGTAAAGTTAGGTTTCCTTGTAAGTTATGCAAAGGGAGTCATCAAACTCACATTTGCCCTCACATGGATGAAGCCTCAACATTGTTGGAAAACCTTACTGTTCCACAGCAAGAATTTCCAACTGGTTACCGTAAACTTTCTCCCAACCTACCGTCAACCGACGGAGTGATTGATCTAATTTCAAGTACAGTCAATCACACTCTTCCATTGGAGAGTGAAACTCATGTCACTCAAGTTGATGATCCGTTAGTTGATCAAGTGGTCGATTCAATTTCACATTCGGTCGATCACACTCTCCCTTTCGAGAGTAAATTTCATACCGCTGATGTTCTTCTTGTTACATCAAATTCTTCAATGCCGGGGGGCATTTCACCTGTTTCTACAGAACCCCCTCCAAGCACTGAGGTCTTTTCCTTTGATTGGAATAGACTGACAGAACCTCGTCTTCCTTCCTCCATCCCTTTCCAAATCATTGTCAAGGCTGGTGGTAGGGACATACATCGTACTCAGGTAGATGAAGGTGCTTCTGTCAGTATTTTATCCTCAACTGTTTGGAAAGCTTTGGGTTCCCCTCAGCTTGCACCTATTACGCAGAATCTAAAAGCTTTTAACAGAACCATTAGTGAACCTTTAGGGATCCTTCCTAAGTTTTCTATTACCTTGGAAGGTAAAACTGTCTGTATTGATCTTATGGTTGTTCGAGGTCCCTTGGATTTCAATTTACTCCTTGGGCGAGACTATGTTTATGCAATGAAAGCTGTCGTATCGACACTCTTTCGCGTGATGTCTTTCCCTCACAATGGCAGTATTGTGACTGTAGACCAGCTTTCGTTCCCTAGTCTTGTTTCAACTACCAACAATATGACAGCCTTAAATGTTCCTGATTCTCAAGTGGTATCTACCCCGCCACGGGTTAATTATGTGGCAACTGGTCCCATGTTTTCAGTTACCGATGTAAGTGAACCTCTCGCTGTTTGCTCATCTTCCTTTGATTTAGATCCGGTAATTGACATGGAAAACTCTATGGGATTACTTGAACACGATGTTCTTATCCCTTTGGAGTCCCTTGACATGTGTTCCTTCCAGAGAACTATTCTTCCTTCTGATGAAGACCTCTTGGAAGCCATGATCAAGGTGTGTCCATTGACATGTCCTTCTTCCAATTGGAAGCCATGATCAGTGAGCGTGAGGATAGTTTCTTCTAGTCTCAACCTCGTTAAAAAATGAAACTGGAAGTCATGAGCATAGTTCCTTGTCTTGTGTCAAGCTCATTAAAAAATGAAACAAGGAGTTGTGAGGAAAGTTCCTTTTACTGTGTCAACCTCATTAAAAAATGAATCAGTGAGCACAAGGATAGTTTTTTCCTGTATCAACCTCGTTAAAAATTGAAACAGGCTAGCGAGGATAGTTTTTTTTTTCTTGTATCAACCTCGTTAAAAAATGAAACAAGGAGTTCAAGGAAAGTTCCTTTTACTGTGTCAACCTCGTTAAAAAATGAACCAGTGAGTGCGAGGATAGTTTGTTCCCGTCTCAACCTCGTTAAAAAATGAAACTGGATGTTATGAGGATAGTTCTTTTACTGAGTCAACCTCATTAAAAAATGAATCAGGTAGATTTTAGGTTAAGTAGGTAGATTGTAGAAAGTAGGGTTTTGAGGATGGTTCCTGTTACTGAGTCAACCTCGTTAAAAAATGAATCAGGTATGAGGATAGTTCTTCTCTTGTGTCAACCTCCTTAAAAATGAAACAACTCCCTTTTCAAGTTAAATATTGAAAGTAAACCTTTATTTCATCCAGCCGGTTGAATGCAATGAAGCCTGGGGAGCATGTACCTCGCTTTGCATCATTATGCTAGGGGCATGCGAACTTCTTGAGCATAGTTCCTTGTCTTGTGTCAAGCTCGTTAAAAAATGAAACAAGGGTAGGTTAAGTAGGTAGATTGTAGAGAGTAGTCATGAGCATAGTTCCTTGTCTTGTGTCAAGCTCATTAAAAAATGAATCAAGGATTTTAGAGCATAGTTCCTTGTCTTGTGTCAAGCTCATTAAAAAATGAATCAAGGTTTTTAGAGTAGAGTTTTTTGTTAGGTAGATCGTAGAGAGTAGTTATGAGCATAGTTCCTTATCTTGTGTCAAGCTCGTTTAAAAAATGAAACAAGTGTTTTGAGGATAGTTCTTTTCCTGTGTCAACCTCACTAAAAAATGAAACAACTCCCACAAGTCTTTCCAAGATCTTGAAACTAAAGCTTCATTCCCTCCACCTCATTGAATGCAATGAAGCTTGGGGGGCATGTACCTCGTTTTGCGTCATTATGCTGGGGGCATGTGAGCTTATAACAAGCATAGTTTTTCATTTCAAGCTTGCGTAAACATGAAACCGAATCCGACCATAGTTCTTTTCCTGTGTCAAGCTCGTTAAAAAATGAAACAAATCCTCCTCTACTTGAGTCGAGAGATTGACTAGATCTCGTAGATGTTAAGTTGTATATTTAGGTTAGTTATTTCAGTTTTTTGCATAATTTTCTTAGAGTTTTAGGTCAAGTCTTTCAAATGATCTCGTTCAAGAACCTTCATTCCATCCAGCTTGTACTTAGTTGAATGAAATGAAGCTGGGGGGCATGCGCTCTAGCAGTTATGCTTAGGGGGCATCAAGCACAGTTTTCTCTCTGTTTCAAGCTTGTGTAAAAATGAAACTACTGTGAAGCATAGTTTTCCTTTGTTTCAAACTTTTGTAAAAATGAAACCTATCTCGAGTCAATTTCAGTTATTTTCAAGAGTCATTAAACTCATGAAAATCTCGAGATTATTTTGCTATCTTTCATTCTCGTAAAACAAATGAAAATGCCGAGTTCTTTCCGTCTTTTCCTGCTCGTAAATTAAATTGAAAGTCGGCCATATGAGTATATTTTTATCATTTTTTCGAACTCGTTAAAACTTACGAAAAAGTGAAACCTCAGAGTCATCTTTTAAGCCCTTTTCTGACTCCTAAAATATGAAAAGATTGCCGAGCGTTTCTTTTACACTCGTTAAAACGGAATTAAAAGACGGTCCCCTTATAGCCCTTTTCTGACCGTAAAAACAGGAAAAGATTGCCGGGTTTTTGTCGTTTCAAACTCGATACTGGAAATAAAACGACGTGTCCTTGATCGCTTTTTACTTTTCAGGTCAGTGGCACTAATTACGAAAGTACTCCTTGGTCGCAAGATCAAGCGGTTCCCCCAGGTATTATTTTATATTTTTTCGGGCTTGAGGGACACAAATTTACGAAAAAGTTCAACTTGGAGTCTTCTTAAGTTTTTCAGACTCTCTAAAATTGAAAAACGCCGAGTTTCTCCTATACTGGGCTCGTTAAACATTTCACAGTAAAGGACCTGTTCAATTACAAACAGGAACGAACCACTCCTTCCTAAGGTTCGAATCAAAACTAGGTTGGACTCATCCGAAGGATGAGCTTATAATCAAGCATATGTTATCCTCCTCAAGCTTGTTAAAAATAAAGAGGTACTTGCCAGAAATGGTGGGGGAAAAGAGAGAAGAATGAGCCTATTTGTTACCTTTTGTCTCAGAAGAAACTTTATTACCACTCTTGAACACGACACTTTTCATTCACCTGGGTTGGGAAATCCTTTACCTCATAGTTGATCAAACCACTTTGAAAGTCTTCAACTGGGTTCCGGGGATTAACTTTGAGTCGTTTATCACCAAGCCATCTGTTGTGTCGTTATGTGTTCAAGAGGTCTGCAAACAAAACTTTCATCTGCAAAATACTTATCATCCATTTGACCATCCCTGAGTCAGTCCTTACAGCAACATTTCTTCAACTTGAACAATGATTTCGTGTTGCGGGCTTGCCTGCAACGAGTCGCTTTCTATCGACATCAGCACATTATCTAGAGAGATGACTTAGAAATCGTCAGTACCTTGAAGTCTGCATGCATCAATGGCAGGTTTCTCGCCTTTGACGTCAGTTTACATCATTGACTTTCGATTGAAGGATTCCGTGAAATGTTCGACATCAACTCATTCATTCACATCTCATGGATTGTACTGGGTACTTTGAGAACCATTGACATTACTGGTGGTCTCTCTCACGCTTGTTAACAGTTTACATCATCGACTGGTAATCAAGTGGTTTCTACCATGTTCGACATCAACTCATTTATTCGCATGGCTAGAATCGTACCAATTCGGGAAGTAGAAATGAAGACCCTGGATCTAGTTTCCACCATCCAGGCTGCGAGGAGTTTTGTATTCATTATCTAAGTAGACTAATCATAAACAGATGGCTGCGCCCATACTGTGTCTACAAAAGTCTATGATTATGATGTACTGCAAGATCATTCCTGTATCAGAGTAGTTAGTCTGTTAGTTAAAGTTTTAATCTGAGTATGGGAATGCCTACCTCAGTGATGATATAATCTTATACATGTATTTTGTATTGAAAATTGCAGGTTCTGACCAGGCTCTCCGCGAGATAATCCTTGAAATGATAAAGCGCTTCACCCTTCCTAGATAATACAAAACCCTAATCTATTACAGGCTTCGCACTTTAGGGGGCAATCTGTTACACTAAAAAAATGTCACCATGACTATTTACAGTTAGTATGGCTCTATCAACAGTCATGCTATCCTCTTAGGCAAGTCTTATACCTCTGCTCTCCATGTCAAACTCCAAAAAAGAGAGAAAGTCTTTATAAATGTATTTATCTCTGGGTACGCAGGTTCTCTCAACCTTACCTGTGGGGACGCACCCAATGTTCACAAAAGCTACGTCTTTGGACGCTCTGTATGTAAAGGGGCAGGTGCGTCCCCCTGTAAAGGTTAAAATGCGCAAGTTTCATCTTTAAAAAGTTACTTGTGGTCATTTCTAGAGCATTCTAGAAGGTTGTTCGACGTGTATTGAGCGCCTCCAGATGGTTCATGTACCCCTACCAAAGAGGAACTTATCCCATCAATAAGGGAGCTATCCCATCCAAAGAGGGGGTTATCCCATTGATGGTGGACCTGATTAACCTCCTCTTGAGCACTATAAATACAGGCATTGGGCCAGAAGGAGGAGAGGTTGGAAGCTATACATTTCTAAGGGTAAATGCTGCAGGAATTAGGACTCCCATTTAGAAGCTTGTGAGGAGAGATTGCCATCTTTGCTTGTTCTATTTGGAAGTGGGTGAGCTTTGTCAAAGTAAAGGAGAACTCTTGATGGACCCTAGGAGGGACTTGCACAACACCAAGGCTCAGGTTGTATTTGTTCCTTTTGTTACCTATTAATGCAAATGAGTCCATTCTTCTCAATAACTTGTTATTTATGAGTTGTTTCATGTACTCCTTGGTCTATGTGTTAAATATGTTTTATTCTATGAGATTATCAAGTGCTATTTAATCGTTTGATTGTTAGTGGATACAGGTTTCAAAGTGAAGGAGGAGCTCATCCGGATCCGCGGAGCTGGACTGCTACAACAGCGTTGGACTACAGGTAGGATCTAAACACTTGATTTCCCATATAGTAAATGCATGTTTAGAGAAGGATTGCTCTTGTTTGTCTTGTTTGTCACTAGAGAGTCTTAGGCTCCTAGGGAGGTTGATTTGTGTCCGCACTATCGACTCTTTCCGCCTGACACATTCATCAACTCATTTGTAGTTGTATACTTGGATGACATTCTGATCTTCAGCCAAAGTTGGGAAGAGCACCTCCACCACATCCGACAGTTTCTCCAAACACTGCGGTAACACAAGCTATGTGCCAATTTGGAGAAATGCACTTTTGGCATGACCCAGGTTCAGTATCTGGAATACATTATTGATGAACAGGGGGTGCATGTGGATCTAGCTAAGATCAAAGTCATTCGGGATTTGCCATCTCCAACCACTCTGACAGAGCTCCGCAGCTTTCTAGGTCTTGCCAACTTCTACCGTAGGTTCGTGTTGGGGTTTTCTAATATCACTTGGCCTTTGAGTCAAGTCACCAAGGGAGGAGCGAAGGCAAAATTCTTTTGGTCTGAATCTCAACAGAAGGCATTCATAGAGTTGAAAGATCACCTCTGCACGACACCAGTGCTCGCGTTACCAGATTTACAACAACCATTTGAGGTCGAGACAAATGCCTCTGACTATGCTATTGGGGCAGTCCTTACTCAACACGGGCATCCAGTGGCATATCACAGTGAAACACTTTCAGACACAATTCGGAAGTATCCCACTTATGATAAAGACATGTATTCCATTGTGCAGGCCTGTCGACAATGGAAGCATTACATTTTGGGGAAGGAAACGGTCATCCACACAGACCACCGACCCCTGCAGTTCATACAGACCCAAGGGAAATTGTAGAATGATCACCATCAGAAGTGGTCCACATACCTGCAACAGTTCCATTTGAATATCAAGTATAAGAAGGGTAGCACTAATAATGTTGCAGATTGCCTCAATCGACCACTGATCATGGCGTTAACCACCGTGCTCAACTCTTGTGGGCACGAGACTTCTGATTGGCCACTGCTCTACAAAAGCGACCCGGAATTCGGCCACACATACCAGAACCTCTTGGAGGGTCAACATGTTCCAGATTTTCACCTCCAGGATGGCCTGTTATGCCACCTGGGTCACCTTTGTGTTCCTTCAAGCAAGCGTGCCAAGATGATTTGGGAAGCACACTACAGTCGGGTTGTTGGGCATTTTGGGGTCGAAAAAATGGTGGCAGTACTGCAGAAGTATTTCTATTGGCCGAATCTTCGACAGGATGTCGGGAAGTACATCAGGTCATGCACTGCCTGCGCCATTGCCAAACCGACCATCAAGAAGCAAGGCCTCTATACCCCGCTGCCTACCCCTAGTCGGTCTTGGGAATCCATCTCCATGGATTACATGTCAGGCCTTCCTTCCACTAAGCATGGAAATGATTGTGTTTTTGTGGTCGTCGACAAGTTCTCAAAGATGGCCATTATGGCGGCCTGCAAGAATATCACAGCAGAAGCCACTGCTAAACTCTTCTTTGAACGAGTGTGGGTACACTTTTGGATCCCACAGTCTATCATCTCAGATCAGGACAGCAGGTTCCTCAGTACATTTTGGTCCAGTCTCTGGTCGATGCTGGACACCAAACTCACTAAGTCCACAGCCTTCCATCCTCAAACTGATGGCCAGACAGAGGTTGTCAACAGGATGATTGTACACATTCTGCGCATGTACAACTCAAAGAATCCACGCACATGGGACGAGAGCCTCCCCTATGTTCAGCATAGCTACAACCGGGCTCTCCACAGCTCGACTAGCCACAGCCCTTTTCAAGTGGGCTTGGGATTCCAGCCACTATGTCCCATTGATGTGGCCATGCCATTTGCAGCTACTCATGTCCAGTCCGAAACAAATAAGGCAAACAGCTTCATTGAGCACATCCAACATATTCGCCAGCAGGTCCATGGCATTCTAGAGAAATCAAAGCTAAGTACAAGCAATGACATGATCAACATCAGGTGCCACACAAGTTTCAGGTGGGTGACAAAGTCTGGTTGCATTTGCAAAAGGAACACCTTACTGGAGCCTATCGGAAACTCAGACCACTCCGATATGGCCCTTACACCATTACCAAGGTTGTGGGAGACAATGCATTTGAGCTTGGCATTCCCCCATTCCTTGGCCTGCACCCGGTGTTCAATGTCGACCGCCTTCAACCATACTTTCCACCATTACTAGACACGTCCGACATTACAAAACAGCTCACACCCACAGAGTTAAATCCAGCTTGCATGGAACAAGCTGCAACTGATCGGATCATGGACACACAGATCAAGCACACTCGCCAGCAGAATATCCAACTGTATCGAGTTGTCAAAGCAGGACAACTCCTTCACCAGGGTAAGTCGCTCACCAAGGACCAAGTGCAGCAGAAGTTCCCTCATCTCATGGAGGAGCTCAACGCAATGGGGACCATTGCTTCCTAAGGGGGGAGGAATGATCCAGGTGGATATTGGTGGCCACCCGCTAATTCCACTTGGATCCCCTCTAGTGCTTCTTTCAGTTTTTTTCAGTTTCCTTAATTATAGCACAATTTACTATTTTTAGCAGTTTTTCGGGTCCTAAACTTCCAAAGCCATTTTGAGGCCCTAAACGACGTTTTTTGGGAAATCTACCAGCAGCGATTTTTCTTTCTAAAAATCATCTTTTCTGTCATAGTCCTCGGAGAGATCTTTCCAACGAGCTATCATGCGCGTCAAACGGAGATAATACGGCCAATTCGCGACCCCGGGAAGTTGATGTGCCAACTTACCCAAAAACGAGGCCCACAATTTGGTGTTTCATCTTCTATGGTTAGGTTTTGGAATGTGAAGCGTTTTCCATTGTTTCTCAACAATAAATAGGCCTTCAAGCCTCATTGTAACACAGTTCAGAGGCATGTAGCCACACATCTCTTCTCAGAGATAAGCTACCATCGCCCTAGCTGGTTTATTTCCATTTCTAGTTGTAAGCATATTTTAGTATTTTCCATTAATGAAATGAAGTATTATTTCTGCTGCATCTTTGTGTATATGGTTATCTCTTTAATTTGTTGCATTCCTGTCTTCCAATAGTTTTTTGATAATATTCATTAGACTTTTATTGGAGGATTTTTCAAGTCCATTCCTTTGAGGATAGTAAGCTGAGGAATGACCAAGTGTTATAAGATACTTGTGACAGAAATCAATCATTTTCTTTGACTTGAAGGCTGTAGCATTATCTGTGATGATTTTGTTAGGACAACCAAACCTAGATAGAATATTAACCTCTAGAAAACCTATTATTACAGTATCAGTGGCATGTCTAGATGGAATAACTTCTATCCATTTGGTAAAGTAATCAGTTGCAGTGAGTATCCATTTATGCTGAGCAGAAGAGGGTGGATGGATTTCTCCAATGAAGTCAAGACCCCATTGTTGAAAAGGTTTTTATGTGGAAATAGGTTTCAAAGGAAAGGGTAAAAGTTTTCTTTTGCCTTCGAAGATTTGGCATTTATGGCAGGAAGTTACAAATTTTTTAACATTTGCAACAAGGTTGACCAGTAAAATCCAGCTCTTAGAATTTTGTCAGTAGTTGATTTCTAGTAGAGATGTCCACCACAATTCCCTGCATGAAATTCTTGGAGTACTTTGTCAGATTCTTCTTTTAATAAACAGTTTAATAGAATGCCTTCATGATTTTTCCAAAATAAAATATTATCCATAATGCAAAATTTCGAAGCTTTCATTTTCAAAAACCTACTTTTAGTTCTGGATAACCTTGAAGGAGCCTGTAGGTTTTGTAGAACATATATAATATCAGCATACCAGGGGGAATCTAGAAAGGGTTGGCTGATTTGTGGAGTCGCCATCTCTTGTTCGTTATCCAGTTCTGCAATAAGATTTATGTCTAGGGCTTGGCAATTTGTTTCTGCCATAAGTTTGGCCAACCCTTGACCTTTAATTAACTTGGTAGGTTTTATCTCTATATCATATTCTAAAATAGTAGCTATCCATTTTCCCCTCTTGCCATCAACTCCATCCTGTGTCAGGATGTCTTTGACTACAACATTGGGAACATAAGCTATTACATGAGAATACAAAATATATACTCTGAAATCCTTAATAGCTTTCACCAAAGCAAAAGCTTGTTTCTCCATTATTTTATACTTTAATGAGGCATCTCTAAGAGCTTTATTGAAAAAGGCTATTGGTTTTTCACATCCTTGATCATCCTTTTGTAGTAAGACTGCAACTATGGTGTGTTCTGATGCAAAGGAAAAGATAATGAAGTCTTTGTCAAATGTTGGGCTTGTAAGGACTGGTGTTCAAGTTAAGGCTAATTTTATTTCTTCGAATGATTTTTTAGCCTCTACTGTCCATTTAATAGCCGAATCTTTTTTCAACATATTATTCAATAATCTAATTAGTTCAGCTAAATTAGAGATGAATCTTCTTAAAAAAATTATTTTCCCTAAAAATGCCTGAAGTTCTTTAATGTTTCTTGGGTGAGGTATTTTCAAGATAGCTTTAATCCTGGTTGGGTCAATTCGGATTCCATCTTTAGAGATAATGTGGCTTAACAATTTTCCTTCTTCCAAACCAAATAAAGACTTCTTTGGGTTCAGAGAAATACCATATTTCCTGCATTTAAGAAAAAATTTCCTGATATGATCTAGGTGTTGTTGATCTGACTTAGAAAACACTATAATATCATCAAGGTATATAACCAGGAAACCATGGATTTCCTTTGCAAAGGCAATATCCATTCCTCTTTGAAAGGTGTCTCTTGCATTTTTCAATCCAAAGGACATTTTGACATAGATGAAGGTGCCCCATGGTGTTGTGAATGCAGTTTTTGCTTCGTCATCAGGATGGACTAAAATTTGGTTGTAACCCAAGAATCCATCTAAAAGTGAAATCCTTGTAGAACCTCCTACCCTTTGCAGAGTGTGATCCATTTTAGGTAAGGGACAGTTATCTTTGAGTGAGACTTTGTTCAATTTTCTAAGGTCAACACACAGTCTGATTTATCCTATTTTCTTTCTTGTAGGGATAAGATTAGATACCCAAATTGAAAACCTAATGGGGGCAATGATTCCTGCTTCATACATTTGTTTGATCTCCTTTTCAATGGAAGGTAATAAAACATGATTAATTCTCCTTAGCTTTTGCCTAAAAGGTTTCTGATCTTCTTTCAAAGGGATAGTGTGTTGTATAACACTGGTATCATAGGATTTTAATTATTCGTAACTCTAGGCGAAAACATCCTGGAATTCTTTCATTAGCTCAATATATTTCAGATTTTCTTCAGGAGGTAATGATTTAGACAATTTTATCAACTTATGATTCTCTTGAGTTCCTATGTTGCATTCTTCAATGTCTACTTTCAAAGGCTCCATCTTAGGCTTTTTAGGAATATCATTGGAGTCAAATAAGTCCTCCAAAGGAGTCAATCCCTTGGGTAATTGGTTATCTTTGAGATTTATGACTTCAGTTTCATCATCAATTATTTCATCAATATCCATCTGCTTTAAGTCCTGAATATCTATTTTCATGAATTTAGTAGGGTGAAGCATGTTTATTGAGTTTTCTTCCAATTTGTTAATGTTTAACTCATTAGTGGGATCAAAATCTGAAACTATGTCTACATCTATATTAATGCTAGCAAATTCTTCATCTAAGTGATTAATCTATTTATCGTTTTCAAAAACTTGCCAGTTCTTAAGATTATCAGGTATAGCTGGCTTGTGCCTAACCTCAGCAGTATACTGGTGATTGGGCTGAAAAGGCAATTTGCAGGTGCTGGCAAACATAGCCAGGCTATGAGCTTGCATGTTATGTTTTCTAGGAATGGTTGCAAGCTTGGTTTTTAAAAAGGTGTTAAGGATTTCTACAAATTTACCTCTGTAAAGTCCTAATATAGGTTCTTTTGTTATGTAAACTCCATTAATCTGTTTAACTATCAATTCAGAATCTCCCATGATTGATACCCTTATAGCTCCTAATCCTTTGACTAGCTTGAGGCCTAGCAGGAGTGCTTCATATTCTGCCATATTGTTTGTACATTTGAAATTTAACCTATAGGCGTGTCCCTCTGCATGATCATTCTAAGTTATAGATCCATACCCTTGCCCCTGCACCTAGTTTGTTTACTGAACCATCAAACTATAAATGCCATAAAATTTCATGTTCATAGTTTTCATCTGGGGTAGTGGAATCGTTTTTAGCTAAGGTATCTGGATTTTCTTTTCCATCTGATATCTCTTGAATTTGGATAGTTAACTTTTCTTTTACAATTTTTTTTGGTTCTGCTACTATACCATTTGGAATATCATCTGGATTAGTTTCTGCATTATAGAGAATAAAGGAATCCATATCAGAATGCACTGAGTAAATAGGAAAGTTTTGAGGTCTCTCCTGACTACTCACTACATACTTCATTAAAGTTTCTCTATATAGCTTCTTTGGTTGTCCAAAAACAGATATGGTGGTGTAAGACATGTCTAATTATAGAGACCCCTGAAGTTTGGCACCCTAAGATCTGGACAACAACATGCCATACTTGGGTGGAATGTCTGCTACCAATATGTCCATGAGTATAGTTTTGGCAGGGTATTAAACCAAAGAAACACATAATCATTTATAAGCCCTAAACACCTCACTTGACTGGAATCGAAGGAAAATAAATCCCTATAGGGTCTAGTGATGTCTAAGTTAAGTTTCTCCATAACAAACTTGGGCATGAGATTGTGCGAAGCACCAGAGTCGAACATGGAATTATGCAAAATCTTGTCATGGATATTGAGACTGACATAGAAAGGTGGTGTCCCTCCTTCCATTGGTTTCCCATTTACCTCAGGGCCAAAAATTAACTTGGGTTGGTCATCAAAGAGATTTACAGAATCTTCAGTTTCAGTGATATTTAATGATTTGTTTATCTGCGACCTGTAAGTATTATGTTTTACCAGTTCTGTCAAAGGAACAGAAATTTTAAGCTTGGCCACCTCTGCTCCAAGATTAAAGGTCAGGACTACTTTGTCTATTTGAACTTTTGGATTTCTAGCAGCAGTGTTTTCTATGTTTTCTTCTCTTTCAGGAATTGGGACATTCTTTGTTGATTTTTCTAACACGATCTTTGGAGACTCTTCCACCATTTCCTTGGAGGGAAGAGAAGTGGAAGGTTGTTCATTATTGGGCTGATTATCAAACACATCTTCGATGGTGGGGTTGGAAGGATTTTGATTTGTTCTTGGAAGGATCTGAAGTGTTTTTGTCAGTGGAACTATTTTACCCTTTTTAGGTATTAGGGCCTGTTTTCTAGTTTGGTTCTGGGGCATTAGTACTTTTTTTGCTTCTTAAATTATACTGCTTATGTACCTCAAAAATAGTAGAATCATATCCCTATCTGAAATCAAATGACTCTCCTGTTTGGGTTTGGAATTGTTGCAATATATGGGACTCTTGGTCATCCTGAGTTAGGAAGACATCTTCCTCATCATCTAGAACCATTAAATTTATCTGAGTGTCTTGTTCAAGGTCTTCTGAGTGGGAGGCCTCTGCATAGTTTTCTTGGAAAGGTTGCCTGATATTCTGGTTAGGAATATTCTTTCCAACATTTTGGTTCTGATTTTTTCTAAAATTAGGATTTCTCCCTAAATTAGCCTGTTGGCCATCCCAAGGAGATTTTCTTTCAATTATTTCAACTATGTCCAACAATCTATCCATTCCTTTAACTATAGCATCCATCTTTTGTTCAAAGGGTGTATTCTCTTCTTTTGCAGGTATTCTTCTCTCGTTCCTAGCTTTGGCTCTTTTGGAAAGTAGGTTAGCCTCAACACTTACTGCTACACTCTACATTTCTTCCAGAGTGGGGGGGTTCCTTTCTCTTAACTAGAAAGCCATATTTGAATCAAATCCATCAGGAAATTTGATCAGGGCTAAACCAGGTGGGGGTCTAAGGTCGAGTGGAATGGCACTATAAATACTATTGAACCTAGTGCAATAGTCCTGAATGGTTTCATGAGGTCCCCTTTTAAGTTTCTCATATTTAGATAAAATCTGCAGTGGGTCCTTCCTTTTCTCCCACCTATTTAAGAATTGTTGGTAGAGAACTCTTAAGCTATCTATACTTTGGGGTGCTAAAGATCTAAACCAAGTTCTAACTTCCCCAGTTAGACTCTGAACAAAAATTCTCATTTGAATGTCAACTATGTCAATTTCATATATCTCAAAATAGTATGTCATTTTCTTAGTGTGCTGTTGACCTGTGTAGGTTCCAGTGCCATCAAAAGTAGTAATTTTACTATGATAGTCCTGAGGCATGGCACCTAGGGGAGCAGGCATCACAAGGGGAGCATATCTATTGGCCATGATTCTAGGTTGGGTAGTAGTATGAATGAGAGTTGGGGTAACAAAAGGTGTTTGGGTTGTAGAACAAGAACTAGAGGTAGCGTTGGGATGTTGGGTGATGATTAGCTGGTGAGGAAGTGAAGGGATGAAGGGAGGAGTGGAATGGATTTCAGAAGAGTGAGAAAATAATGATGAATTAGCAGAAAGAGAAGTAGTTTCAGAAAGTTCAGGTGTTCTATCAGTGGTACGAGATAACTGAGTGGAATTCTGTAGATATCAATCAATTGACAAATTGGCTCGTTGGGTTTCAAGTTCTCTGAGGAATTCTGGATCTTGGACTAGGTCCAATAATTCACTGTCAGATGTGGTTCTAAATAGAGAGAGTTCAGGGTGTTCATCAAAAGAAAGATCTTCTAGGAAAAGCCACTCAACATGACATGAATGCGATCTGAAAAAAGGTTTGGGACTTAATGAACTTTCTTGCCTTCTAATGATTCTCAGAATCAGGTTAGGATTTTGAAACACAGGGAGAGGATTTGGATCAGGGTTAGCCCTAGTGTAATGAATTCTTCTTGAAGCCAGATTTCGAGCCTTTCAATGCTATTCTTTTATGGATTTTTCGAAATAACTTCTATCACTACTTTAAGATATTTCAAATCAAGCTTTTTAGGTTTCTTAAAGGTTTGTTTCAACTGAGGATTAGTTCTCCCCCAGTGGAGTCGCCACTATGTTATCACTCAGATTTTCCCTAGAATTCATTAAAAGAAGGAGAGGATCCAAGGGAACTACAAACCAACTTTTAGACTCAGGTGCTAGCCCACCTAAGTCTAGAGAGGGCTCTCTCTTTATGATTTAGCTATGTTTGGAAAGATTTTAGGCTAGGATTAATTTTCAAAGAGGTTTTTTGTTTGAGAGTGGTGGAGTTCTGAAACAAATGGGAAAACTAGGCTTTTAGGCCATTGGGCTATGGAGTCAATCAAGGATAATTCACTGGATCAAGTCAAATTGCTGAGATATGTATTCAACAGGCAGGATAGCAAAATAAAACAAACTTTGGGGCTTGAATGGATGATAGTTCTTCTCAAAACTAGAGGGCAATCAAGAATCCTCAAGTTAGGATTAGAAAGAAGAAAGGAAGATAGGTCAACTAGTAGAGTGCATTTAAGAATCCTATACCAGGGAATTATTAGAGAAAACTATAGGGATAGAGGAGCAGTTAAGAATTCCTTTATCGAGATAGTTTAGAAGAAAACATAGAAATGGTAATCTATTGATGGCAGAGAGCAATAAAGCTAATTCTGATATAATTTGACTATTTTACCATTTAGATTTAAGATGCATGAAACATTGAAACATATAGAAAACACATAAAATCACAAGGATAGAATACATATTTGTAATTATACAGCACAGGAATCTGATGAAATGTCAACTTTCATTCCTTTTCCAGCAAAAATCCAAATTTGAGTACAAAAGCTTTCTCAGCTTGATAGCATAGATTTACAGAGATGTTATAGAATCCACCCACAATACTTCGAAGGGAGAAGTATTTTTACAAAAATTACATCAAAAATATCTCATAACCACATGATATTTATTATAGAGAATACAAAATATCTTAAACAAAAAGATAGAGACAGATGGAAAACTGATTGTTGCTGTCCCTTTATTTGTGAATGAGTTAGAGGTTGAAACTTGAATTTTCCTCTTGCTGTTGCTTTAGTAGTTGTGTGCTGGATCTTTGCTTACTTTTTCCTACTGATACTCTTTACCTGTTTACCATATTTTACCTCAGTAAATATTTTCTATTTACCTCAGAGTTACCATAGTAAATTATAGGATATCGGTCATATTGGTCCACCATTCTTCATTTGGTATCTTCATCCTAATCAATTTCCTGTATATTTCGTTAGCTTCAGTGTATTTTGCAAAATTGGGCTAGACCGTGAATAGGTGTTTCACTTCATGTTCAATATAAAAAAGATTTTCCAAACCATCATACAACACTTTTCTTGTAGGTAGTGCTTTCACTGTGGAAGAGCTGGCTTGATTTCTGGCTTGTTTGTGCAGTTTATCAATGTAGTCATCATGAGTCATCAGTTTGTCATTTATGACCAGTGGGCTTGGAAGTCCTTTATCCCTTAGAATGTCATATTTTAACATAAAATCATCTATGTCCTCTTGAATACTTTGACATCTTCTTTCCAGGTTAAGCATTAAGTTCTTTTTATTAAGCACTTTCTTAATTTCAAGGATAGTACCAGTTCGTCCTTGATATCCCATTGTTCTAGCTGGTGCCTGCTTTTGCTATTCAAGAAGTTGATCAATTGGGTTGCTTCTTCAGGTTTCTCTCCCAATTCTTGCCTGGTTTTCTGTATAGCCTCTGTTGCTAGTTTAACTAACTCAGTTTGTTAAAAAATGATCAGGATAAAATGCCAAATATCATTGATAGAATCAATGATATTGGTCCATAAAATATCTCTAATATCTCCCAAAGGCTTTTCCAATGTTAAGTCCTTCTCTAATGTCTGGATTGTTTCAGTCATCCTTCTATTTTTCTATCTTCTTCAGTGTAATTAATTTGTGATAGCTCATGTTTTCCAAGCCAGTAACCATTTCTTTTAGTTTCTTTATTTCAGTTGCTTGGATTTTCATTTCTTCCATGGACTTTATTAAGTCTTTTGTTTACCTTGTTGAAGTTACTGCTGCTTCTGATGTACTTGTTGTTGTTGTTACTGACAGAGCTGTTTCTAGGGGAATGTTGGGAGCCAAAGATGTTGCAATAGTAGATGGCACTGCTATAGAAATTATGGGTATTATAGTCTAAGGCATGGTGGTCAGCTCGCCCTGTTTAGACTGCAAAGATTTTTCTAGTTCTTGCTCTATTTCTTTCAACTGCTCATTTAACTTAAGGACCAAGTCCATAAATTCTTCCTCGTTTTGTTTCTCAATTACTTCTGCAGTTTTTGGATGTATGAGGGGAGGGAGTTTGAGTTGTTTCCTGAGTGTAGCAATGTCCTCATTCTTTTTTTTATTATCAATATTTCAGCTGCTTTAACATCTTTGGGATCATGTCCCAACTCAATCACTAGGTCTTCCAATGATTTTATCCTAGTTTCCTTAGCCTGAGAAGAGGCTTTTTCCAACTATAACTGTGTTGTAGTATTACTCAGAGAATTCTGCAACTGATTTGCAGTGATGGCTTTACTGGTTAGTGTGGAATAGACCGTCTCACCTGTTTGCTTATGGAGCTCAATATGATCAATTGAGTGGATGTCTCTGGCAAGAACTTCAAAATTTGTTTTTAAATAATCAGCCATGGACTTTGGTTGTTGTACTGTTGGCTTCAAAAATCTCATCTGCATCTTTCCCTCTTTGATGTCAAAGGCTGACATCAACCTTGTCTGATTTGTAGGAGCCATTTTTAGATAGTGGGCATAGGTTTGAGCTTTGAGTTTCTCATTCCTAGCTTTAATCTCTTTGTACTTTTCTTTCAAATTCTGGCTCTGCTCTGAAGCTATCCTTAGTGATGACACTTCTACACTTGGTTACCTGCTTAGTGCCTGTGTTTGAGAGGTAGATGGTGTCTCCCCTGCTAGTGTTTTCTGTACTATGTCACTTCTTGTCTCTTCATATTCCTGTTCGGACAGAGGATTCAATCTCTGCCTCTTCACATATACCTGGTCCAATGGTACTGTAGAGAGGCTAGTCTCATTCCTACTTCTTTTTTGAATTTGCTCCTCATTAAGAGGGGTCTACAATACTGGAGGGTTGCCCATGTTTGTATCATTTTGGGTGCCCATGTTTGTATCAGTCTGGTGTGGAGTACTAAAGAAGGTATGCTTTTATTTACTATTTTGTCATCTTTTCTTTAGAACTCATAACATCTTTGCATCATGAACTAGGTAGATAATGGGAAATCATGACAAATCTATAAGATTTATATGCAACATGAAAACGCTAATAATTGCCATTTCTTATGTAGGAAAAGGGAAAAACTAAAGATTTATGCTCCAAAGAAAAAGACAGGGCCAAGCTAACCGTTGTCCCTTTGGCAGAGAACCATATGCAAACAAGACGATCTAAATTAAAACATCTCAGCCAGGGAAAGGAAAAGGAGATAACGACTCGGTGCAAGAAAATGATCAGATAACTGAGGATTAACAGCTTCGTGAATCCCTCAGGATCCTTTGATCCTGAGGGATCGCTGCTTTAACTATTTTCGCATTCTTGATATCTCCGCTTCAACTGTTATAAGTAGGGGCAGCACTGCTAGCCCGGGGGGAGACTGTTAATTTTTATGTAACTTTGCTCTGTATTTGAAACTTTGATCATCGACTCTCGTTGAGAAGTGATCCACTGTAACTCTGTTTTAATGCTTTAATATAAATATGGTTGTTGTTCCATCTTTGATCCTGGAATAATTTCAAGCGGTGTGTCCCTGGAGGCTAAGGGCCCGACCCTAGTGGAACACTTGCTCCTGTATCATTACCTTTAGTTCGTGTGTGGTTTTCGTTATCAGCTTTGATTGGTAATATGGTGTGTTTTGTTATTTTATATCACAGCTCTGTTATATTTACAATATTGTTCTCTGCAACAGGAAAGTCATATTGTTCATTCTGACCTTATAACGTATTGCTGTTCCTTTAAGTCATTAATGTAACATTACTGTTCTTTACAGAATTCTATTGCTGTTCAATTGCAGAGTAGCTGAGCTATAATATTCTTAAGCTGGTATTACTGTATTTGTCTATGGTTTATACTTCATTACGATTGTTGTTCAATTGACATTGTTGTTCCATTATGAATTGTGATCGTTATCCTTTCTAACT
This sequence comes from Pinus tabuliformis, assembly GCA_031772625.1. NCBI lineage: Eukaryota > Viridiplantae > Streptophyta > Pinopsida > Pinales > Pinaceae > Pinus > Pinus tabuliformis. The sequence goes on along the minus strand of CM062819.1, from coordinate 790,404,256 downwards.
GAGATCAATATTTGTGGTATCAGACGCAGATTACTGTTTCTCTTAATATCTCTATGTGTTGTGTGTGTTATTTATTTCGGTACTGTATATTCACAATTGGCTCTAAGCACTGTTCTATATTTCATTGGTAATTGGTTGTCGTTCCATTTCTATTTGCTGTCTGATTTATCCTTTAAGTAAAGATTGCCATCTGATTTCTGTAGGATATGATTGCTGCACTTGTTCCTATAGATTAAGGTGTTGTTGTTCATTAGACTTAGTTGCTGTTACATTTTCTTGTTGTTGTTCCATTTCCTGTTATCTGCGTTATTGTTTCTTTGAGTGTGCAGAACGATCTGAAACTGTAGTGGGCATTGGCATCTGTTGTCTAGTCCCCAGATTGATGTTCTATTCCTTGATTACCTTTGGTTACATCAGTTTCCAAAGGGATGAGTTATTGTTACTGGACCCTTGACTGATAAATTTCTTAGTTTTCCAAGTGCATGATTTAGTTTTTGAAGTATTTTGTTGTAAGTAGATCTTGTTTCAAGCATCCGTTTACTCTTGTATTTTCTTGAGCTATACTACTAGCATTACTCTAACAAATGACCGCCTCAAACTGAGTACACTCTTTGAGATAACAAATCGTTCCTGGATTGACAAGTTAATGTGAGGTAATTAGAGGTGAAAAAGACCCTTTTTACGGCTCGACATTTTGGCGTCGTTGCCGGGGAAGAGTGTAGCCATTTGTTTCTTTTTCAGAGTAGTGTAAGAACCTGTTAGGAAAGAACTGGGTTTTAAAAATGGAAGGTAAGAACCTGCGTGTGGAGTATGTAATAGCCCTGCTCCCTTGCCCGCTTTCCTGCAGATTTGTTGCTGTTTTGTTTGGGTAGAACCTAGCAGTTGATTTGTGTGCATGACTAAGCAGAAAAAGCCAGAAAAGAATCCCAAACCTCTACCCAAGTCTGATAAAGCTAAGGGGCCGGTGACCCTTGGCCAATCGACCTTTATAGACAAAATCCTTAAGAAAGTAGAATCTCAGCCTTCAGTAGGACCTAGAAAAGTTACTTCTAGACAGCCTACTAGTTCCCTTTAGGCCACAGGATCACCATCTGTAGCCTTTGCTGAGGTGCATAGTCAAATCGAAGAGCAAGATTTTCAAGAAATTGAAAATTCTAACCTAAAATCATTGCCAGAAGGGAACCTTAGCAATCTCTGTGAAGGAAGAGGAGAAACAGGAGAAGCTGAAGGACCAAAATCTCCTCTTAGGGTAATTCAGCCATTAAGCAGCCCAGATAATGGAAGTGCTGCAAAAATCATTTATAACAAAATTCAAGAACCTAAATCCCCCCAGAAATTAGGCACTCTCATCATCCCAGATAAAGGAAGTGTTGTCAAGGCCATCCCCATTAGGGCCATTCCCCCTCGACAACCTAGGAATACCCTCCTAGATATCCCAGAAGGCTATTGGCATATATTTGACCAAATGGCCCAGAATCAGCCTAACACTCAAACCTCTACACTGAAAAACCCCATTGTGGATACTGCAGCTAATGCACCTATGAAAACAATTCCTCTCCAGCATATCCCTACATTCCATGGCCTTACATCAAAAGATCCGAATGCATTCCTATTTGAATTCGATGTGCTATGTAGAGGATATGACTATACCACCGATCCCCAGAAACTGGAATTATTTCCCTCTGCATTAAAAGGAGCTGCTTTAAGATGGTTTATGGGATTAGGTGGTGGTGTTATAAATAATTGGGATCAAATGAAAGAGTCTTTTCTAAAAAAATATCAGGACTATTGCAGGTCTTGAGAGTTAAAAGATGAAATATTTCAGATGGTAGCTAAACCAAATGAAACATTAGAAGAGTATGTTGAACGATTCCAATATAATCTTCAAATATCTCCTTATGCATCATTACCTTTACCTGATAATGTATTAAAAACAACATTAATTAGGGGAATGAAGGAACAATGGATTGAGACATTAAACATTATGGGGAAAGGAGATATTTATCAAGAAAATTTTGCTGACATTATTGATTTATGTATCAGGAGCTCGAGAGGCAGCACAAGGCTAAAACCAGTAGAACATGATCGATTTGTAAGAGATAATAGAATTTCGGCAGAAGGAGTAACTCGTGCAGAAATTGGAAATTTATTGGAAAATTTTAAAACTAACATATTGGGGACACTGACAACACAACTTGATATTATGCAGGCCAAACAAAAGCAAGCAGAAGTAGAACAGAATTTGGCAATCTTCTGTCCCATATGCAGAAAGAAACACAGCCGCAAGGAGTGTCCATTAGATGCAATTCAAGTTTACACCATTTGTACAAAAGACCACTCCACAGAAAGCTGCCCCTCACTTCCTGGATTAAAAGTAGTATAGGAAGCAGAAGAAGAGCCAGAATCGATGTATCTGCTTAATCAGTGCCGTCAATGGCAGCCGCGACAAACATGTATGTTTTCAGACCTAGCTTCTTCTTTCTAGCCTCCGCAATATCATGCTCAACAATATAATTCAATGTGGCAAAATCAACCTCCCTTCCCGAATTGGACACAACAATCATTCCCTTCATCATCTCCATGGTCGAATCAAGCAAGCCAACCCAATTGGCCAAACTTTCCCTATACCCCACCATATTGGCAAAACAATGTTTTTCCACCACAATGGACTCCTCCTACTTCATAGAGTCAAACCTGGCAGACAAACTAGCAAAGACCGATGAATCAGTCAGTAGGAACCATCCTGCTCCCTCAACCTACACTGCCAGCCCTACAACAAAACCCCCAGTCTAACTTAAGGCCACAACTCCCAGCCCAGCCCAACCCAACCCCAATCCAAATAATAGACCGGTCCAGTCCATTCAAATAATCGAAACACCAGAGATAGGAATCGGCCTAAGGGAGTGTAATGAACTTCAATTAAGATCTAGGCATATCATTGAAACAAAGGGAGATAAAATAGTTCAAGTTGAAAATCAGTTGCCTGTAGAACAACCATTACAAGAAGAGGACGTGACCAGACAACAAAGTCATGATCCAGAAACCACACCCTCTCCTCCATTCCTAGAACGCTTAATTATACCTCGACCTATACAATATCCTGATTTTGACATTCTGGGAGAATTAAAAAACCTGTACATAAAAATCCCGCTCCTCCAAGCCATTCAAGACATCCTGATATATGCAAAGACTATCAAAGAACTATGTATAAAGAAACCAAGGAGGACAATAACAAATAACCCAAAAGTCCAAGTAGTTGGCACTTTATCTGAGTTATTATCAGGAAAAGAAACACCCGTTAAATATGGAGACCCAAGACATCCAATAGTAACCGTACAAATCTATGGTAAAACCTTCTCAAATGCCTTAGTTGATCTAGGAGCTGCAATTAACATCTTAACAACCACTACTTGCCAAAAACTGGGCATTACATCAGTAGAACTGACCTCCATTTTATTAGAACTGGCTGATCGATCTGTAGTTAGGCCAGAGGGAACACTACATGATGTTATGGTATCTGTTGACTCCTAGGAGTATCCGGCCGATTTTCTGATAATAAACCCCAAAAACTGACTTGATGGACATCTATTGATCTTAGGCAGACCTTGGCTCGCAACTGCCGATGCTTATATTTGCTACTGACAAGGTAATATGACCATTACTAGGGGGACAAATATTAAGAATCTAGCTTTATACCCCCCATCGCAGCCAAGTGTCACAATAATAAAAAATAACAAGCATCTTGTATCATACCTCACCGAAACTATTAGATCTCCATTAACCATACAAGAGGTCCTCGATTTCAAAGACCAAACAGAAGATGATGCCATCAATAATTTCATTAGCCAAGCTGAACCCAGATCCCATGTATAATGTCACATGATAGAAGTAGCATTTGATAATGAATTAGAAGAGTATCTTCTTAAATATACACATGATCAAACAATACCTACTACCTCTGTTTCGAATAGCAAAATTGTGGAAATTGAGCCAGGAAAGACTTTAAAAATTAATGCCAACCTGACTTCCGAACAAGAAAAGAAGCTCATCTAATTATTGAGGAAACATAAAGAAGCATTTGCATGGGACTACTCTGATATGAAAGGAATTGACCCCCAGTTATGTACACACCACATTTACATAGAAAAGGATGTGAGACCTGTTCTCCAACCACAAAGGAGACTTAATCCTCATCTAAAAGACGTTGTAAAAGCTAAACTTCAAAAACTTTTAGATGTTAACTTCATCTACCCTATCTCCAATAGTAAATGGGTCTCTCCACTTGTTGTGGTACCAAAAAAGAATGGAAAGTGGAGGATTTGTGTAGACTATAGAGAATTAAACAAAGCAACACAAAAAGGCCACTTTCCCCTTCTATTCATTGATCAAGTATTAGACACTCTAGCAGGAAAGAAATTCTTTTCTTTCTTAGATGGCTTCAGTGGATATAATCAGATTCAGATTCCCCCTAAAGACCAAGACAAAACCACTTTTACTTGTCCCTGGGGAACATTTGCCTACAGAGTTCTACCTTTTGGCTTATGCAATGCTCCTGCCACATTTCAAAGAGCTATCCTCAACATTTTTTTAGATCTAATAAATGAGGGGCTCGAAGTCTACATGGATGATTTTACACCATACAGAGATGATTTTGACCCAGCATTGGACACACTGGAAAAAGTCCTGCAGCGCTGCATTGCCACCAGGCTTTGCTTAAGCCATGAAAAATGCTATATGATGATGACTGAAGGACTTATTCTAGGCCATTATATCTCAGCAGCTGGCATACAAGTAGACCCAGCCAAAATTCAAATAATTTTGCTAATTCCCACTCCTACCACTCAAACAGAGGTACGCAGTTTTCTTGGATTCTCTGGTTATTATAGAAGATTTATAGAACATTTTTCACATATTGCTGCACCTCTATATGCACTGACAGGTAATGTTGACTTTCTTTGGACAGAAAAATGTGATCATGCTTTTTAGGATCTGAAGAAGCTTGTGTCCACAGCTCCAGTCCTTCGAGGACCAAACTGGGACCCGCTGTTCCAAATTTCATCAGATGCCTCAGATACGGCTATTGGAGTAGTCCTTGGGCAGGAAGAAGATAAAAAACCATATGCAATTTATTATATTAGCAAGAACCTATCCCTTGCTGAATTGAATTATACTGTTACTGAAAAGGAATTTCTAGCTGTAATACATGTTGTCAATAAGTTTAGGCATTACATTACTGGATATCATGTTATCTTGTATACAGATCACTCTGCCATAAAATATTTAGAAAATAAACCAATCACAAATGGTAGAATAACTAGATGGCTATTTTTATTGCAGGAATTTGATATTACAATCAAGGACAGACCTGGAAAAGAATATCATGTAGATGAATTTCTCTCGCGAATGCCAAAACCAGTGGACGAAGCAGCAGTTGAAGATCAATTTCCAGATGAGCATTTGTGTGTTGTCACTGTTAAAACACCCTGATATGTTGATGTTGCGAATTACTTAGCAGTAGGTAAATTACCAAAACATTTGACCCCCAATGAAAGAAAACAGATTTTCCAGTGAAGTGCTCGATTTCCCTGGATTGGGGGCTACCTGTTCCATATAGGAGCAGATATGGACATCAGGAGATGTGTCTGGGAGGATGAAATTTTTGATATTTTGAAAGATTGTCACGGCGGACCATGTGGCGGACACTTTTCTGATAAGAAAACTGGACATAAGGTGCCGCAAACAGGGTATTATTGGCCTACGATCTTCAAAGACGCAAAGAAGTTCATTCAAACTTGTAACAATTGTCAAAGGGCAGGATGCCCTGGCCAGTCCGACGAAATGCCCCTGAACCCACAGCTGGTTATTGAACCATTCGAGCGATGGGCACTTGATTTTGTTGGTCCAATTAACCCATCCTCGAACCAGAAAACATATATTCTGGTGGCAACAGAATATGTCACCAAATGGGTTGAAGCAGAAGCATTACCGAGAGCTATAGAGGATTCTTTCATACAGTTCCTGTTTCATATATTTGTGCGATATGGGCTCCCAAGAGACATAATTATAGATGGTGGACCACAGTTTGCTGGTAACAAGATTGCTGCAACACTTAAGGACTATCATATCCAGCATAAAATTACTACTCCATACCACCCTCAAGCAAACGGTCAAGTAGAAAGCAGCAAAAAAAATAATAGAAGCAATCTTGACAAAAACCATTGCATCACATAAACGCGATTGGGCTACAAGACTATTAGAAGCCTTGTGGGCCTACAGAAAAACATGGAGAAGCACTACCGGCTATTCACCATACCAATTGGTGTTTGGAAAGCAACCTATTTTCCCTAGGGAATTCGAAATCCAAACACTGCGAATAGCACAAGAAGTAGGCCTAGATCTAAACGAGGCACATATTAATAGATTACAACAAATCAATGAGCTAGATGAAATCAGATTCTCTGCCCTTTAACATACTGCATTAATCCAATAGCATCGAGATAAATGGCATGACACTCTCATTAAAAACAAAGTCTTCCGCGAAGGAGACTGGGCACTTTTATACGATTCCAGGTTTCAGGATTTTCCCGGGAAGCTTCAGACTCGGGCTGGGGCCATATGAAATCCAGAAGGTACATGATAATGGAACCCTTACTCTAGTCACTATTGGCGGATCTGGACATACCTTTAAAGTAAATGGCCATCGCGTTCGATTATACTACAAACCACTTACTCGGGAATCCTTCTGCCAACAACTACGCGAGGACTCCGATATGCAAATTCTACAGGAGGAAGAGCAATCTTCCTCACCTGTGATTCATTAAGTGATTCACCTGTTTTTATACCTTGTACATAATTTCTTTGTTTTGTATATATTTTTGTATTTTCATTTTTTTCTGTTGTTCTTTTTTCAGAAGAAACAGCACTGTCGTTTTTGATGTTCCTTTTCTGAAGGGACAACATTTGTGTGCACTTTTCTCATTACTGTTGTTCCTCTTCCAAAGGGAAAACATTTTTGTTTGTTGTTCCTTTTTAAAAAGAACAACACCTTTTGTTTCAGCCATTCCTTTTTCATTTTCATTTTTGTTGTTCCTTTTCCAAAGGAACAACATTTGAGTTTTCTGTTGTTCCTTTTCCAAAGGAACAACACTTTTGATTTTTGCTGTTCCTTTTCCAAAGGAACGACATTTGAGTTTTCTGTTGTTCCTTTTCCAAAGGAACAACACTTTTGATTTTTGTTGTTCCTTTTCCAAAGGAACGACATTTGAGTGTTCTGCTGTTCCTTTTCCAAAGGAACAACACTTTCGATTTTTGCTGTTCCTTTTCCAAAGGAACGACATTTGAGTTTTTTGTTGTTCCTTTTCCAAAGGAACAACGCTTTTTTATTTTTGTTGTTCCTTTTCCAAAGGAACGACATTTGCATTTTTGCTGTTCCTTTTCCAAAGGAACGACACTTTTAGCACTTGCGTTTTTGTTGTTCCTTTTCCAAAGGAACGACACTTTTGGTTTTCTGTTGTTCCTTTTCTAAAGGAACGACATGTTTGGTTTCTGCTATTCCTTTTTCCAAAGGAACAACACTTTCAGTTTTTGTTGTTCCTTTTTCAAAGGAACAACACTTGTATTCCTTTGTCCTTCCTTTTTTTTAAACGACAACATTCTCGTATTCCTTTTACTTATGCCTAAAGATACTTGTTGTTCCTCTTGTTTCAGGTCTTTTGGAGCACAACTATACACTCATGCAATGGATACAAAGCTAGAGCATACTGAAATCAGCAAATTATATAAAATCGCTACTTTTACAAGAAATTGTTGTGAATTGATAAAGAGGAACAAAGAAAGGACACAATTATTCATCACTTTTGCTGTCATTACCCTACTAATACTGACATGATTGGTCATATTTATCATGATAGTTCTTTTTAAATTCCCATAATCTTTTTTGATCATTATTAAGGAATAAGAACAAAGGGTTTATATTTTTCCATTGAGATGTTAAGACTTCTTCCACCATTCCTACTCTTAAGGAGGGTTGAACCACCCTTTGTGTATAAATAGGAAAGCATTTTATAAAAAAAGAAAAATGTTTTGAATTGTCAAATGCAGGATAGGGGGTCTCATCAAGAGCCAGCCTACCATGATCATAAGGAAGAAAGTGAAGTGGCATTCCCACTATGGCCACCACACCAGGGATATGGTCCAAGAGGCACATCAGAAAAAATAAAGAGTCCTTGGAACAGGAGGTCTCATCACGAGCCGACTTGCCCACCTTTCACTCCTTCCCGGTGAATGGCATTATGATCTAATTGGTTACCAAGCCAGCATAATGACCTCCATTTTGACACTGAACAATACTTCCTAGGCATACATAAAGGATCATGGTTCCATGGGTGAAACAAACAACTCTGCCAAGGTTATGGACATATGTCGGCAGCAGAGCTCTGTTAATGGTATTGAAGTCACATTTCTTATACACCAATAGTAATCATTAATACCCTTCTCTGTCTTATACCTTTGTAATCTGTCAAATAAGATTATGCATATCACTTCCCCGAACCATTAAACACATGAAAATCCATCATAACCAATCATGATGGGAAAAGTAGACAATGATCGCATTACACTCGTTGTGCACATCAGCTGTCCTATCCTCCCAGCCTTGCATCATGTAACCACATTTTCTTATTTATTAAGCGATCCTATTATACACCTCGATTTCGGTAACCTACTCCTTTTGTAAACATGGCATCGTGGCATACGTTGTTCCTTTATGACCCTGTACCAGAACAGATTGGCCCACCACTCCTTCATTTGATGGCCGAGGATGGCCTATCACATTGCAGGGGGGGCTGACTTCATAATTTGCTGACATACGTGTCAGGCTATTATTCGGAAAACTCTTACTCGGGAATAGCAAGGCTTAACGGTATCTTGTTTTTCAATTTGCATGCCTTGTTGTTCCTAAGATATTTCCGTATCATAGTCTGCAACAATTAGTAAGATTTGAATGAGCCTTGTGATTTTGCTATTTTCTCTGTGTTTCTAACAGTTTGAACAACCTGCTGTTCCATTGTCGTCTTTGCGTTTTTACAATGAGCTAAAGCATGGGAGGAAGGTCAATTCGAAGAGAACCATAGGTATTGACAGTTTCTGATGCTACACGGGAAATCCTGGCAAGGGCAGGATGGTTAGTCTATCTTAATCGTTTACAGGAATCCAACGAGATCGTGGCAATAGAATTCTTGTAGAACTTGCAAGAATACCACTCCACAGTAAGGGGAAAACACATAGCAGTTACCGATGACGTAATTGTAGAGGTCTCGGGACTGCCAGCCACTGGACCTGTGTGGACTCTAAAGAAGGAGAGACTGCAAAAGATCATGAAGATCTTCCAAGATGAAGGTCAGAACCTGACAGTCAGAGGAAAGAGAGTCTTACCAACAGCATTAGGAGATCCATGGGCATAATTGGCGAGGATCATCTAGAGCTACATCACCTGTTAAGGCAGGAAAGACGTGGTAAGAACACAACACCTTAAACTCTTAGCTGTATTAAAAGAGAAATGCTCTGTGAACCTACCTGCATTTTTAAATTCATTACTTCATGATGTTTCCCAAAGCATGAAAAAGTCACAACATGTAGAATCGGTAGTAAGTCACCATGGACTGATATGGCTGATAGTAAGCCACAGTCTTGCTCAGCAGCAGATCAGCTGGGAAGAACTAATTGCTATGATATATGGGGCACCGACTCTGCCAGCCCCAAAACGAAAGCATACTGCCAGTACACCAAATAGACCATCAAAATAGAGAAAATCAGTTATATTGGCATGGATTAGAGGGAGGTTGGAAAATCCCCAAGGGAGTACCAGCCAACCTGTGGAGATAGACGACTTAGGGGATGAGCAACCCCCACAATTGGAAGGAGAAGAGAATGAGAAAGAAGTGGGAGGAAATGAGGAAGGAGAAACAGAGGAAGAAACCGAGCAACCTAAGCAGGTGGAGGCGGAGGCAGAACAACGTGAAGAGAGTCCATTGCAAAATCCATTGCAAGAGGACGAATTGGCCAAAATTATGACCAATATGGGCGAATACGGCCAGCCTCTCAACCCGCTAGGCCTCCAAATTGAGGAAGAACCAAAAGAGCATTCTGCTCAGGACAAAAATACAATCGAAGAATTGCGCGACGGGGAAGAGAACGAAGAGAATCATTCTGTTCATGATGAAAGTATGACAGGTGAAGAAAATGATGAAGATATATAAAATGAACAATCCACTCCCAGCCAGACTACATCGGAAGAATTTCATGAAGAAGAAGGGGTGGACAAATAAGTTACCCAGGAAATAACAGAGCTAGCTAGGGTTTCTACTCCTGAGCAACCTGAACAAAACAACGAAGGAGCACCCCAAGAGGAAAACCAGGGAATTGGCCAAGATGACAGTCCAGGCCTGAGTAAACAGACAATTGTTCCTTCTAAGGAAATAGAAGAAATTAAACGATTACGAAAAGAACAACAAATATTACTAAATGTGATAGCTCGACTTCGACAGCAAATCAGGGTTTTGAGAATGAGAAAGAGAGCAAAAAGAACTTCAGGGGGAAGACACGCAACCACTCCGGTAAGACCCCCCAAGAAAAAGGTTCGGAGGACCCCTGTTCAGCCTGCTATTCAAAACCCTGTCGAAGAACAGTCTGCTGTTCAAACCATTGTTGAAGAATAGTCTGTTGTTCAAACTCTTGTTAAAGTGTAGACTGCTATTCAAAAGCAAAAGGAATAGCATTTCACTGTTGCTCATGTTGAAGTGAAAACAGACGATATACCGGCCTGTGACAAGGAAGTTCAGACAGAGGCACAGTCCTCTGAAGGGATACAGACTATAAACACAAGGTGACGCAATAAGAAGATTCAAGTAAATCTTCCACTGGCCACTACTACGTGGGACAACAATCCGAGGACAGTAACCCTATGAGAGGGTTTGATGCAAGCTCAGCAAGCAGTAGAAAAACTCACGGAACAAACGGTTTCTCAAGAAAAGTATGAAGAATTACAACAACAACTAAGGAATGTCAATTTATCCAAAAGCCAGGCCTTTGAAGGATGGCGAAAAGAACAAGAAAAAGTTGCAAAGGTAACTCATAGATTAGATGTAGTTATTAGACAAATGGATACCTTATGCTCTTTGTACACTGACGTCCTAGCATGTAGAGCCCCTGCCAAGAATTATGCCTTGTTTTTAATGGAACGATATTTGCAATTGAAAATTAAGGCCATCAAAGCAGGAGCCCCTATACAAATTAATACCATTGATGATTTTATAAATTGTTGTAAGCACTATGGAGTAAAGGTTCAAAGACTCCTGTGTGAATTCTATCTGCATAACCTTGTGTTAGATCAAGAGACAGAGGAGAACCCCGACCCTTTTATTGGGGATATCTAATTGCAAGCATTTATTTCGTTTGGAGTTAATCAAATCAAATGGCTTAAAGCCTATAATACCTTCCAAAGACAAGAAAACGGATTAGATGTATGGGTAAGAGCTAAGCCTAGAGATCCATTATAGTTATGGAACAAACACAGGAGCCTCATGAGGACTCTGGGCATGATTGACGCATTAGGACCCATTCATATAGCAATCAATCAGCAAGGGATAGAATACTTCTTTACCATTAAGGACCTTGCCATTGCAGCTGCTAAATTTTGATATCAAACCTCTAATCCGAACATCCAACTCAGGGAACCATTTAATTACGAGAACTTTAAGTTAGCCGTTGATCGTTTGAACCTCTATTGCGAAATTATCTTGAGGGCAGGCCCATTTTGGTTAGGATAGGTTCCGGAGTCTGATTATTTGGCACCATGCACCTGGATACCAAGCCCTATATAAAATGCCTGAGGGTCAGATAGGCCATCTTTTTGAACACCTAGTTAGGCATCATGGTTGTAGACCACCACATGAGATCCCATCTCCAGCCTACTCTCTCATTGCCTTACATGTCAACTACAATGTTTTCATGAGGGCATGAAAAAGGGTAAGCAGGGGGGTGTGTGGAGTACTGAAGAAGGTATGTTTTTATTGACTATTTTGTCATCTTTTCTTTAGAACTCGTAACGTCTTTGCATCATGAACTAGGTAGATAAGGGGAAATCATGACAAATCTATAAGATTTATATGCAACATGAAAACGCTAATAATTGCCATTTCTTATGCAGGAAAAAGGAAAAACTAAAGATTGCCGCTCCAAAGAAAAAGATAGGGCCATGCTAACCGTTGTCCCTTTGGTGGGGAACCATATGCAAACAAGATGATCTAAATTAAAACATCTTAGCCAAGGAAAGGAAAAGGAGATATCGACTCGGCGCAAGAAAATGAACGGATAACTAAGGATTAACAGTTTGGCGAATCCCTCAGGATCCTTTGATCCTGAGGGATCGCTGCTTTAACTATTTTCGCATCCTTGATATCTCCGCTTCAGCTATTATAAGTAGGGGCAGCACTGCTAGCCCGGGGGGGAGACTATTAATTTTTATGTAACTTTGCTCTGTATTTGAAACTTTGATCATCGACTCTCGTTGAGAAGTGATCCACTGTAACTCTGTTTTAATGCTTTAATATAAATCTGGTTGTTGTTCCATCTTTGATCCTAGAATAATTTCAAGCGGTGCATCCCTGGAGGCTAAGGGCCCGGCCCTGGTGGAACACTTGCTCCTGTATCATTACCTTTAGTTCGTGTGTGGTTTTCGTTATCATCTTTGATCGCTAATCTGGTGGGTTTTGTTATTTTATATCACAGCTCTTTTATATTTATAATATTGTTCTTTGCAATAGGAAAGTCGTATTGTTCATTCTGACCTTATAACGTATTGCTGTTCCTTTAAGTCATTAATGTAACATTACTGTTCTTTACAGAATGCTATTGCTACTCAATTGCAAAGTAGCCGAGCTGTAATATTCTTAAGTTGGTATTACTGTATTCGTCTATGGTTTATACTTCATTATGATTGCTGTTCAATTGACATTGCTGTTCCATTATGAATTGTGATCGTTATCCTTTCTAACTGAGATCAATATTTGTGGTATCAGACGCAAATTACTGTTTCTCTTAATATCTCTATGTGCTGTGTGTGTTATTTATTTCGGTACTGTATATTCACAATTGGCTCTAAGCGTTGTTCTATATTTCATTGGTAATTGGTTGCCATCCCATTTCTATCTACTGCCCGATTTATCCTTTAAGTAAAGATTGCCATATGATTTTTGTAGGATATGATTGTTGCACTTGTTCCTGTAGATTAAGGTGTCGTTGTTCATCAGACTTAGTTGTTGTTACATTTTCTAGTTGTTGTTCCATTTCCTGTTATCTACGTTATTGTTGCTTTGGGTGTGCAGAACGATCTGAAACTGTAGTGGGCATTGGAATCTGTTGTCTAGTCCCCAGATTGATGATCTGTTCCTCGATTACCTTTAGTTACATTAGTTTCCAAAGGGATGAGTTATTGTTACTGGACCCTTGACTGATAAATTTCTTAGTTTTCCAAGTGCATGATTTAGTTTTTGAAGTATTTTGCTGTAAGTAGATCTTGTTGCAATCATTCGTTTACTCTTGTATTTTCTTGAGTTATACTACTAGCATTACTCTGACAAATGACCGCCTCAAATTGAGTACACTCTTTGAGATAAAAAATCGTTCCTGGATTGACAAGTTAATGTGAGGTAATTAGAGGTGAAAAAGACCCTTTTTACGGCTCGACATCTGGGTGCCCATGTTTGTATCAGTCTAGGTCAACTCCTCAAAAATGCTCTGTGATCTTGAATTTTTTCCTTGTCCTGAAGTCTCTGGTTGTCCTGATGTTTGTGCACTATGCTCCTGTGTTGGTCTCTGTGAAGATTCTCCAGGCACCTGTACAAAGGAATCCAGATCAAGTCTTCTTTCCAAATCTTTCATAACATTTTCTACTTCAACTTGTGTACTATCTTGTTCTATAAGTGTTCCCTCCACCCATTCATTTTGATTTGCATATTGTTCTATCTCTGGAATTCTATGATGGATGTAGGGGGATAGTTTATGCTTCTACCTTCTATCATAGATGAAGCTATGAGGATCATAAGGCCAGATGAAACTCTTTTTCAATCTCAATCTCTCAAGGATTTCCTCTGCCTCTTTCCCTGCTTTTCTGTTGTTGCAAATAAATGGGCCTAGGTGATCCTTTATCCTTAGTTGAGCTTTCTTCTTAGTCTTCATAAAGTGGATTTCATCAGAATTGATCATTTTCCTGTAGTACTCCAGGGAAAATAATCGCATGGGGAGGTATTTGGGCAGTTTAAAGGGAGGTAGCTCACACCCATAAATTCTGATCTCGGTATGGTTCTGGTATAAGTACCAGTCCCCAACCTTGTATTGCTTGGATAACTGAAGAATTCTCTTAATATCATCACTGATTCTAGGAGGGGGACTTCCTCTCAACATGGTAGTTACTGGATGCACAAATTGATCAATAAAATCTGTATAAGGATGGGGAGAAGAATGAACATAGTGAAAAATGGAAGTCCAGAAGATGACTGACCCAGGGTTCCCTCTGGTGACAAGCTTTTGTATAGAGAAAGGGAATTTATGAGTTTGGTAATAGAGGAAAATATGATACAAGACTGAAGAATATTTAAATACTCTCTCGTTCTCTAATCTCATGAATTGGGCATGCATCTTATCAGCAATGAATGCAGCATAGTCAAATTTGGCAGCAGGAGGTTGGCCAGGGGTGAAAATAGTCATGTAGGCAAATGTCATTTCATCTACATACTCACTAGTGGTAAAACCCATAATGCAAGAAAACATGGTGACAATATCCCTGCCCAAATCAGTAAAGGCACATGACATGTAAGGAGGGGGGTCTTTTGATCTGTATTTTTCTTCAATGAAAGTTTGACTGACTTGGTTAATTTCGGAACTGGACAACCTTGAATATTTTTCAAGTAAATTGGTAATGGAAAGGGGAGTGAGGTCCTGGCCAGGCTATAATTGCAACATTTCATTTATAGACTCAGCTGTAATGGTGAAAAGGACTTTCTGGTTAGGAGACCTTATAGCCCTCATATTGGGGTTGTAGTTTGCATGGGCAGTGGGGAATTGATATTTAGGTAGGTTTGATCCCCAAAGACCTATTTTATCAGCATTGTTTAGATAATTGTCCCGATACTTGCAGTATAGCTTCAAGGGGGTTTCATCAAAAGTAAGGTCTTTTATTTGAAAATATTTATCGGCCAAGGGAAGGTGGTCCAAACTCCTGTGGGGAGTAGTGATTGGCGTGATATTTAGGGCGACAGGAGCTTCCATCCTTGGTCCTTGTGTATTCAAGGAAGAAAGTTGGGGTTTTCAAGGATTTCAAATAAAACAGGTGCTTGGGGAAGCCTTGGGGCTAAGAAACAGCTTAATTGTACTGAATTATTTGAGTTTAGAGCAATTTGGTGGAGGTTTCAGTATAAAACAAGGTTTCTGAGAAGGAAATGTGGTAAATACCTGTTTATGGTTGACTGGAGGGACAAATGGATATGGTGAATGATTTGTTGGGTGCACACAGTAGTCTGCAATGGCCTGGAGTTCAGCGATTGATGGTGGTTGGCGGTTGGGAGTAAGTTGCTGGTCTGGACGTACTCTGTGCGTGCATGAAAGGCAGAAGTTTCTTTCTCGATAAAAAATGGAAAACAATGAGTATTTTTGTTTTATGCACAAAGTCAATGACTTTTAGCAGGTGAATGGGAAAATGATAGTTGGTGTCAACTAACCGATGGGACACTTTGTTGTTTAGCGGAGGTGGTAGGCGGGAGCGGTAATGGTTTTCATCGCACAACTTTTGGGAGGTTGGTGGTTTTGGTAGAGGGTCGCATGATGCCACAAATTGGATGACACATAGCATCAGCAAAAAGTCAAAACAGATTACATTAGATGGTTAACGCTCAACCAAAAGGCCCGCGCGATATGAGTGAGAGTCGTTGGATGATGGAAGGCAGATCGAACGGCAATCGACAACGGAAAGTGTTAGGGAGTTAATGGAGGGGGCCCGATGGCATAATCAACATAATTAAATGACTTTAATTATATTGGGGATGATATGATTAAACGAATAAAGGATTAATAACTTTAATGATATCGGGGGTGAATCTATTAGTGGAGAGGCTATTAATTAATCCAGATGACTAATTAATCCCTTTTTAATGCCTCGAGGGGTTTTGGCTCTTAATTAATCGTGGTTTGATTAATTAATCCAACTTAATTAACTTTATTATGGTTTATTTTTCAAACCATTGGGATGGGATATTTATTTATTTTGGGATTTTTATTAATAATATGGGAAAGGGTAATTTGTTTCGGGAGTTAAATAAATAATAAGAATTAATAGTTAATATGACCATGGAAAAGAAAATGCGCTAAGTAAATGTTTATGAAAATACATTCATCATCAAACATTATGACTTAGGCTAAAATGTGTTTGGGGGGGTTTTTATAAAGAACCTTTTATTTTTCCTAAGTAAAAAAATGATTTTACTTTGGGAAAAGGATTTGAAGGGAATGAATGAATTATGAAGGGGGTGAATTTTGATGAAGGGGCTTTAGCACTTAGACCTTACAAGTTATTGGGCCGAGGGTACGATCCCTCCAGAAGTCAAAGAAATGCTCTGAGCCCCTTTAACTTTTAGGTTGTTGGTGCCTTTAGTACTTATGGGAAATTAGTGAAATTTAGGGAAAAAAATGAGTGAGGAGGTTAATTAGTTTGACTTTTGTCTATGGTGTAAATGTCTTCATTGTCATCCATATCTTTAAGTTCTTTTGATGATGAAAGTATATGACTTGATATCTGGATAATCATTCATCATGCATAGTTATGCAACCAATCATTTACTTACTCTACCTACTTATCCTACCATTTTTTCTTCTTTTATTAGGGTGCAATTAAATTGGCAAACCCTTATCAAAACCTTTTCTTTTATTTTACAATGGAAATATGTCTAAGTCTATCCTTATTACATCCAAGGGCTCAGATTAAACTGTTGAGCTCCTTTTATTCACTCTACCTATCTACTTATCTGCCAAGATTAAACAGTTTGGTCAGATTTTATTCTCTATCTCTAAGTATGAATTTCAAAACATGGAATAACCAAGATTAAACTATTTGGTTACGATGGATTGTGGCATAAGTAACAAGTTGCACACAACCATTTATACAAAAAGTGAAATAGTAGTGGCATTTTGACTTGCACACTTTCATGGTCTTTTTATTTTTCTTGGGGTTCATTTTTTATTTTTTACTGACCTTTTTCATTCTTTTGCCCTTTGATTTTTCTTTTAGGGCATACTCTCTTTACATTTTTTAATTTTTTGTTTTTTTACAAATATGGAAACATTTGCAGAAAACAAAGGTATGTACATATTTCAGAGCTAAACCAATTCAATCATGATATGTGACACCTATTGGTATAGGAACATAACAGTGTGCATGCCACGAATCTAGGAAAAAGCGACACTTGGAGGGAAAATTCTAAAACAACTTTGCATGTAACCCCTGACTGCTAAAAATAGCTCCCTGAATCATGGGATGCCTTTTGGATGTCGCCTCTTTCTATTCTGGGAAGAGAAAGTCATGCATGCATGCAAGTCAAGTTTCCTTGGTCTCGGGTGGAACTGGTCAACCGAACTGCTCATGCATGCAGTTGCTCAACTGCTTGAGAAAAAAGCGCATTTTTGGCTGGGAGCTGGGCTAACTGCGTAGGAGGTTTGTGTAATTTCTAGGCAAATTAGCTGAATGCTGCCCAGCTTTGCACATATCTTAGGCTGAGCAGCCCTGCTGGGGAAATTTACGCAATTCTTGCTGGAAGTGTTGGCTGGCAGGATTGTGCATTCCTGGAGCCCAGCAGGCTGCCAGAGAGGATTGCGTAATTTTTGGAGGGAAAGATGGTTGTCCTCTAGAAATGTGAAATTTTCAAGGGGAAGTTGCTTAGCCTACAACTGGACCAAGTCCGGGTGAACAACCTGTGAGGGGAATTGATCAACTGTGATTGACAGGTTGTCTTTGTGTGAGGAAAACACTGAAGCTTGAGTACTTGACAAAGCAAGACAAAGTGCTATGAAAGGTTAGTAGGGAGGCTCCAAAGCAAGCTAAGGCAAAATTTTGGAGGGTGGTTGTATTCGCTACAACACCACCCTAGTCAACACACTCTAGAAGAGGTTGAACTTCTGGGAGAATTGAAGAATTTGTGTGTTAAGATACCCCTTCTCCAGGCCATTAAAGATGTTCCCATATATAATAATCTCATCAAGGAGAAATATTTCAAAAATCCTTGGAGAAGAAAAAGAGACACCCCCACCATAAATGTTGTTGGTCAACTATCTAATTTGATGCTTGGGAGGGTGATATTCCTGAAATACCTAGATCTTGAAAGCCGAGTAGTAGATGTGCACATTGATGGCCTTACAGTCCATAATACATTGATTGATCTTGGGGCTGCAATAAATATGATGACTAAGGAAGCCATTCTATCATTAAATCTCCAAGGGGCTTTGAGAAATACCACTAGAATGTTGCATCTTTCAGACAGATCCACACTAGCTCTTGAGGGAGTTATTGAAGTTGTTATGGTCGCCATTGACTCTTGGGAGTATCGTACTAATTTCCTAGTTCTCCCACCAAAAACTAAGTTTAATGACTATCCTCTCATCTTGGGAAGACCATTGTTAGCCACTTTTGATGCTTACATTAGTTGTAGGGTTGGAACATGACCATTAAGAATGGACATTTGTAAATTTAGCTAGTATTATATCCTCCTTCTCAACCTTATATTCAGCATGACTTACCCTTGTGGTTAGAAGAGGAGGGAGAAGATGAATTGTATCACATTACCCACTACCCAATCTGCACTCTTGATACTATTACATGATGGGGAAACCTTATGAAGATGACCTCAAGGACCATATCCTTCAAAACCAACCTCCCACTCCCATACCAATTGATGAGTTGTTGCAAGAAATTGGAAGTAATCCTTGGACTGACTTATGCCCTATTGAATAAAGTCTATAAAATTTCAAGATTGTAGAGTTTGGCCCATCCAGAACCTTAAAGATCAACCCTTCTCTCTTAGCCAAATAGAAAGAAGAATTGTGAAATGTGCTGAGGCAACACCTAGATTTTTTTTCTTGGGATTATAAAGGAAATGAAAGGTGTGCATACCTCGGTTTGTCATCATGTTTACATTAAGGAGGGATGCAACCCTATGCGCCAACCCCAAATAAGGATGAACCCAGCTCTTAAGGACATTGTCAAAGAAGAATTGCAAAATCTATTGAATGCAGGGTTCATATACCATATTTGATCCGAATTTGATCCTTAAACATTCTCTAAGTTTTCATGACTGTTTCAAATTATGTCAAGCTTCAAAGTCTTATGGATATCGAGCTTATCAGAAATAACCTCTAAACAATGGAAATTTGTGGTCAGCATGGAACAATGAGGACCCTCGGTCAAAGTACGTAGACCATTAGCCTATGGTGAGCGCGCATTGGCACAAATTGACTAACGAGAGGTCAAATCCAAAAACAAAGGCAGTTTCTGATAAGCGATTAGTGCTAATCGCATATCACAAGGCGTCCCCCTCAGTGAAGGAAAGCCCCCAAGTGCTCGATCACAAGGAAAGCATAAAACCATATGGAAATTTCCGATTCCGTTAGAAGGCGGGTCCCGCGCTAAAATCGGCAGGATATCGGAAGGAATTCAAGCGGTAAGTAGGTTCGACCGAGTCCTGTAGGATGCCATACACTGGGTGACATGCGTTTGGTAGATGAGAGAGAAAACCACTCACATCAGATGGGTAAAGGTCATGCTACTTACCTGCCCGATATGGACGGAGACCATAGGATCTGGAGGCTCCAGATCGACGGCAGAGAAATGATCTAATGGATGACTAGATTTGACGAAGAAATAGACTGAGTCATATGAGATTTGAGGTCCGGCATGACCGATGAGTTGGTAGAGGAATCAGTTTCGCGGGCAATCTTGGAGCAACAGAAATAACGATCGTTCAAAGAGAACTGACACTCAGTTCATGAGGAAACAGGTGGCCACCTCTCTGTGAAGTGTTACACCGTGATGATGACGTAGAGCAGGGAAATTCAAGCGGACATAGGCAGGTGATCCAGAGAGCCAGGAAGTGGAAACAAACAGTCAGGGAGCAGATTGGCTTTAAGCTGCGAACAGACAGAGAAAGAGAAGCAGAAAGTGAGAGAAGAAAATTGCAGAGAACAGAGAAGCCGAGCTGACCTGTAGAGCAAAGGCAGCATCAAGCAGACAGAGACAGAGAGAGTCCGAGAGTCTGTGAACTCCAGAGAAGGCTTGAGAGGTTTAAGCAAATCTTCTGTGTATACCTGTCAGGTATTGAGTACCAAATTGGACTCATACCACTAAGACCAATTGAGGTCGAGATTTAGTAAGGGGAGTCTGTGTACTCTAGAGACTTGGGGAATACAAGTACAATCCTACTGATCATCATCTGTTAAGAGAGACTCAAATTGAGCTCCTTATTGTAAAAATCTGCTTTAAGACACAATAGAAAGGCCACCACCGAAGGCTAGACCAGGAGACATAGCCCAAGAGGATTGGGTGAACTCCTTATTAAACTTCTTGTGTTTATGTGTTTGCTTACTGTGTTTCTCTTACTGTTTCAGTGTCTGTGTATTTCGCAATCTTATCGATCCGTTGCATAAAATAACATAGGCACACCCTAGCACATGAGTCTGTAATACCTTCATTAATTCTCTGAGGTCATTTACGGGTGATTTCAGAACAAGTGGTATCAGAGCGGCTAGGTTGTTAAGGTTAGACAAGCTTGTGTTGGATTGTTGTTGAATGCTAACTAGATCAAAGCTTAAATTAGGAGAAGGAGAGTTGGTTGAAACTAACCCGGAATTGGAAGAGTCTATCGTAAGAAGAAAATGTCAGAAGAAAGTCTCTTGGGATCATACCCCCAATTCGTAGATAGTTTCCTAGCCATAAGGTCCATGGTAGAGGAAATGTATAAGGAGTTTAAGAAAGGTAAAGATGCAGATTCATCACACTCCAAAGATAAAGGAGAAGAATCATCTCTCCTCCATTACCACTCAAAAGGCAAAGGGAAAGAAGAAAACTTTCTCACACCTCCTAATAGCCCTGAAAATAAAAAGAGGACATCATTGATTAAATTAGATGTTAAATTTGATTTACCAATATATGATGGAGAGTTGAATGCAAAGAAGATGGATAATTGGATCAGATAGATTGATGTTTATTGCAGAGTGTAGAGTATCGACTCAGGCAAGAGTAAGATTCAGCTGGCTAGCCTATACCTCGGAGGCACTGCCTTGGTATGGTAGGAAGGCAGGACACAAGCTGACATGAAGAAACATGTTAAGATTCGTTCTGTCTGGAGTGAATTTGTTTCTGCAATCAAAAAGTAGTTCTATCCACTAGCTTACATGCAGCAAGCCATGATGAGCTGGCAAACTCTTCGCTAATTGAAAGGGCAAAGTGTACAAGGTTACACCCAAGAATTTAGGAAAAGAGCTTTGATTCTATGAATTTCATTAGACTCACCTGAGACTCTGTTGAAGTACATAGGTGGTCTACACAGCTACATGAGGCACACTATCCTCATGTTTAATGCCACTAGTATAGATGAGGTATCTGTTCAAGCTACGCATCTAGAAGCTAGAGGAAAGAATGGGAACCCAAAAGTTTGGGGATCATCCAAACCCACTACAAGCAAGAATAAGGAGAAAAGAAAACAGAAATGGAAAGAGAGGAAGGCCAACACTGTATAGAAAAGCAAGTCTTCATGCACTCACTGTAAGAAGGATGGGCATGATGATGAGCACTGTTGGATTCTGCATCCAGAGCTGAGACCTAAGAAGTTCGAGGGCAAGAAGAAGAAGACTACTGCAGCTATCCAGAAAGATTTGGGGTCATACTCAGGAGATGAAACAACCATTGCAACCACAGTATAAAAGGTTGTCTGCTTTAGAAAATGCAGAAATCAAGAGGCAGGTATAGGAGTTGCTTGAGAAGGGGTTCATCAGACCTAGCACATCACCAAGTGGGTCTCCAATCATTTTTGTGAGAAAGAAAGATGGCTCGTGGAGAATGTGCATGATTACCGAGCACTGAATAATATAACAATAAAAATCGTTATCCCCTTCCTCACATAGATGATCTATTAGATCAGTTAAAAGAAGCTATTTATTTTTCCAAATTAGACTTGCATAGTGGCTATCATCAGGTCAGAGTTGCAGAACAAGATGCATGGAAGACTGCTTTCAAAACAAAGCAGGGATTGTATGAGTGGCTGGTTATCCCTTTTGGCTTAACTAATGCTCCTTCTACTTTCATGAGAGTAATGAATGATGTACTCAGACTTTTTCTTGATGATTTTGTTATTGTATATTTGGATGACATTCTTATATTTTGCAAAACATGGAAAGAACATTTAAAGCATGTTAAGCAGACACTAGATGTTTTGAAAAGAGAAAAACTTTATGTTAAACTCTCAAAATGTGAATTTGGCAAAACATCTTTGAATTATTTGGGACATATAGTAGGGGGTGGTGAATTGAAGATAGATCCTTCTAAGGTTGCAGTCATTGTAAACTGGCCTAAACCCAAAACTGCTACAGAAGTTAGAAGCTTCTTAGGAGCAACACAATATTGGAGAAAGTTCTTTTCTAACTTTTCTTTAATTGCAGCTCCCTTACATGCTTTAACAGGATTGAACAAGATGTTTCAGTGGGGAGGAAAACAACAGAAAGCCTTCGACACCTTGAAAGAAAAGATTAGTACAACACCAATACTAGCACTGCCCGATCTTCAAAGACCATTTGAGATCCAAACGGATGCCAGTGACTATGCCATGGGAGCAGTGTTGATACAGCACGGTAAACCCATATGTTATCATTCTGAGACATTTAATTCTGCAGTAGTTAACTATCCCACATATGATAAAGAATTGTATGCATTAGTACAGAGTGTGAAAAAGTGGAAACATTACTTAATGGGCAAAGAGACAGTTATACATACTGATCATCAACCACTTCAATATCTACACTCCCAAACTAAGTTGCAGCAATCAAGACACTATAGATGGATGGGTTTCTACAACAGTTTCATTTAGTCATCAGATATAAAAAGGGAATACACAATAAAGTTGCAGATTTAAAATCTAGACCAATCATAAATGCATCTACTATACTTAAGCATAATTCAGTATTGCATGAGAGCTACATTGAACAATATGCTCAAGATATAGATTTTAAAGATGTATATGCAACTTTAAGTCAAGGAAAACGAGTAGAAGAATTGGATTATCATATTAAGGACCAACTCTTGTATCATTGTGGGAAGCTCTGCATTCCACAAACTGAAAGAGAAGATAATTCAAGAAGCACACACTTCTCTAATATCAGGTCACTTTGGGGTAAGTAAAACGGCTGCACGGCTGCAAATATTTTGTTATTGGCCAAAAATGAATGAGACAGTTTCTAGATATGTAAGATAGTTTCTAGATATGTAAGAGGGTGTACCATGTGTGCTAAAAGCAAGCCCAAAAATAGAAAACTAGGCTTGTACACTCCACTACCAGTTCCTTCTTATCCTTGGGAAAGTGTTTCCATGGACTTTGTTGGAGGACCACCTAAATCTAGGAAAGGTCATGACTATTTATATGTTGTTGTGGATAGGTTCAGTAAAATGTGTATTTTGATACCTTGTAATAAGCAGATTACAGCTGAACAAACTGCAAAGTTGTTCTTTCAACATGTATGGGTTCATTTTGGATTACCCACTTCCATTGTATCTGATCGAGATTCCCGATTTGTTGGGAAGTTTTGGTCGAGTCTATGGGAATTGATGGACACCAAATTGAAGAAAAGCACAGCCTTTTATCCACAGACAGATGGCTAGACAAAAGTGGTAAACAGGACAATGATCCAGTTTCTCAGAGGCTATTGCAGTAAGCATCCAAAACTTTGGGATGAACATTTGTGTTATGTGCAGCATGCTTACAACCGAGCAAAACATTCTTCCACACAGAGATCTCCTTTTAAGACCTATTTTGGTTTCACACCAAGGTCTCCCTTGGATTTTGTCTTTGGTAAAGATATAACAGTTGATGGACACAGTGATGTGGACAAGGCAACCAAGTTGATTGAACAAATCCAAGAGATTCACCAGGCAGTACAGGAACAGTTGGAAAAGAGCCAAGCCGAATACAAGGCAAGGCATGACAAGCATAGGATGGAGCATAGTTTCTAAGTTGGTGATCAAGTCTGGCTGTATATCAACAAAGACAAAATGCAAGGTGAAGGTAAAAAGCTAAAGCCAATAAGGTATGGACCTTTCAAGATACTTGAGAAAATTGGTGAGAATGCTTTTCGCCTTGATTTACCAGCTTACATGCACATCTACTCAGTCGTTAATGCAGACATCTTGAGATTATTTGAACCTTCATTAATTGAAGATCCTGAAGAGTAGAGTCAATTTCCTTCTATTGATGATCTATTACCTGAACATATCAATGAATTGCAAGAAGACACATTTTTGGATAGGAAGGTGAGGACGACGTGCAGGGGAGATGTTGAGTACCTTAGGAAGAGACTCAAGGGTTCAAAGCCAAGCAGTGAAAAATGGATAGAGATTGGACAAGTGAGACAGCTATACCCTCACTTAGTCAATGCTTGAAAACCAACTTTTGGTGGTCCAAAAGCTTTTTCAGTGGGAAGGCCGTGATCCGAATTGGATCCTTAAACATTCTCTAAGTTTTCATGACTGTTTCAAATTATGTCAAACTTCAAAGTCTTATGGATATCAAGCTTATCAGAAATAACCTCTAAACAATGGCAATTTGTGGTCAGCACGGAACAACGAGGACCCTTAATCAAAGCGCGCAAATCGTTGGCCCATGGTGACCGTGCACTGGCACAAATTGACAAACGGGAGGTCAAATCCAAAAAAAAAGGCAGTTTCTGATACGCGATCAGCGCTAATCACGTATCGCAGGGTGTCCCCCTCAGTGAAGGAAGCCCCCAAGCACTCGATCATGAGGAAAGCATAAAACCGTACGGAAATCGCTGATTTCATCAGAAGGCAGGTCCCACGCTAAAACCGGTAGGATATCGAAAGGACTTCAAGCGGTAAGTGGGTTCGACTGAGTCCCGCTCGATGACATACGCTGGGTGACACGAGTTCGACATATGAGAGAGAAAACCGCTCACATCGGATGGGTAAAGGTCATGCTACTTACCCGCCCGATATGGACAGAGACCGTAGGATTTGGAGGCTCCAAATCTATGGTGGAGAAATGATCTGACAGATGACCAGATTCAACGGAGAAATAGGTTGAGTCAGATGAGATTTGAGGTCCAGCATGACTGATGAATTGGAAGAGGAATCAGTGTCACGGGCAATCTTGGAGCAACGGTAATAATGACCGTTCAAAGAGAACAGACACTCAGTTCATGAGGAAACAGGTGGCCACCTCTCTGTGAAGCATTACACCGTGATGATGACACAGAGCAGGGGAATTCAAGTGGACAGAGGTAAGAGATCTAGAGAGCCAGGAAGTGAAAACGAACAGTCAAGGAGTGAATTGGCTTTAAGCCACGAACATACAAAGAAAGAGAAGAAGAAAGTGAGAGAAGAAAATTGCAAAGAACAGAGAAGTCAAGCTAACCTACAGAGCAAAGGCAGGATCGAGCAGACAGAGATAGAGAGATTCCGAGAGTCTATGAACTCTAGATAAGGCTTAAGAGGTTCAAGCAACTCTTCTGTGTATACCTGTTAGGTATTGAGTACCAAATTGGACTCATACCACTGAGACTAGTTGAGGTCGAGATTCAGTAAGGGGAGTCTGTGTACTCTAAGGACTTGGGGAATCCAAGTACAATCCTAATGATCATCATTTGTTAAGTGAGACTCAAATTGAGCTCCTTATTGTAAAAGCTCTGCTTTAAGACACAATAGAAAGGCCACCACTGAAGGCTGGACTAGGAGACGTAGCCTAGGAGGATTGGGTGAACTCCTTATTAAACTTGTTGTGTTTATGTGTTTGCTTATTGTGTTTCTCTTACTGTTTCAGTGTCTGTGTATTTCGCAATCTTATCGATCCGTTGCATAAAATAACATAGGAACACCCCAGCACATGAGTCTGTAATACCTTCATTAATTCTCTGAGGTCGTTTACGGGTGATTTCAGATCACTATTTTAGATAGTGAGTGGGTGTCACCTCTTGTTTTAGTTCCCAACAATAATGGGAAGTGGAGAATTTGTGTTGATTATCGAGAACTTAACAAGGCTACAAAGAAGGACCATTTTCCTTTACCCTTCATTGACCAAGTCCTAGATGGCCTTGCAGGGAATAAATTATTCTCCTTCCTGGATGGATTTAGTGGACACAACCAAATCCAGATCAGCCCTGAAGACCAAGATAAGGCCACATTCACATGTCCTTGGGGTACCTTTTCTTGTAGAGTTCTTCCATTTTGTTTATGCAATGCTCCTACTACTTTCCAGAGGGCAGTTTTGAGTATTTTTGTTGAACTTGTTCATGACTCTGTTGAAATATACATGGATGATTTCACTCCTTATGGATGTGACTTCCATGAAGCTCTCTCCAATTTTTGCAAGGTACTGAAGAAATGCTTTTCAATGAATCTCTCTCTGAGCCCTGGGAAATGTGAGTTCTTAATGAATGAGGGGACTGTCCTTGGCCATTCGATACCCAAGGAAGGGATAAACATTGACCCAAACAAAATTTCCATCATCGAAAGGGTCCCTACTCTTAAAAAACAAAGAGATGTCAAGAGTTTCTTGGGAATAGTTGGGTATTATATGAGATTCATCAAAAACTTTAGTAAAGTGGCTTTACCTTTGTTTGGGTTATTGGCCAAATATTCAGATTTTTGTTGGACCAATAATTGTCAAGAGGCCCTTGAAGTGTTGAAAGAAAAATTGACCACTACACCCATCCTAAGGGGTCCCAACTGGGCATTTCCTTTCCATATCCATATTGATGCATCAGATAACGTTGCAGGGGGAGCCTTGGTACATATAGAGGATAAGTTTCCTTATGATATCTATTTAATTAGTAAGAATTTGTCTAAAGTTGAGTTGAATTACACTATCACTGAAAAGAACTCTTAGATGTAGTACATTCTTTAAAAAGATTCAAGCACTATATCACTGGGTATCAAACTTTTTTTTATACTAATCATGCAACCATTAAATATTTGATGAACAATCCTGATGTCAATGCAAGGATAATTATAAGGTTGTTATTGTTACAACAATTTGATTTGACTATTATTGACAAGCCAGGGAAAGAAAATTTGGTTGCACATTTTTTGTCTAGGTTAACCTTGCCTATAGGTAATGAGGAGATGGTGGATGATCAACTTCCAAATGAACACCTCTTTTCCATATTGATGATTTCTCCTTGGTTTTCTGACATAGCCAACTACTTGGTTGCTAGGAGGTTCCCTCCTAATATATCATCCAGGGAGAAAAGCAAGATTGTAAGGAAAATCTCTCCTTTCACCTGGATTGGGGGCATATTTTCATATTGGGACAATATCATATCTCGAGGAGATGTGTAAGAGAAGAGGAGGTATTTGACATCCTCTTAGCATGTCATGATGGATTTTATCGAGGTCATTTTTCTTCTAAAAGGACAACCTTTAAAGTTTTACAAGTTGGTTACTATTGGCCCACTTTACATCAAGATGCAAGGAGATACACCACTAGATGTGATCAGTGCCAAAGGATGGGAAAACCCACACCCAGGGATGAAATTCCCCTACAACCTCAAGTGTCCTTAGATCCATTTGACAAGTGGGGCATGGATTTCATTGGGTCAATTGATCCACCACCAAGACTAAAGAAGTACATCATTGTGTGCACTGATTACTTGACAAAGTGGGATAAGACAAAGGCAATCAAAGCAATAACTGAGAAGAAAGTGGTTGAGTTTTTAAGAGAAAACATCTTCTACAAGTTTGGGTATCCAAGGGAGGTAGTCATTGATCAAGGAGCACAATTCACATCAAATTTGATTGAAGATCTCATGAGACAACAACATATCAAGCACAAGAGATCCACTACCTATCACCCTCAAGCAAATATGAAATTAGAGGTCACAAACATAGCATTGGATAGCATCCTCACCAAGATTGTTAGAAACCACAAGAAATATTGGGCAGAGAGACTGGTAGAGGCCACTTAGGCCTACAAAACCACTTGGGAAACCACCACTGGATTCACTCCATATGACTTGGTTTATGGGAAGAAGGCTTTTCTTTCTATTGAGTTTGAACATAACACTTTGAGAATGGAATCTTAGTTGGACTCAGATTTCACTACAACACAACAAGAAAGGCTGCTCCAACTGAACAACTAAGATGAGTTCATAATGCAAGTTATCCTACACACTAAAGTCATACAAATACAAAGGAAGGTTAGGCATGACAAGCATATCAAGGAAAATACTTTTCAAGAAGGGGATTGGGCCTTGTTATATGGTTCTAGGTTTACATATTTTAAAGGGAAGCTAATGAAAATATGTTTGGGTACATACCTAGTAGAAAAGTGATGAAAATGGATCTGTCCAGATCAGAACCATTGATGAGGAAGGAATTTCCTTACTTGTAAATGGTTCTAGGTTGAAGATATATATAAAACATTTGTCCAAGGAATAATTTATTAGTTCATTCAGCAAAGAATTAAATGTGATAGGGAGTTTAATAGCTTCCAATCCACAACATTCCTAGAAATGTTAGAAAATAAAAAATAAAAAGGACTGGATGAAAACCTCTATGAGGCATCTGAGGCCAACTCCAGGCCCTTGCAAACCTCTTTGAGGCATCTCAGGAGAAAAATAAAAGAGAAAAAATAATAAATATCCCTAGGTGAAAACCTCCTCTGAGGAATGTAGGTGAGGCAACCTGTTTGTCTCAAGAAAAAACAAAAAAGAAAAATAAATAAGAGAAAATAAGAATACAAGGAAGAAGCCTACACCATGTATGCTAACCTTTCTCTTGTTTTGCAGGATTGCACACAGTGGAAGACTTCATGGCCACAGGACAACCCCTACAAGATATCACTCACACCTCCATATATACACCTCATATCCATCCTCTCCATTCTTATGACCATATCTCTCCACCATCCCATCAACAAGAAAATCGAATTTCACCTCTTCTCTGTGATGTTATAGGAAGGACCTGTAATGCTACAGGAGGAGCCTGTGAATTTACAGGAGGGAGATCCAATGAGGAGAATAGATAAAAATACCATTACGACTCTAGGGAATGTTAAAGAAGGTCCTCCAATTATTTTTCCATCATCCATCCATCACCCATCCACTCCATTTCACAAAAAAATTGCTCAAATTTTCGACTTTGTCCTACCTTAAAAAAACATAGAAGCCACAATTTTCTATTTCTACAGTGTCTACACTATCCCTTCATGACTCTAACCCTACCCTCATGACTTATCATCATATCCAAAAACACCATCATGTAAACTAAAGACTTCAAGGGAGGATCAAAAGACTACTATAGGAAGAAAACTCCTCATGTGGCAGCATGTGCAGCTAGAACAATAACCAATGATATTATTTAGTTTTCTTCCAACACTAGAAGGGATGATGGGGCCTTGTCTACAACCATGAAGAGGCACATCATCCTCATGAAGGCTTTCCACCAGCAGAAACAACTTGGACATCAAGGAGGAACCTGAACACACACAACAAAATCATCATTCAAGGTATCATCAAGAATGAAGACATGCACACGAAACAAGTCAAAGAGTCAACTCCCTTGATCATAATGATATATGGTCTAGCTCCAGCATGAAAAAATATACAACAGTTTGATCCATAGGTAGGTGCAAGTATGGAAACCATTACCTTCTCTCTATGCATAAAATGGACACCTTGTAGTGGACATCTTCAAAAGACACCAGTGGTTAGGTTTCTTTGAGTTACTAAAGGGGTATGATGATGATCTTGACCATGAATTTTCCATGGAATTACACTCTCAAGAGGAATACAATGCCACTATTGTTATCAGAGGGTTGTCCATCTCTCTCAGTCTTGAAACCATAAGCAAAGTGACCACCTTGCCTCTAGGAATTAGGTGGAGCAATGAAGACAAACAAGTGAGTGTCATAGCTAGGAAAAACTTCTTCGTTTCAAAAGAGAAGCCTATAGAAAATAATAATTGAGTGGGAAGAGAAAGTTTACCTTACCCTTGGGATGAGATAACTTACGATATCATCAAGTATAGATCTTGTGAAGGAAGATTAAGTGTGGTATATTCATACCACTTCAGGCTGCTCCATGCGCTAAGATTCAAGGTAAAATTATCTCTTCCTCAAATACTTAGTGTCCCCCATTTCCTCCTAAGGTCAATCATGGAGATGAGTGAGAAGGTGAGGGAAGGAAAGCACCAACACTTAGCTCACCATGGCCTCATCAAGTTAATAGTGGTAGATGTTGTGAACCACTTGAGGATCCCTATCTTATGGAACAAATTTGTGGACATGGATAGGGAGAATTTCATAGAAACCCAAGCCATCACACTAGTAGAGGCACCGACCTCTAGTATTGGAGGTAAAGAAGATAAAATAGAGGAAGAATAAGGAGAAAAAATAGAGGATGAAGAGGCAACAAGAACAAAAGAGGAAGATAGAAAAACAAAGGAAAAAGAGGCAGTAGAGATAGAGGAAGGAGAAGCAAAGATGAAAGGAGAAGAGGGGGAGAAGAAAATAGAAGAAAGAGTAAGCCCTGAGGAAAATTCCCAACCCCAAGGAGAAAAAGAACAACCACATCAAACAAGTCTATTTCCAAGAGATGTTGAATAGGAATTAGCTACAACATTAACTAAATTGGGCATTCCTGTCAAGGCCAAGAGAGAGAAATCAAGACAAGGTCCCATGTATTTCAAAACCAGGAAGAGAACTAGAATTAGACAAGGGAAACCACAAACTCTTACAAGGGTTCCTATAATTATTGATGAGTCACCAAGTAAAAAGGAAGAAATAAGACCTAGTGAAGGAAAGATTGAGGAGGTAACTCTCCTAAAACCAAAACCAAGTCACTTATAACACCCGTGAGTAGGCCTATCACTAGGTCAATGACCTTCAAGAAGTTAAGGACTCAATATTCCTTTTAGAAAGAAGAAAAATGGAAGCTACAGGAGGATCAGGGTTTACTATAGGAGAGACAAGGTTTTCTACAGGAGGGTCAGACTCTATTATAGGAATAACAAGGGAAGCTACATGAGCAAAAGAAAGAGCTAAAAAATGAAGCCACCACTCAAAATTCAGTTGGAAAAGACCTACAAGAGCTCCAAGAGCCTGGTCCAAAACCTAGATTGGGGTCCTACTAAAAATTTATTGAAGGAGGAAGGATTATCCTTGAAAAATTTGCAATCCCACTCCTCTATGAGATGGAGATAGAGAGAGGAAGAACCCACAAGTGGATGCAAATTGCTAAATATAAGAATGTGGAAGATGTGGGCCTCATGGAAGAGCAGGTCATTGTAATGGGAAAAGAGTTAGGTGATTTGAGACTGAGGAAGTCCATTATGAAGGAGTAGCTACATGCATAAAACACAAGGTTGAGAGAGAGGTTGCAGGAGAAAGAAACACAACTTGCCACCATGGAAAGTCTCTCTACAAAAGCCCTACAATGAAAGAAACAATCCAAGCCTTATGCTCTCTTCCCCAAAGAACAACGACTGAAGTTCCAAATCAAAACTATAACATAATATGGATCTCTTCCTTCTTAGCACCTCAAGTAGTTTATTGAGTTTTGCAACCAAAATAACATGGAAGACAATGCAAAATTAGTTGAATTTTATATGCACAATCTCACTTTGACAAATATGAATTTGTGGTATCCCAATTGAAGATTGGGGGACATGCAGTTGATGGCTTTAACATACGATATGAATCAAGAGGAGATAAGAGTTGAGGAGGTGAAAAAGGCAATGGAAAAGGAGGAGAAGGATGTTGGACAATTGGCATTGTATGCATGGGCAGTGGCCTAGTGAAGGCATCTGCAATTGTGTGGGCATTGATGTCAACAATCATGCTGGAGTGTGTTGGGCAGTTGGCAGTGCCTAATTGATTGGCAGGAGTGTTGGCATTGATGTTAACCAGACAAGCTCAGATTCTTGTTGCAGCATATTCTGGTAGTGATAGCTCAAGAGGAATCTCTTGGTAGCTATAGGCTTCATGTAGAAAATAATCATAGTAGAAGACTTATTGAAAATCCATAAAGTGATTATTACAGTGATGGCCCAATATGGAAGTCCATGGGAGATGCATGCCTCATGCTAAGGACACATTGTGGATGTGATTCCTAGCTATCTAGAGAGTTCAAGAGAAGAAGATTGGCAGTGAGGTTGGATCCATATTTTGAGGTATCAGATGGGCTAAATGGATAATTGGACACCTTCCATTGGAAGGTTCTCTGGAAGAGCTTTCCAACAATATGCAAAAGTCCAGAAATGGACTTGTGGGTCAAAATTTATGACCTACTAAAGTTTAGGGTGTTAAAGCCTTAAGCAGGGAAGAATCCTGTATATCGCAGGTCCTGGTAATCAGAGGTCCCGACGAATCACAATCAGTGATCCTTGGTGAATGGAATCAATGCAACAAACAAAAAAAATTCAAGACTCGAGCCTCTAGTGTTAAATTGTCGACAGAGCTGAAAGAGAAACTATAGAGGAATTCATCGCAAAATCAAGGTGGGCGAGGTAGTTTCTCTCTCCTCTAAGCAAGACATGTGGTGGCATCCGCTAAGGACACATGGTAGCTAGTGATGGGCTCTGATGAGGACACAACACCGTGTCTGATAGGCTTTGATAAGGACACATGGCAGTAGGTGGTGAGCTCCGATGAGCACACATGGTAGGATCTGATTGGTTCTGATAAGGCCAAGTGGTAACTGGCGTCATCATGATGTGGTAGTATGAAAGGACACATGGCAGGTGTATTCAACTATTTTGGGTGGCTGAATGGGCCACATCTAGGTGACACGTGTCACCACTCAGGAAGTGCCACATGGCAGTGATGACATCACATCAGTAATCGACGATTAGAGGTTTGTAATGGTTGGATCATGTGCCATAATGAAATTTCACTAGGATGCAGTAAAACAATTGGTCGTGAAGGCTTAAGGGAACCAACGTCCAAGGCTTAGTAGAAGGTGTCTATCGCCTGTAAAAAATTGACGATCAGAGGTTTGTGATGGTTGGTACTTTGGCCACATTTTGAAATCGCCAATTGAAGGGCTCTGACATGGGGGCTAGCATGAGGTTGTGAAGTTTTAAGGAACCAAGGGCTAGGGTTGAATAGAGGGGCCTATCGGAAATTGACGATCGATGATTTTTGATGCATAAAACATTGTCACAAAGTGGAAATTTCCGATATGGGGGTTCGATGTGGTAAGCGCATGGTCTAGAGGAAAGACAATAAACCAAGGGACCATCACTTTATAAAGGGAAAAGGGCTCCCAAACAGAAGTCTATAGGCCTTAGCACCTTAAGGCTAAGAATTTGGTCACATCCTTTGGTCCTGTGGTGAGAAATGCACGGCAAGGGCTAAACAATAGGGAGCTAGGAAATTTTAAATTGACAATCGATGGTTTGTTTTTACTGGCACAATGGAGAAAATGAAAAATGTTGATAAATACAGCTCCGATATGTGTTGGCGCTTGGTCGTGAGGCTAATAAGAAACCAAAGGCACAAAGCTTTATCACAAGGATAAAGGCCTCTGACATGAGTCTGAAAGACTTAGTGTCTTAAGGCTAAGCCCCCGGTCATAGCACCTGGTCATATGGTTGAGATATATCAGGAAGCTAAAGTAGAAGGTGCTTGAATATCAGAGATCGGTAATCGGCAATTTTAAACATTGTGCTATTTTGGTGCTATGATGAAAAACTTTGATATCTACTTATAGAGGTGTATTGATGGCATATCGGTTGACAGCTGCAGGATTGAATGAGCGCAATGGAGTTGGTATCAAGAATGTATGGCGACTGTTAGAGATTGCTGGGATAAGGGCAAGGACCATGATATTAGGGAAAGAGTATTGGGTTATCCACGAGGTGAGTGAAGTGACTGTCATGGATCAACAA
Source organism: Pinus tabuliformis (assembly GCA_031772625.1). Taxonomy (NCBI): domain Eukaryota; kingdom Viridiplantae; phylum Streptophyta; class Pinopsida; order Pinales; family Pinaceae; genus Pinus; species Pinus tabuliformis. The sequence goes on along the minus strand of CM062819.1, from coordinate 790,370,055 downwards.
GAAACTCTGAGACAAGGCAACAATGGAAGCAGTCATTAATGCAACTATCATGAATTGGGCCCAAATCCTCTCAGATAATTTAGCAAAAACAATTATCGAGTATAGAAGGAGAAGAAGCATTGCTTCGAGGGTTTACCCTCCATTTTTTATGAGCGCCTATGTTATGGACGCTATTTGTTTTAGTTCAAATTTCCCCATCATGGGATGGAAATGGACTATTCAGAATCCACTTCCCATTCACGTCTACCACAAGGTCATGTGGGAATCCAATTTTCAACCACATTTTTTCAAGATTTGCCATGGAGTTATGCTCCCTATTTATAAGCGGTTGTATAATCGAGACGCCCCCAGATTTTCCCAAGAAGCTGAAGTTGACATCCTCCCAGTGGCCAGATGGTTCGGGGAGGAGACATTTACATATATCAAATTTTTTGGTAGCGTCACCTCCTCCCATATTATGTTCTAGATAAATTGATGGCTACGGAAATGGCCTACCAGACAGCTACTGAGGGAGGAATGAGCCATACATTGAAAGAGTCAAAGAAGGCCATTTGGCTTGCATTCCCTGTACAGTGCAGAGAATTTGCACTACATGACATGGGACATGCGCTCAAAGAAGTAGAGAACATGCTATCTCTGCAATTACCCAAACTCCCTGGACAGCAGTATGACCCGTTTGGAACAGTCAAGAATTTCACCACCATGGTGAAAATAAAAGTATTCACCAATGAGGAGGATGCTTTGGTGGTATATTTTTGCAAAAAAACACCTTTTCAGAGGTGAAACATATGGCCCAACTACTTTTTTACCATGAAGATCTGGAAAAGTTTTACAGTTACAAAGAAAGAAGGCTCGCAACAGTCCCATTGGACCAATTGTTACTTGAACCAATAAGGGAGCATACTATAGAAGTTGACTCCAAAGAAAACTCCAAATTTGATTCTGGAGCAGAGTCTCAAGAAAAAACTATTGGAGAATCGCAACATTCATCACAGAACAACAAAAGCAGGAGCATCGAGGGTATGGCCCAATCTACACAGAAGATAGCTGAACAAGCTTCAGCCAGCAAGCAAGTTGAAATCCCTACTACCTCTGCCCAACCAATAAAACCCATGGTAATTGATTTAGAGGAAGAGTGGGATAATTTTAATAAAAGTCTTAATATAGAGGAATAGGTGCCAGAGCTACAAACGCTACAATACAATACAACTCTGGATTATTACAGTGGAAGAAACTGCAAATGAACCAGAAGTAGAGCATACCCCTGTCACCCCCACCTCTGAGATAATTCTGAAAATTGAAGAAATACCCCCTCTAGATGTATTCTATAGCCCACAGCATAAGGTCGTGGTGAAAAGGCAAAGAAAGAAAATAAAATTGGACTCTATAGCTGCTACTACCCCCGAAAACGAACTAATGGATGTTCTATGGAAGGACTCGCCAGTTGATCCATTCGCCAACTTAACTAGGCTCTCGTAGTTTACAGGCGATTATGCTAAAACGACCATAGATAAAGCAACAAAAGTCCAAACATTGCTTATAGATAAGGAAAACAAAATAATGTCGCTCAAGCAATAGTTACAACAAGTTAAATCTGACTAGTAGGCAGGGATACAATTGGCCAAGCTTCAACAGGAATTTGAAAATATGCAAATAGAACATCAAATCAGCATAGCCGAGAAGGAAGCACAGGTAGAGGTGATAAATGATCTTCATAAAGATAATCCAAAACTTGAACAATTTATCACCGAAGCACTCACACTTAATTCCCAGTTGACACATCAGAAAGAATTACTTTGCCAGAAGATTTCACACTGGAAATCTTATTGCGAAACAAGTGATAAACTAACAAGTCAAGTCGTAGAAATGTGACTTGAATATGATGAGATCTTTAAAAAGGTCTCTGATCACATCGCCTGGCAAAATACAGAGGAGGGGAGAAAAGCCAACCTGCCCAAACTAGAATAATCACATAAGGAAATTATGTTTGCAAGCTGGGATTCTCAGCTAAAAGAAGCAGAAAAGGCAACAATGGACGCGGCAGCAGCAACAAACATTATCATAGAAAATATAAATGAGAATTTTCATGGTGCCAATCTAGTAGCAGAGTCCATTCCAGGGTTCCTTCCAGATGCAAAACAGCTCAATCAACAATGGAAATAGGCAGTGGAAGACAAAGAAGAAGTGATAAGGCAGACAACCAGGCTAGACTGGGAGGCATATTGGCAACATTTGGTCAAGCCTCACAACCAATGGATGACCCTGCGATGCCTAACCACCTCTGCCAAGAAAATGGCGCTAGCACTAATCGATGTTGTATTCGATGGATAGTTGAAAGTTGAAGTCGGACAGCCTACACAGCTGAAGCCTATGGTGGATATCTATGACCTGAAGGATCGAATGGAGCATAGTTAGTCACCATGTTTGCTTTAATTTTGATTTTATTTTTGCATAAATTGAGGCAGGTCGCTTAAACCTCCTCAACTATTTTTGTAATAATCTATTTTTAGCATTATATTTTTAGTATTTAAACCCCTCTCATGCATTTAGAGAGGGGTCCAGAAATTTTATCAGAAACATTCTTCAGAACATACACTTATGCCCCTTTCAGGAAGTTTTGATGGAATTAATGGAACAGGATTTATTTTCTACTTGATTTAACATCTTCAAGTGAAATTGCACTTATGTACTCTTAGATGATGTTGGGTGACTTGAAAGTAGATCAATATTGCTAAAGCATATGAGTAGGACGTATTATTAATGGTACTTTTATCTCTTAATTCTTTTACTTATAGGTCAAGCAATACCTTATCTTCAAGTTGTTTATGTGTGAAAATTTGAATTGTTTATTGCCATTATTGCACTTTTGTATGATGATGATCTATAGTTTATGCTGAGTACATGAATTATTTTTATGTGATATATCTCTCACAATCGTTTCCGCTAAATTTTTATACGAAACGATTATTATTAAATGGATTCACTTCTCATCGCAATTGAGTAATCTTTATTATCAATTGCTTTTAGACATTATTGTAGATCGCATATATTACGTTACTCCCGGGATAGTTATATTTAGATAATGTTTTATATTAGAATAAACTGCACATGATTGTTAGTTTAAATTAGATTAGTTTTAGGATAAGCATTATTCCAAATCTCAAACATCACCCCATTTGCACAATCATAAAAATAGATTGGGAAATTGGTCCCATCATCCCCAGTCGGAGCCACTACTCCAAACAGAAAAGGAGCTGCCAACCAAGGTTCGGACTGGGTGGTTATCCCCCATTGTTGAGGCAACAATTTTCGAGCCTTCAACATTTTTGGCGCTAGAAGGAGGGCTTGACTGTGAATGGCAAGTAAATCTAAATCTACAGGCCATTCTAAGAGTAAAACTCCCTCACCATCACCTCCAACTTCTCGTTCACATTCTAAATCTCCTAATCCCAAGCGAGAAGTTGCAAAGAAAAATACACAGCCCACTATTGAAATCCTAAACAAGCCAGACAGTTCTTCTTCTGAACCCCCTGAAGTACAATATTTGATTCATAAATTGCAGGGGATTTCAATATCTCAAGAAGAATCTGAGTTATCCCAAGGCAGTGTCACTTCTCAATTTACCCCATCTCAACGACTAACTAGAGCACAGAGTGAAAAACTTGGAATCCCACCATTTGAATTCCCTCTACCAAGTCGTAAGAAAGCTAAGAAAACACCATCAGAATCTCACAGCGAGGTTCTTTCATCATCTACGTCCATTCCATCTATAACATCACAAGGTCACACATCTGCCTCCCAACTCCAGATCGTGATTCACATAGGTACAGGAGCTATACCTTCCTCTACCCAATCACCTTCAACCACTGCTACACCCTCTTCTGCTCACATCCCAACAATGGCACAGAATCCTCCCAGGCCATGGACCAACCCAGGAGTTGTTAGAATGGCTGGACCTTTATCTCAATTGCCAGCACATCCAGAGAAATGGTTACCTAAATTCAATCCTGATAATGGCCTGCTAGCTAAAGAACATATAAATAATTTCATGTTGTCCATTAATTTGAATGGAGTAGAAGAAGAAGATGCAATTGTAAGCTTATTCCCATATAATCTACAAGGAGCAGCAAGATCATGGTACTTTTCGTTACCATCAGGCTATATTGATAGCTGGGATGCTTTTCAAGAGCAATTTTTAACTAAATTTGGAGATGATAGATCTACAACAACTATGATCAATGGTCTCTCCAATTTGAAAGTTGAACCTAAAGAACCCATTAAGGACTTCAACTCTCGCTTCAATAAGTTATTGAATAAAATACCTACGACATCCAAGCCTAGCGATGAGGTCAAAAATGAATGGTACATTTCTGCTCTGCCTTCAAACACAACCATCTTCGTTGATAGGGTTGCAAAAGCAACATAAAATATGAAAGAATCAATAGCTGTGGAAAAACACATTCTAGCCATAGAAAAGAAAAATTCATTAGAAGAAAGAAAATATAAGAAAGTAACCTTCAGAGATGACTCTAGGAAGAAACCACCAAAGGATCCTTTCAATCTGGAAGGATTACAAAAATTCCTTAAGACCATGTCTAACGAAATGGTTGACATAAAAAAAAAAGTGGCAGAAACTTCCTCCAAAAAACCTTTTAGACCATTTAAAAAGAATTCCCCAACTAATCCTAAACCCCCTAGACCTCTAAATGCGATATCAAACGTTGAATCAGACATAGATGAGGAAGAGGTTTCAAATGAAGAACAAACGGATGATGAAGAAGTAGTGGAATTACAAGGGATGTGGGATTTTATCCTTCCCAACGAGGAAAATCAAGAAGCACTACCTGTTGCTACTAGAAGTAGAAATCAGCTTGACCCACCCCAATCAAATTCAAAACAAAAAACTTCAATGCCACCTCCCAGAGATAAAATCGTAGGAAAGAAATATTCACCAAAATCCACTCAAACAAACCCTACCCAATTGGATTCTTCACCTTCATCTAAAACTATGATAGTTTCTAACACAATGGAATACAATATTATTGATGATATGAAGAAAACTAGGGAAAACATCACCTTTCATGAGCTTAGTAAATTAAAACATCAGCAGAAGCTACTTCTAAAAGAACTCAAAGCAGTACCCACTACACTGCTTCCTGTCGCAGTAATATCACAGGCTGCTCAAGAAATGGGAAGACCCCCTAGCACTTCTTCAAGCAAAATTGATCCAACCGACATCGCTCTAATTGGTGAAAGATCTAAATCCCATACTCCGTCGTTTCTCCTTTTGAAGTCTTTAATAAGAACTTACACAACTGTTTAGTTGATTCTGGTGCTTCATCTAACATTTTTCCTAGAACAGTCTGCGATAAGTTAAATGTTCAGCCTCAGAAATCTGCAGTACGAATAGTACAATTAGATCGGTCTCAAGTCGAAGTTGTTGGGGAACTGAATCAAGTAACCATTAGACTTTCATCAAACCCAAAAGTTTGTCAAATCATTGATATACTTGTAGCTGATATTCCTGAATTCTATGGCTTAATCCTTAGTAGGGACTGGTCAGAAAAACTTCATGGTTACTTCGCAACTAACTGGTCTCACATGTGGCTTCCCTATAACGGCAAGCCAAATCAAATAAGGGTTGACCGAGAGAAACATCAAAAGTATATAGTAACAGAGCTGGAAGGAGAAAATGAGCCAGTAGCATATAGCAACAATATAATCGGAAACTATTCTGTTGAGTCATTCCTAGGGAATTTCAATGCCCATACTTCACCTTTCTTAGAAAACTTTGTTGTATCTCAAATCGAAAATTATTCCGAAACAAACACTTCTAAATGTGTGAATTTTGTAGATAAACCTGTAAATAGGAAATTATTTTTTGATGGATCTCGATCCAATGATGGAGCAGGGGCAGGATGCATACTAGTTAACCCAGAAGGAGAAAAGACTGTGTTAGCATGCAGGCTTAAATTTGATTACACGAACAACACTGCTGAATATGAAGCGTTGGTTCAAGGTTTGTACAAAGCAATTGGTCTTAATATCAAATACCTCCAAGTGTTTGGAGATTCTGAAATTGTCATTAGGCAAGTAAGAAATACTATACACTGTTTGTCGGGACATTTGAAACACTATCAATCATTAGTCCAAGACCTGACCTCACATTTTACAGCGTTTAATATTTCCCCCATTCCAAGACTCCAAAACGCTAGTGTCGATCTCCTAGCTAATGTGGCTTCCAAGCTAATTCCACCAGAAGATTACAACCCAGATCGATTTTCCATTGAATTAATTTTTAGGCCTTCTATTCCTGATAATATCACCAACTGGAGAGTCTTTAATAACGATCCGGATATCATAAGTTTCCTTACTTCAGAAGGCTCTTATGATGACCAGATAATTGATGAAGACCAACATGATGACCAACAGTTTCAAGAAACTACCAACAATGCTATACCAAAATCTGTAGTTAAGTTGGAAGATTTATATGACCTCAAAGATAGATTTAAATGATCTACTAATTCAAAACTTCAGAGTTCAACTCTGAGGTATGAATTGATCAATCTTGGAATTAACACAAAACCACAAAACATTAATCTAGGTCTCGAACTTACATCAAAAGAGAAATTAGCTTTTATACATCTGTTGAAACAATATAAGAATGTCTTTGCTTGGAATTATGACGATCTTAAAACCTACGACACTTCTATTATTCAACATACTATTCCCTTGACTTCTGATGAAAAACCTGTTCAGCAAAAATTGAGGAAAATTCATCCTAATTTGGAAAGCCAGATTAAGTCTGAGTTAAATAAACTACTGAAAGCCAAGATTATTTTTCTTGTCAGGCATTCCAGGTGGGTCTCCAATCTCGTCCCAATCAGAAAGAAGAACGGTGATATTCGAATTTGTATAGACTTTTGCAATCTCAACAAAGCTTGCCAAAAGGACAATTTTCCATTGCCTCCTATGGAACAGATATTGCAATCAGTTGCAGGCTCAGAACTAATGTCCTTTCTAGATGGCTTCTCAGGTTACAATCAAGTCTTAGTCCATCCAGATGATCAGCTGAAAACTACATTCATAACAAAATGGGGCACTTATGCCTATCAAAAGATGCCATTTGGACTAATCAATGCTGGTGCCACTTTCCAAAGAGCCATGGACATTGCCTTCAAAGGTTTAGTAAACAGGTCAGTGGTAATCTACTTAGATGATATAACTGTGTATTCCAGAAAATGTAGTAATCATCTAAGAGATCTTAAACAAATCTTTGAACGTTGTCAAAGGTATGGAATTTCTCTTAACCCCAAGAAGTCTTTTTTCACGTTAAGTGAAGGAAAGCTCCTTGGATTTATTGTGTCCAAAACAGGAATTCATATTGACCCAGACAAAATTAGAGAAATTTCTGAAATACCTTTACCCCATAACAAGAAATCAATGCAATCTTTCCTTGGTCAAATAAATTTTGTCAAAAGATTTGTCCCTGACTTCTTAAGAATTGTATTACCCCTTCAAGCCATGATGAGGAAAAATTCTCTATTTAAATTGGGTCATTTGGAACATGAACCTTTTAGCTTAATAAAACGAGCAATCATAAATGCCCCATCTTTATGAACACCGAATTTTTCCAATCATTTCATTTTGTACACTTTCACTTCCGAGAAATCATACGTGGCCATATTGACACAAGTAAATCAAGAAAAAACTGAAGCCCCAATCTCTTTCTTTAGCTCAAATTTACAGGGAGCTGAATTGAACTACTCAGATGTTGAAAAACAAGCTTACGCTGTTTTCAAATCAATAAAACACTTCAGACCTTTTCTTCTTAAAACCCACACCAAGGTGATAGTACCATTCCCAGCAGTAAGAAACCTTCTAATACAAAGGGATGTGGGTGAAAAGAGAGCAAATTGGGTTACAACTATGCAAGAATATGACATCGAAATCAAACCAACAAACATTGTAAAAGGTCAAGGTTTTTGCAGGATGTTGGCAGGAGCATCAAATATATCAGAATTACAACATTCAAGTGATGAGGTACAATTCTATGAGGTAAGCCTTAATGACACTGAATCAAGATATGTTGATATTATATTCTACTTAAAAAATGGATATGCCCCTCCACATTTGAATTACACCAAGAAAAGAGCCTTGAGACTGAAAACTAAACAGTATCAAATTGTCAATAATGTGTTGTTTAGAATGAATTATGATTCTGTTTTGCTTAGATGTCTTGAAAATTCTGAAGCAGAGAAAGTATTGCAGGAACTTCATGATGGACCAGCCAGCGGGAACTTTGGAGGAGATGCTACAGCGCATAAAATCCTACGTGCTGGCTATTACTGGCCAACTCTATTTAAAGATGCACACAATTATGTAAGGAAATGTAAGATTTTTCAGACATCTGCCGGAAGACAGAAGAAACCAGCATTACCGTTACATCCAGTCAACATTGATCAACCATTCGAACAATGGGGATTGGACATAATAGGTGAGATCGTTCCTCATTCTTCTAAGCAACATAATTATATCCTTACAACCACCGACTATTTCACTAAATGGGTAGAAGCGGTTCTACTCAATGTAGCCAACTCCGAGAACATTATTTAATTTATAGATCAATTTATCATCACTAGGTTTGGCTTACCTTCTTCCTTAATGTTTGATAATGCATGTTATTTTTCAGGCAATGCTATGACAGAGTTTGATCTTAAAAGAGGATTTAAACTTAAATATTATGCTAAGTATTATCCGCAAGGAAATGGGTTAGCCGAATCCACAAATAAGAACCTTATCACGATTATTAAACGAACTATCGATCAAAGTCAAAAGGATGGCATAAATCTTTAGTGTTTGCTCTATGAGCAGGTCGAATAACTCAGAAAACCTCCATTGGCACTTCTCCTTTTAATCTGTTTTATAGGAAAGAAGTTGTCTTACCAACAAACGTAGTTATTCCCTCATTTTCCTTGGTTCAGTTCATCGAAGAAACTCCTTCCTCATCTATGCAACTTAGACAATTACAAATCCTTAAACTTGAAGAGGAACGAGAGAAGGCTAGAATTACACATGCACATCATCAACAGTTAGTCAAAGCCTCCTTTGATTCAAATTTAGTATCTTCAAAAAATTTCCAACTCGGAGAATTAGTATTAAAATGGGTTAAAGCCCACGAAGATAAATGCAAGCATACCAAGTTCCAGGGAATGTGGCTTGGCCCATTCCAGATTGTTGAGTTAATAGGCCCATCAACTTTTCTGCTACAAGATTTATCAGGTAAGAGAGAATCTCTACCTGTTAATGGGCAGGTCCTAAAGAAATACTTTCCATAGAAGATGATCTCTTTTGTTCACTATATATTATAGTCTTTAGTTAATTTTCTTTTGAAAAAATAATACAAGTTGAAAACATTTACTTTTGGTTTTACAAAGAATAAGTTTCTCTTTTTAATTTTGACTTTTCGCTTGTATAAGTAAAGATTTTTATGAAAGTAATATTCACATATGAAATGTATAGTTAAGTTTGATTGCTTTTAAAATTGACTGTCTTCCTCCTTAAATTATCTGATTTTGATGAAACTTAACTTTGAAAGAGAAACTACTCCTTTATATCAGTCTAGAAAAGTATCTATACAAAGCAAAGTCTCTCTCCAAGAAGGCATCTCTAAAAACTCCACAACTGTCGTCCAGAACCTCTTAAGGGGCCAATGATCCTCTCCACTTAGTCAGTTTTCATTTTTAGAGTGTAATTCTAAAATATACCTAAACTTAAGGGATAAGAGGTCTCATCAAGAGTCGGCTTACCATGATCATAAGATTATAACTGAACTGACATTACCAAAACTACATATCAAAACAGAGTAATGGATTATGATTATAATAATCAAAAGACAAGGGGTCTCATCACGAGCCAACTTGTTTAGTTAAGTTACGAATCAAGTGAATGGCATTGTCAATATTGGTCACCAAACCAAGACATTGTCCTTTAGGAAATATAGATGAAAAGATGAAGCAACAAATGAATAACTCCATAAAATAAAGAAAGCGATAAGTATACTTACGAACTTATCTTTAAAAATTGCATTCTGATTTAAGTGGAATTCTGGGTCATTGCTAATAAAAGGTAACCCTGTCGAGGCTATGAACGTCTTCTGGTAGCAGAGGCTCTACCTACGACAACGGAGTAAACCAAAAACCAATCTGGGGAGAGACTCATGGCTTTATCTTTAAAAAACCAAGTAAAGACTGATGTAGACAATGTTACTTTTTATAAGAAAAGAATAGTCAAAAGAATGGTAGTTAGATAGATGATTGTTTTATTAAGAAAGCAATAATTCTTACCTTATATTCCATATAATCTGTTTTATTTTCAAAACTATCTTTATTTTGGAAGTTTTAGAAATTTCAAAAAACTCTCAGAGATAACTGGTTCTTCCAAGTGAATCGCCAATTGTTGTGGTATTCAACAACCCCCCATTTAGTAATAATAGTAGTTAACGTTACATTAACTAAATGGGGACCCTTTAAAAAAATTATTCAAAAAAACAAAACTTAGCATTTAGTTATTTCTTTTATTTTTTAATAAAGCAAAATAGTAATCAATACCTTTTTGAGAACTACTAAAAACTCATGTTTTCATATATAGCACGTCTAAAAAACCCACTAAAGGAACTTTCTAAAAAACCTCCAAAGTCAAGCAAAGTGTTTAAGATAAGGGCTCCATGGTCTAAATTATCATAAAATCTGACAAAAAACGGAATTCCTTAAACTTTTTAGGCTTAAGTCTCGCATAACACGACCCATAAAGAGTTTTATCTTAAATATAATATAGCAAAGTTTGCGAGTTGCGAAATCGCGATGGTGCTTTGGCTTTTATCGCATCGCATTTCGGGTATTCAAGCAAACACTTTGCACCTACCATAAGCCGATATTGCGATATGCGATTTGCGCCCGAACCCACACTGTAGAGTATTAAAAGCAAATATTTTGAGTCCGTCAAGTCTATTGCCTAAGAGACAACTAATGGACAACTCGCATCTCGCATCCCGCATGCACACAACGGGAGATAAGAATGCTAAAAGGCACGCCTTGCAATATTGCGATCTGCGATATTTCTTTGCAAACCGCACAATCGCTATCATCGCAATATAATGGCTCGCTACCCTAAAAAACTTTCATCCCATTTTTCGACGCAAACATTTACGAGTAATAAATCTAAGGGATAACGAATCATTAGTGGGAATTAGTGGGAAATAACTGCATTTATGTATGAAAAGCCATTTAGCTTGATAGGATATCTTGTTACGTGCGTTCAAATAATGCTTCTTTTACCACCTTTACAAGCTATCTGCATTATTTCATTTTTACATTCATCTTTGAGTGTTTGATAGCTTTTGTTCTTCATTTCAAGAAAAACCCGCAAAGCGGAGCGTTGAGAAGAATGGGGAAGAAAGGCAAGGTTGTAGCCTCTGATAAGACAGAGATGACACCCCTGTTTGCAGACACCACATGTAGCAAAGAGGGAGGAACCTCTATGTGGGAGACTATGTACAACATATTGGAGGAGGAACAGCCGAGGATTATGGAAACAAATATTGCAGTTGATGGACGAGATTACTCAAACGCTTCCATGCTAGAGACGGCTTGCTCATTTTTGCACCGCATAGCTGCTCGGCCGAAGATAATCCCTTATAGCAATATGGTAAAATGGGTTATCGACGAAGTAGATATTTCAGACAAACAATTCAGGACGAGAAGCCAAGGGGCCATCAGATCTTTCACCCTGGACAATTTATGGCTTATGTACCATCGATTGGAGCCACAGGTCATCTACAATAAGCAATTCATGGAAAATTTTGTTAAAGAGAACATCGACCCAGCAAATTTCACCCATGCCTGGTCGAATAATGAAGAAAATATCAAGAAAGACAAAAATGGTATGTACACTACTGCATCTATTTGTCCCCCTTATAGTTTTGTTGCGGCTATGTTATGTCGATTGTTTGGTAGACTTGATAGTACCAAGTTCTCCCTAGATTGGTTGTCATTAATTGAAGCAGTCATTAACACAACTATCATGGATTGGGCCCAAATCCTGTTAGATAATTTAGCAAAAACAGTGATCGAGTATAGAAGGAGAAGAAGCATTTCTTCGAGGATTTACCCTCCATTTTTTATGAGCGCCTAAGTTATGGACGCTATTTATTTTAGTTCAAAGTTCCCCATCATGGGATGGAAATGGATTGTTTAGAATCCACTTCCCATTCACATCTACCACAAGGTCATGTGGGAATCCAATTTTCAACCACTTTTTTTCAAGATTTTCCATGGAGTTATGCTCCCTATTTATAAGTAGCTTTATAATCGAGACGCCCCCAAATTTTACCAAGAAGCTGAAGTTGAAATCCTCCCAGTGGCCAGATGGTTCGGGAGGAGACATTTACATATATCAGAGTTTTTGGCAGCATCACCTCCCCCCACATCCTCCCATATTATGTTCCAGATAAATTGATGGCTAGGGAAATAGCCTACCAGACAGCTACTGAGGGAGGAATGAGCCATACATTGAAAGAGTCAAAGAAGGCCATTTGGCCTGCATTCCCTGTATAGTGCGGAGCATTTGCACTACACGACCTGGGACACGCACTCAAAGAAGTAGAGAACATGCTATCTCTGCAATTACCCAAATTTCCTGGACGACAATATGACCCGTTTGGAACAGTCAAAAATTTCACCACCATGGTGAAAATAAAAGTATTCACCAATGAGGAGGATGCTTTTGATAATATATTTTTGTAGAAAAACACATTTTCAGAGGTGAAACATATGGCCCAACTACTTTTTGACCATGAATATCTGGAAAAGTTTTACAGTTACAGAGAAAGAAGGCTCACAACGGTCCCATTGAACCAATTGTTAATTGAACCAATAAGGGAGCCTACTCCCAGCGTGACTATACAAGGTGACTCCGAAGAAAACTCCAAATCTGATTCTGGAGCAAAGTCTCAAGAAAAAACTATTGGAGAATTGCAACATTCATCACAGAACAGCAAAAGCAGGAGCATCGAGGGTATGGCCCAATCTACACAGAAGATAGTTGAACAAGCTTCAGCTAGCAAGCAAGTTGAAATCCCTACTACCTCTGCACAACCAATAAAACCCATGGTAATTGATTTAGAGGAAGAGTGGGATAATTTTAATAAAAGTCTTAATATAGAGGAATAGGTGCCAGAGCTACAAACGCTACAACACAAGACAGCTCTGGAAATTACAGTGGAAGAAACTGCAAATGAACCAGAAGTAGAGCATACCCCTGTCACCCCCACCTCCGAGATAATTCTGAAAATTGAAGAAATACCCCCTCTAGATGTATTCTATAGCCCACAGCATAAGGCCATGGTGAAAAGGAAAGAAATAAAAGAAAATTGGACTCTATAGCTGCTATTACCCCCGAAAACGAACTAATGGATGTTCTATGGAAGGACTCGCCAGTTGATCCATCTGCCAACTTAACTAGACACTCGCAGTTTGCAGACGATTATGCTACAATGACCATAGATAAAGCAACAAAAGTCCAAACATTGCTTAGAGATAAGGAAAAAAAAAATAACATCACTCGAGAAACAGTTACAGTAAGTTAAATCCGACCAGCAAGCAGGGATACAGTTGGCCAAGCTTCAACAGGAATTTGAAAAGATTCAAATAGAAGATCGAATCAGCATAGCCAAGAAGGAAGCACAGGTAGAGGCGATAATTGATCTTCATAAAGACGATACGAAACTCAATCAATTTATCACCGAAGCACTCGCACTTAATTCCCAGTTGACACATCAGAAAGAATTACTTTTCCAGAAGATTTCACACTGGAAATCTTATTATGAAACTGTTGGAAATAATACTGAGAGGGGGGGTGAATCAGTATTATCAAGTCAATAAAACTTTTTCATTTCCATACTATGATTCATATATGCTGCTTCATTTAATAATACCCACGTATATTCAGTAAACTTATGATTCAGTTAATTGATCTTCAATGAGTGCATTAGAACATTATTAACCATATTAACAGTAAACAGGTGCAGTAAAATAGAACAGATCATCACACATAAGCCACACACATGAATACCATGATATAAGGTGGAAACCCAATGTGGGAGAAAACCACCTACTGCAAGTCATCTCAATCTTCTTCTTCATAAGAAAATTACTTTTACAATATTTATGTACTGGTGCAGTCTTATACCAGTACGCAGGCTTCTACCTGCAGAGAGCTACAACCCTCTCTCGTTCTCCAGTCTCTCCTGAAAGGGAGCTACAACCCCCATAGTTCTTGTACTAGCCGATCCATTTACTAGTACGCATGCTACTACCTGCTACAATGCTCCAAAGTTTTCAACTGCTACTGGAAGGGAGCTACCACCCCCTTTGCTCTTGTACTAGCTAAGATACTAGTACGTAGGCACCGGCCTACAATCTTCTCTCCTCCGGGTACCACGTTTCATACATTTTCATACTGGATACTCCTGAAGCACAACACATAATCTGAAAGGCCACGTTTCATCCAATTTTCATACTGGACCCATTAATATCATTGAAGCACATAATCAATCAATCTTCTGAATCACCCAAACACTAGATCATATACAAGGATAATATGTGAGTTAGCAACCATATCTAGTCCATCAGATCACATAAAGATAAGTCATTAAGAACTTGATCCATTCAACCATCAATACTGAAGCTAAACATAATCATGATGTTATCAGAACTCAATACCAATAACCAGACATCAATTATGCACCCAGAACCCTGCAGAATAGTCAAAGGCAGTTAAAACAAATTTCAAGCAGGGTCCGCAACTTCACCAATAGACATTTGCGAACATCCGCGCATGTGCTGCTTTCTGATATGCGGGTATCTGCACCTGCACAGTCTTCTTGTCTGCGGGTATCCGCACTTGCGCACTCTTCTGCTCTGCGGGTATCTGCACCTTCACTGTGTCGCACCTGCGGTCCTGCGGCTACATCCGCACCTGCGCACTCTTCTGCTCTGCGGGTATCCGCACCTGCACAGTGTCGCTCCTGCGGTCCTGCGGCTAGATCTGCACCTGCACACTCTTCTGCTTTGCGGGTATCCGCACCTGCATTGCGTCGCAGCTGCGGTCCTACGGGTATAGATAGTTTTTCAGTCTTCAATCATACCCCAGACTATCAGATCTACAGATCTGATCATGTGCCATGGAGATCTCGACCCATTCAGATCTAGCTATCACTCACCAACTGATCACAAGTATTTCAGATCTAGATCACCTTAAGATATTCAACCCATAAGTGTGCAGCCAAATGATCTCCTTTCCTTTTTATAGCCTTAGGCCTTTCACAATACCACGGACCAAAAACCATAACAATTCAATACCATGGACCCAATACTTGGGATCAACACTTTTGGATGCAATACCATGGACCAAAACCATAGGATCAAAAACTGTCGTGATAATACCATGAACCAATCATGAAAGTGCGTGATCTTTTCTCTACATGAGAGAAACTTTTCTCTGCATGAAAGTGCGTGAACTTTTCTCTACATGAAAGAAACTTTTCTCTGCATGAAAGTGCGTGAACTTTTCTCTACATGAAAGTGCATGAACTTTTCACCATATGAAAGAAACTTTTCTCTGCATGAAAGTGCGTGAACTTGAAAATAACTTTTTTGCACTATAATTTATCATCTGTGTGATTTGCCATCAAGGACAACACTTGTCTCATAATGCCAACGATCTCCCCCTTTGGACTTGATGGCAAAGCTAACCTGAGAACTGTCATCTGATTCTTTTGAGTTGTCCGGCATCCCATGCACTCTGTCACATCTGATATCTCTTCCGTAGATTCATCTAGATATATATAAGTGAGTTGATCTTCTACGTGTTGGTTGCCATCAAGTACAACACATGCATCATAATGCCAACAGAAACAAGTGATAAACTGACAAGTCAAGTCGTAGAAATGCGACTTGAATATGATGAGATCTTTAAAAAGGTCTTTTATCACATCGCCTGGCAATACAGAGTAGGGGAGAAAATCCGACCTGCCCAAACTAGAAGAATCACATAAGGAAATTATATTTGGAAGTTGGGATTCTCAGCTAAAAGAAGCAGAAAAGGCAACAGCGGACGCGGTGGCAGTAGCAAACATTATCATAGAAAATATAAATGAGAATTTGCATGGTGCCAATCTAGTAGCAGAGTCCATTCCAGGGTTCCTTCCAGATGCAAAACAGCTCTATCAACAATGGAAACAAACAGCGGAAGACAAAGCAGAAGTGATAAGGCAGATGACCAGGCTAGACTGGGAGGCATATTGGCAACATTTGGTCAAGCCTCACAGCCAATGGATGACCCTGCGATGCCTAACCACCTCTGTCAAGAAAATGGCGCCAGCACTAACCGATGTCGTATTCGATGGACAGTTGAAAGCTGAAGTCGGCCAGCCTACACAGCTGAAGCCTATGGTGGATATCTACGACCTGAAGGATCAAATGGAGCATAGTTAGTCACCCTGTTTGCTTTAATTTTGATTTTATTTTTGCATAAATTGAGGCAGGTCATTTAAACCTCCTCAACTATTTTTGTAATAATCTATTTTTAGCATTATAGTTTTAGTATTTAAACCCCTCTCATGCATTTAGAGAGGGGTCCAGAAATTTTATCAGAAACATTCTTCGAAAAATACACTTATGCTCCTTTGAGGATGTTCTGGTGGAATTAATGGAATATGATTTATTTTCTACTTGATTTAACATCTTCTACTGAAATTGCACTTCTATACTCTTAGATGATGTTGGGTGACTTGAAAGTAGATCAATATTGCTGGAGCATATGAGTAGGATGTATTATTAATGGTACTTTTATCTCTTAATTCTTTTTACTTATAGGTCAAGCAATAACTTATCTTCAAGTTGTTTATGTATGAAAATTTGAATTGTTGATTGCCATTATTGCACTTTTGTATGATGATGATCTATAGTTTATGCTGAGTACATGAATGATTTTTATGTGATATATCTCTCACAATCGTTTCAGCTAACTTTTTATACGAAACGATTATTATTAAATGGATTCACTTCTCATCGCAATTGAGTAATATTTATTATCAATTGCTTTCAGACATTATTGTAGATTGCATATATTACGTTACTCTCGGGATAGTTATATTTAGATAATGTTTTAGATTAGAATAAACTGCACATGATTGTTAGTTTAAATTAGATTAGTTTTAGGATAAGCATTATTCCAAATCTCAAACACCACCCCATTTGCACATCATAAAAATAGATTGGGAAATTGGTCCCATCTTCCCCAGTTAAAACCACTACTCCAAACGGAAAAGGAGCTGCGAACCAAGGTCCGGACCGGGTGGTTATCCCCCACTGTTGAGGCAACTATTTTAAGGTTTCAACACCAACATACGAACTTGTATGGCGACTTTCTCTTGCCTCGAGGTCCAATGGTGCAAGTTCACTTTGATTGTCTACATCTCCTGCTCTATCTCAGCCCACACATTAGCATCATAAGATACTAATATCATCATGATGACCTAATTGTGTACAATAACCTTATGCACAACAACCTTCACCATGAAAATTCTTTCATGACAACATTTAGACATCGACATGCATAACAAATGCATATACAACCATACCCTCATGACGACACATCCCACAATAACACCATCAACCTTCACACGGCGACATCACTACAACCATGATCAACACCATGCAAATGCAACAGTAAAAAGGGCTACAAGCATAAGGAACACATATTGAAATGACATAAATGCATGACCAAAACACTGCCTATCCAGTTCGAGGGGTGAACCATGCTCTAATACCACTCTGTAACACCCTCTTCCCACATCTACCCAAGCAACCAGCCAACCAGAGTAAACATGCAACGAGAGGCCACTATGATATGATTCGGCCTCCTAAGTCACGTTAAGGAAGTGGAACTGACAGAAACACACCATACAGACATTCAACATCAACATTAGGACCCTCAAGAACCAACCCAACCTTTCTGCCAACTAGCCCCTGGGTCCCACTGATATTTTGGACCACTTGACCTCTGGACACTCTCATGCTATGGGCATGCCAACGTCCAGGGACCTCTGGAAGTGTTACACAGCATTTTGACACTGTCCATGTACTCCTCGTTCCTTGATCCCAGAGGACCTCTACAGTGAACCCCGCATGCTCTGCTTCATGAAGAAACTCCCATTATGTCCCTCTTCATGAGTAGATCAATTCCCTTTTGCACCATTTCTCCTGAAACTATTGTTTTTCTCAGTTTACAAGAATGTTGCTAATGACCTTTGTCTTCCCCACGCCGATGTGCAGAGATTAGCACTTCTCCTCGAGCCGACTGGAGCGACTGAGTTGTGTTTCAGTCGCACTGGTCCTATTTTATAAAGTTTTTTAAATTTGGAGCCGAAGCTTCCAACTCTAGAAGCTTCGTAACAGAAGTCTGGTAAATGATTTGGCCGGATGGGGTCGAGGATGTCAGTTTGGGCTCCTTTCCCCTATAATGATGGAACTACCTCAAGGGATAAGCCCTTCTCCCATGAGAAGAGGATCCATCTCCCATCCATTTTTTCTATATAAACCTCCCTTCTTCCCAAGCACAAGCTAGTGTTGGAGTGTTGATGTTGGTGTGCTTATGCTATTTTGGTTTGGAGTAGACAGCAAGCTATTACTAGTTGTAGCTATCTAGTTGTGTGAGGGAGAAGTGTGGTTTGGTTTGAAGTGAAGCCTAAAGGGAAGAGCCTTAAAACTATTGTTGATTGAGGCCATCATGGAATGCTATCAGAAGTGTGTAGGAACCTGGTCTTGTCAGAGGAGGACTGCAACGTCAAGACAAATGGTTGTAATCTCTCTTTGATATTAATATATGAAACTATCGATTGGTTTCCTACATGTTTTTTCATCTTACATATTCATGGCTTAATGTTTCTTGACTTGTTACGTAGGTTGAATTACAATTTGTCTATTGTCATGTTTGTTGTTTGATGTTGTTTACCTGTTTCAGGTGCTTGAAGAAGGAAGCGAGTGATAGTTGGAGTGAGCAAGCAAGGACATCATCAAACATGATAAGCGGACTAAGAGGTAGGCCCTCTTAATTGGTTCTAACCTAAGGAAATCTTCCATAGAATGTATCTATTGTGGCTAGACCCATTATCGGGCTAGAGGAATTTGTTTGTGTCTACACTTATAATTTTACTTCACCACAGGAAGCTCTCATAGGTCTGCAAGCCAGCATCCCGAGACTATTTTTCTCAGTTTTGTGCTGGTTTCCCCAGGATTTAAGCCACATTTTCTAGCCCCGAGCCCAGGTCACTACCCAAAATTGAATGAAACCTTCATAACAGTAAGATAGCATGGATATAATAGTACTAATTCAATTACTTGAATAATACCTTGACTGGACCCCTACTAGCCATGACAGTCATTTCGTCAAACATATCATGAATATGTAAGCTATAGGTGTAAATAACATATATGAGCGTAACGGTCTCATACTTATCTAAGATTCAATATGAGGCATTGTTTCCTTGTCACATTAGTTGTAGTTTCATCCATTAGGCCATAGATACATTGTTCATTCATATACAAGTAAAAACATGATGGGATCCATACATAACCACTATCATAATACATATTCATAACCAGAATAATAACAACATAAATACCAAGGATACAATAGCCATAGAATCCACATATAAGCTAGTCTATTACTCATAGAAGTACAAGGAGAAATAACCTCATATTAACGATGCAAAGGCCAACTCGGTATGGGAGTACCACATTCCACCCAACCATAGAATTGCTAAGCCAAATCTCTCCTCAACCATTCACCCTGGTGCCATATTCCAAGCATGAATGTGGGATCTCCTAGAACACATGAATCCAAAACCATCCAGGGCTTCTAGAGGCCATCCACCTCAACCCATCAAATAGTGATTCCACCTCATGGTTGGGCATCACAAAACCATCATCAGGTTGGTCTCTACCCAAGCCTCCCAAGGCTCTAGAGTGTTTGTTCTAACTCGACTTCCAGGACTAGTAACTCAACCCACAACTTATACCGGGCTCCAGAGTGTTTTTCCAACCAAAGCTACAGGACTAGTAACTCAACCCACATCTTTTTCTAGAATCTAGAGTGTTTGTACAACCAAGGCTCCAGGACTAGTAACTCAACCCACCTAGGGCTCCAGAGCATTTTTTCAACCAAGGCTCTAGGAATAGTAACTCAACCCAAGCTTTTATAGGGCTCCAGAGCGTTTTTCCAACCAAGGCTACAAGACTAGTAACTCAACGCAAGTTGTTACAGGGCTCCAAAGCATTTTTCCATCTAAGGCTCCAAGAACTAATAACTCAACCCAAGCTAAAGGAAACACGAGAACCAACTAGGAAAACAAAGAAATAAACCCACAACACCATGGCTATCCAGGAAATGGCAAGGCTAGGAAAATTCACTGTCAATCCAGGCAATCCTCCATGCCAGTGATATATCATGACCAATAAACCACATGCATGCACCATGCATGCCAAAACTAGTGAGGAAAACATACATGCAACTTGGTACCTGAAAGCAAAACTCATTGTAGTTGCTGATCCCGATGTCCTCTTGTGATTTACTGCCCTTCCTTTGCCTTCTTGCTCCAAAAATCCAAATATGCCACACTCTTCAAGAGTACTCCAAGAAAACTCTAAGTATCCAAGAGTATGAGAGAGAGAATAGAATAGAAGAGAGCTCCACCAAAACCTATCAAAAGCTTACCCACTAATCCTCATAAGCCTTTTTATCAACGAGGCCTCTATTTTCTTCATTTTCCATTATTTTATTTCATTTTCCTCCTCACATGGAACATGTGACCTTTCACCTTACTTTTCTCCTAATTTCCATTATTTTCATAAATAAATTCCAATTAATGCCTCATGCCTTTCCAAAGCCTTTTCCATTGCCTTTTCCAATTTCCTTAGCCATAATAAACCAAATGAACACCCGCTAGGATTTTTTTCCCACCATTCAGCTTGGAATATGTGTCCCATCACCATGGCCTTATATATTTTTACATGGATTTTAAACCAGGGTTGTTACACATGCCTTATTGGTTTCAGTTTTTTACTGTCTCCTTTAAGCCTCTCCTTTCTAATGTAAAGCCAAACGTCATCTCCAAATTGAATATTGTGGTCAACATGATGCTTATCATGCCTTGTCTTGTACTTGGCTTGGGTCTTTTCCAACTATTCTTGAACCATCTGATGCACTAATTGAACTTGTTCAATGAATCACTTGGCCTTATCAATGTCACTATGACCATCAATAGCAACATTTTTCCCAAAGATAAAATCTAAATGAGATTTTGGTAAGTAACCAAAGCATGCCTCAAATGGAGATGTTTGAGTCAATTAATGCTTTTCTTGGTTATAAGCATGTTGAATGTAGTGTAAGTGTTCATCCCAAAGCTTAGGATGTTTGTTGCAATAACTACAAAGAAGATGTACTATTGTTTTTTTCACCACTACTATCTCACCATCAGTTTTTGGATGGAATGTTGTACTCTTTTATAACTTGGTGTCCATGAGTCCCCATAAGCTTGACCAAAAGTTCCTGACAAATCAAGAATCTCGATCAGAAATAATGGATTTTGGAAACTCAAAATGTACCCATGCATTTTTAAATAACATTTGTGAAGTCTGTTCAGTTGTAACCTGCTTCTTACAAGGCATCAAAATACACATCTTTCTGAAATGATCCACCACAACATAAAGATCATCATGATTTTTTTAGACATAGGTAGTCCTCCTACAAAGTCCATAGAAACATTTTCCCAAGGACAGGAAGGGACTGGAAGTGGAATATACAATCCTAACTTTCTATTGTTAGGCTTACTTGTAGAACATAAAAAACATCCTCTTACATATCGTGACACACTTTCATTCATTCTAGGCCAATAACAATACCTTTTTAATTGTGCCACTGTCTTGCCTACACCAAAATGGCTAGCAAGAAGAGAAGTATATGGTTCCCTTATGATGTTGACTCTTTCATCCTGTGGAATGTGCAGGTTTCCAAGATGATACAAAATTTTATCATGCACATGGTAATCCAATTCCTCTACTTGGTTTCCTTGACACAAAGTTGCATATACATCTTTAAAGTCATCATCTAAAGCATATTGTTCAACATAGATCTCATGCATGATATAATTATGCTTAAGAATAACTGAAGCACTAATAATTGGTCTAGAAAGAATGTCAGCAACCTTGTTATAGATACCTTTCTTATACCTTATCACCAAGTGGAATTGTTGCAAGAAACCCATCCATCTGAAATGCCTCGCTTGTTGTAGCTTAGTTTGTGATTGCAAGTATTGCAATGGTTGATGATCAGTGTGAATGATAGTTTCCTTTCCCATCAAATAGTGTTTCCACTTTTTCACACTTTGCACCAATGCATACAGTTCCTTGTCATATGTAGGATAGTTAACTATTGCACCATTAAAAGTTTCAAAATGGTAACATATGGTCTTACCATGTTGCATTAATACCGCTCTTATGGCATAGCCACTTGCATCTGTTTGGATCTCAAATAGCTATCTTAAATTAGGAAGTGCAAGAACTGGAGTTGTGCTGACTTTATCCTTCAATGCATCGAAGGCTTTATGTTGCTTGCCTCCCCACTAAAAAACCTTCTTTACACTTGTCAAGGCATGTAATGTAGTTGCAATTGAAGAAAAGTTAGAAATAAAGTTTCTCCAGTATTAGGATACTCCCAAAAATCTTCTAACCTTAGATACATTATTGGGCTTAGGAAAATATACAATGACTTTGACCTGTGAGGGATCTATATTCAATTCGCCCCCTCCAACAATATGTCCCAAATACACTAATGAGGTCTTTCCAAATTCACATTTAGACATCTTTAAAACCAACTTTTCTTTCTTCAAGACATCTAAGAATTTCCTAACATGCCTGACATGTTCTTCACGGGTTTTACGGAATATCAATATGTCATCTAAGTATACAATCACAAAGTCATCAAGAAAAGGCCTTAATACATCATTCATAATTCTCATGAATGTTGCAAGAGAATTACAAAGCCCAAAAGGCATAACTAACCATTCAAACAAGCCTTGCTTTGTTTTGAAGGTTGTCTTCCATATGTCTCCTTCAACAATCCTAATCTGATGATAGCCACTTCTCAAGTCCAACTTAGTGAAATACACAACATCTTTCAACTTATCAAGCAAATCATCAATTCAAGGAAGAGGGTAATGATTATTTACCATAATCTTGTTCAAGGCTCTAAAATCCACACACATGTGCCATGTACCATCTTTCTTTGGTACTAAAACAATTGGTGACCTGCATGGCGATGTGCTTGGTCTGATGACCCCTTTATCAAGCAACTCTTGGATTTGTTTCTTTATTTTTGCATTCTCCATAACTGACATCATATACATGCCAATGTTTGGAAGAGGACAATCTTGCTACAATTGGATCTCATGTTGGATTCCTCTTTTAGGAGGCAATCCTTTGGGTTCCTGAAACATCTCATCATAGGTGTTAATAACCTCATACAAATCAGATTTTAAATTTGCATCACATCCTTGGAAAGCTTCATTTTGAACATTCTCTTTTGTTTTGATCATCAAGAGTACAAAGTTCTTACTAGAATTAACAAGCCTCGTCATTTGTCCAACATTCACAAGTGCTAAATTCAACTTCTTGATATGTGCTCTAACAATGTACTCAACCCCATATTTAAACAAATGATATTTGTTCTCATGGTGATGAAAGATGGCTCTCTTATCATATAGATATGGGATTCCCAAAACAAATATACCACAAATGTCAAGTGGAATAACATCATTCTCTACCTCATCTATAAAGTTTGCAGTAATGGAAAATCTCAATTTACATCTTTTTGTCACATAAAATTTTGCATTGTCACATATCTAACCTAAAGGATAAGTTTTAGGATGTGGAGTAGTTTTCAAATTCATTTCTTAACAATTTCTTCTTAAATAAGATTTTCTTGTGATCCACTATCAAATAATGTATCTATCTTCGTATGTTTTGAAATGACTCTAATGTGGAAAAGCTCTATTATTTCTTTTTCATGTTGAGTTTCATTGAGGCTACTTGAAGAACTAGTACTTGCAATAGAGTCCTTACCTTTAAATCCCATGGCTGTGATCTTTGTTTCATCCCCAAAATCAGATCCTAAATCATGTTATGTAGTTACAACAGTCTTTTGTTTCCCTTTGTTGTTAAACTTTTTGGGTCTCATTTCAGGATGAATTTTCCAATAGTGGTCTTCATCATGGCCTTCTTTTGAACAATGTTTACATGTGAGTTTTTCTCCCTCTTTCTTGACTGAAGCATTCTTCTTCCCTTTTCCTTTGAATTTCCCCTTTCCTTTGTCTCCACTCTTGAATGGATTTTTTCTACCCTCTTGAGGAACATTCTTCCTCTTGCTTCTAAATGAGTTTCCTATACACAAACTTCATCTAGTTTTGTAGGGTTAAACATGAGAATTGTGTGTCTCAAATAACTATGCAATCCTCCAATGTATTTGAGTAGAGTGTCTTGAGAGGATATATATATTCCCAAAATCAAATATCTGTTTCTAAATTCTTAAGTGTAGCTTTGCACATTTTGACCTTTAGCTTGCCTAAAGTTTTGCCAATCCATGATAGCTTTTTTCATGTATGCTAATGGATAGAATTGCCTTCTTATTGTAACAAAAAAATCATCCCAAGAGGATAAAACCTTACCATGTTTCTTCATGTCCTCTTGAGTTTTGACCTCCTGCCAAATTATTGTTGCACCTTCCAATCTAAGAGAAGTAATCTGAATTTTGGTCTCATCATCCTTGATTCTTTGTATCCAACAATACACTACAATCTGATGAACCCAATTATCCAATTTCTTAGCATTTACCTTCCCATTGTACATAGGCAATTCAAAATTTATATAAAGCTTTAGCAAATAAGTTTTACCTTGTCCCTTTGGAGAATTTGCAGGTGTTTGTGAAAGGGTTGAAGAAGTAGAATAATATGAGGACGAGAATGGAGGTGAAGGTGGTGGTTTGTCACCATTCCCTTTTGGAGGCTTGTCTCCTTTTTCTCCATCTCCTTTTGGAGGTTTTGAGCTCTCTCCATACAACCTTGAATTCCTCTCTTCATAAAGAACCTTTACCATTTCATACATCTCAAAGAAAGTTTTTCTAAAAGTTCTTTCATCTTCAGACATCGCTTCAAGATGCCATGACTATTGAAGCTTGAGATGTGTTTGTTCTCCTTGAAACAATTTGAGATCTTGGCTCCACAAGTTCTCCTTGTCCTTTTTTTAAGCATCAACCTTGTAGGCATCAGAAAAACAATTGCAAACAAAATCAAACCTTCACAATAACCTTGGGCTATGATACCAAAATTATGTGTAATGTAAACTTGAAGGTGACGGTAAAATTGCAAGTAAAAAATTTATGTATTGTAGGCAATGGATCACTTTGAAAAACACATAAAATTATGGTTTTTAAACGTAGTTAATAGCATAAAACAGAGACAATATACCATATTAGAAACACATAACAACAAAAATGATAAAGGAGTTCACCCCTCTCCTGGGCTACATCTCTTGGTCCATCTTCCAATGATGGGCCTCTTTCATTAAGTGCTCAATTTTATGTTTAAATGTATTTACACTGCTCAGAATGTAAATATTATGTCTTGAATGGCTTCAGAGCTATCAAAAAACCCTAGTTAGGCTCTTGTTAGGCTCAAATTGGCCAAAAACTGAAGAAGTTATGCTCTCTAGAATTTTTCCTTGCTAACTGCTCTACAAGCTAGACTCATCTACTATCCATCCTACGAATCCACCTTTTTTGGGATTGCAGAGTGACAAATTTAGCCCATGCCAATGAGATTCGCACTATATTGGGTGAAAATTTTCGCCTTCTTTAATTGCACAGTGACTCTGTAAGTGGATAATATTTGGCCACGTGTCAATTTTCTCATCATTGGATCTGCACCGGTTCAAATTTCCGCACCAACGATTAAACCCGCTCATGAATGTGATTAGGCAGTGTTGTATTGTGGTTAGATTTCACAACTTCATGCCTAAACCTTAACTCCACCTAAACCGTGGTTTGCGTTGTGGTAAGGTATCGTGGAACCCGGGTCTCCTTTCAAACTTCTCATGTAACCGTGGTAATATATGTATTAACCGTGGCTTGGGTCGGGGTTAGGCCCTAGCCCAGCGCCCGACCTGTGGTCTCGTGGTATGGGGTTAACGGGGACCAGGGATTAACCCCGTCCCTGTCCCCCAACTGCCTACCACATAAAGTTTAAATACGCATTCAGAACTATAGATAATAAGAATCACCAATAGTCTAATGGTAAGGCATTTTGTTGCTCGACCACTGGTCATGCATTCGAATCTCCCAGAGGCAGTTTGGCCCAAACATAAATTTTTTCACATTGTTGGGAGGCCACGTGTCATCCATCCATTGGCCCACGTGGCCTCCATTCATTGCACCATGTAATATAACCAACAACTAATCAAAATGCAGTAGAAATCGACCAATAATATGAGGACAATTGGTGAGATGCCATTGGTCCTAAAATTCCAGTCAGTCTACCCTGTCACCTTGCCCAGTTAGCATATGGACTACACAATTAGCATACCTGCAACCCAACTGCAAAAATTTTAGTTGTTTAGGAAAACGATCAGAACGCGATATTGGGAGCTTACGATATAGGAAAACGATCAAAATGTGATTTCGGGAGCATACAATATCGATTTTGAGCAATTCAAGTTGCATTGGATTTAGGGCGATGAGATCTACATTTTGGCACCAGTTTCGAGCACTTTTGAACACTAATTTTGAGCACTTTACTGATCCCTTGGATCACCTCCAAATAAGTATACTCGCTCTATGCTATGTAGAATCCAAGGCTCGTCACAATACTCCCAAGCCATTTCTAAGCCTAAGCTTAGCCAAAATATTTGCTCCCAAAAGCCTTTTATATGAGTTATGAGGTTTTATCTATAACAAAGGGTGAGGTGACCCTTGACATTACCCTTTGTGACTCTTTGACTTCCCTCATGACTCTTCGAATTCTTTACAAATAACTCATTACATAGCATGAGGACCTTTCACATTCCAATAATGACACTTAGAATTTCACTTACAACATATTTACAGATAATATTACATTTTCCACATGTACCCATGTGAGACAAAATAGGCTAGAGACAGCCTAAAAAGACAAAACACTATGACTCCGAATTTTGGGGAAATACCAACTCGGTAACCTCCACTTGATGCTTCTCAATCACATATTTATGCCAAGCTTTGTACTGCATGATGGTGTCCCCAACTGCCTGATGGTGTCTTCTTGAAAGCGGACTCTTGCCTCCATGGCATCTGGGTATATCGTCTCAGAACCTGTATCCAAATCATTCTGAAGCATGAGCAGCATGGTGTTGACCTTGACAGGACCACTGATGTACTTTTTCATGTTCTGTGCATTAATCTCCAAAAATTCCCTGGTGGCCTCTCATCTTAGTTGCTCCACGTACTCATCGATCTCTTGTCAGACTTAGTTCTTGTGTTTAGCATCAGTGAGGGAACCTACATTTATTCACTCTCTTCCTTAATTGTTAGTTGTTCCAGCTCATCAACCTGTATTGGCGCTATTTTCTCTATCATTGCACCTTGCCTTTGTTCTTCTTCCTACTTTTTTTCCTTCTTGGCTACCACCCTTCCTTTGGTTCTTGTTCCACTTACTGTGATCTCAATTCTACTACTTGCAAGTTCTTCTTTTCTCTCTTCCTCTGCTATGTTGTCTGTGTCCTCTACTTCATTTTTCTTCTGCTGCCAAATACATCTACATGAAGATTGAATTTTCTTTCACTCTGTAACTTTGTTCTCCCTTTATTATGTTAACAACTTCCTCTTCCCCTGAGCTTGTATTGTATTGTTTCCTTCTGCCACTGTTGTTGGATGTGCTGCCATGTTAATGTTGACTCCTTTTCTATGAACAGTTGAGTGCCCGCATATATTGGCAAGTAAATTAGTACTTGCTCAACTTCTTCCCCAATGTTGTTTTCAGTAGTCTCTCTTGAAGCATCTCTTTTTGGTGCCATGGTACAATTATTTCTCGAGAGAAGTACTCCACGAGTTTGGTACTTGTGGGATAGAAAGGACACTCATGGAAAGAAAACATTAGCTCTTACAAATCTAACTTCACAGCATGATTAAGCAAAAATCAGGGCATCCGATGAGAGGGATTGCACAATTTTAACTAACAGAGGTGGTTGACTTACTGTGGGAACTGTGCAGTCACAACAGTCAGTGTGGACTCTTGATGACTGGAACTATGCAATGCGCAGTTCAATCTGGGCCAGGGCCTGGGAGAGACTACGCATTGCATAATCTCAGTGGCCACGCTGGGAGACTAGCTCCTAGAACCACATAGTGCGTAGTTTGAGCCAAGATAGGACATGCTATGTGCAATTCTAGAATCTAAGGCAGAGGCCTTAAGCTCTAGATTGCATAGTGCATGTTGTGCATAGTGAGATCCAGGCAAGGAAAACATATATCTACCCAACAGAGTGTGAAAAACAAGCAGATATGAAAGATGGTGTGAGGTTGAGTGAAAATATTACTAAGTTTAGATGCATGAATTTGAAACAAGTGCAAAAATTGATTAAACGGAAGGAAAACGAAGCATGTGAAGAGAGTCGTCGCAATGGCGACTGTTGGTGCAAAAATGAGAAAACTTATGCAAAACTTGGGAAAGGAAATCTATAACTTGAAACAACACTTCTACAAGCTAAAAAAAGTTAAAACGCCAACATTTTTTCAAAGAAACAAGTCAAACAACACTCACTCAAGCTAAACAATAAAAAGCGATAAAAAAAGTGACAAAAGACGATAAGAGCAAAAACCACCCAAAAATGCTCTAAAGGCTCCTTGATCTCCTCGGGAATGCTAGAGTTTGATGATATAATGCACACATGAGCTCTAGAGGTATCCATTACTTAGAATTGAGTAAATTTGAATTTATGACGCGCATGCTTGAGATCAAGGACAAAAGGACACTTAGCGGAAACTTCTAAAGATAGAAATGTTCCACCTTCGGGAAACTAATAATAGATCCATACTTCCTAGGGATGCTTTTTTCCCTTCAATTTTCTTTCTTTTCTGGGGGGGGAACCTGCCATGCATTTCCCAGGAAAGATTGCACAGTTATGGGAAGGACTAGGCAACTCTTTAGTTCATGCACTACATAGTTTCTTAGCACAGCTGATTTTGCGCAGTTTCTGGGTTGAGTGGCTCTGGGCTACCTCTCATGCTTAGCACAATTTCTTGGCTCAAGGTTGGATGTCATCTGATGTTTTGCAATTCTTGAGTTAAATGCTCACTGTAATCTTGGATTGCGCAATTCTCGGGGACAAGGCTAGTTTCCCTTAAGGATTGCGCAGTTCTCTAGGGTAAGCACAAAACTAGATGAAAACCAAGTCAAGAGATCGACTTGTGGGTTAGACAGTAAACCAAGTAAGAAAACACAATCCAATATGCAAAGGATGAGGCTCAATCAAACCACAAGTACCTGGATCAGTGCAATATGAGTTCCTTTGATTTGGAAGGGAGGCTCCAAAACAAAGCATAGACAAAATTTTGGAGGGTGGTTGTAGCCGCTACAACATTGGCGACACATTGGTAGAACTCTAGCTCTATATGGACCTTTTCTAGTGAAAAATGAGTCTAACTCTTCCAGAAGTATTGTTTAGTTCTTTGATAATCATAGCTTATTCACTTATCTTGAGTTAAAGATGTAGTCCCTACCATTCTCTTATCGACAACACACATACCAAGCTAAGTCAAACTGAATTGTTTCGATTAGGGATGAGGGGTATATAAATGCACAAGTAAAAATATGGTCGGAGTTTTAACTTCATCTCTGGTGTTGCTCTGCTGCCAGTAGGCCTGGACAGTACCGTGGCAGAGTCACTTCAGGAACACAAGCATTTCTCTGCTGCCAGTGAGCCTGGACAGTACCCCGACAGAGTTACTTGCTTCACCTCTCTGCACAAGAAGCCTTTCTCTTCTTTCACCTTTTATTTCATTTTCTATTTTTTTCATTTTTCAAAGCATTGTGGATAGGCACTTATTTATTTCATGAGGCGAAAGAGGGATCCCGACATATTGAGAGCTGAAGAGGTTATCCCTTCAGAGAAGGATATTTATATATACCTCTGACATACGTGTTAAGGTTTTCCCCCTCTCCTTACTCTCCTTGACTGAGTTGACAAGGGTTAACCAAATATATAAAATCGATTAGAGTGGTGGTACTAGTTAAGAGTGCAAGCATCTTGATTTCACCATGAATCTCTTTGAAAGGAATGTATTTTCTGTCAAGGTATCCTCGACTAGAAGAAATGTAAGATTCACATGAAGAGAGGGAATAGATAGATAACCTAGTGTTGATAGTTGTACAAGTTCCTCTTGGATTTAACCCTGCTTGTCTAAGAAGCCAAACATGGTTTCATGTGGAAAACTAACCTACGGATGTGAAAGCAAATGACAAAGGAAAGAAGTAAGACAAAGTAAGAAAATCAAGAAACAATCAAGAAAAGAAAACACTACTCCTACTCCTAACCTAAGCAGAGAATATACCAACTCACGTGAAGTGATACTTCCAATGTAGTCATCGGCACATTGGTTGGCCCATGTAGGTGAGGGCATGATAAAAAAGAAAGATGTGCAAGAAAAACAATAGACAAGAAAGATACAACAATGAAAACCAATACATTCGAAGCTTGTATGCATCCACACAAAAAAAGTAAAATGAAAAGCACATGAAAGGCACTCTGCGGACATATCATGGTGTCATGTTAC
Source organism: Pinus tabuliformis (assembly GCA_031772625.1). NCBI lineage: Eukaryota > Viridiplantae > Streptophyta > Pinopsida > Pinales > Pinaceae > Pinus > Pinus tabuliformis. The sequence goes on along the minus strand of CM062819.1, from coordinate 790,339,080 downwards.
ATTTCGCATGAAAGGCAGGCATGTACACACCTTCGAACTTGAAAAACAAGCTAACATAAAGAAAGAGGAAAACTTTTGTTTCACAATAGTGCTTGTTACATATGACTCCTCCAATGGATGAGAGATAGGATCATGTGATTCTGGTAGAGGATGTGAAAACTATGAAATAAATTGATCTTCAATGTGAACAACAAAGTGATGAGGAGCCTGGACAAATTCAACAAATTTATGATCAGAAGTGGAACTAACCTCAAGGCTATAAGAACCTGACATAACCATCATCTCGGGCTGAAGTGCCTCGGCAGCTTGAGGATTTTCCACTTCATCAGAAGATGGATCATCAAATACTGATGGCTTAGAAAGATAAACAATGGGTGAATCAAAATCGTGATCAGATGAATGAATGAAAAGATCACGTCAACCACAATCAAAAAATTCAAGATGAACAACGAAATCCTCATGATATGACAAACCATAAAGAGGGGATGATGGAAAATGAAAAGTTTCACCCTTTGTGTTTCCGAAAAGGTAAGCTGAGAGATTGGGTGGATCCAGGAAGACAAATTTTTCCTCTCCACAATAAAATGAAGGATTTTCATCTCACGTGTTCTGCGAATGATCGGAAATAGAAGCATCTGGAAATGGATTTTCATAGGATGGAACATAAATAACAGAATCACAGAAGATGTTAGGATAAATCAGACGAGGTGTAGATAGAAGGAGGTCATCCTCCCCCGCAGATTCTTGTTTAGACTCCTACACATACTCATCAAAAATGATAGTGCAGCTTCGTGATTCAACACCAACTCTGTCCAGAACTTGATCCTCGTGAACATCACATTTGATATCCGAAACGGATGAACACGACACACAAAAATCCAAAGGATCAAAGGAACCAAAGGACAGAGGTTGAGGAGATAAGACCCTATGACAACCATCGAGCTTGCAGTCCAAATCTGCGCAGAAATCCTAAGTAGGTGGGGTAGGAGGAGATGGTGACAGATCAATAGGTGGATTCTAAAATTCTTCCACCTCGACCTGCAGAGCTAGAGTTAATTGATGAGAAGGGGACGAAGGGTCACTTGGGACAACAACCTTATATGTCTTTCATTTAGAATCTCTAACACCGAGGTATGTTGGGAGAGGTTCGAAATATTTTAACTCATGTGGATTCTCAAAAATGTGAACAAGATACTAAAATATTTGCTCCAAAATTTCCAATCAATTTCATCTTTAGGAAATTCATAATAGTAATGAAGAAAACAATCGTCAAAATGATGAAGAGATTTGTCAGGTGATTTTCACAATTTTTAAATTTTTTTCATTAAGTGCTTTACGGTCTTAAAGAACGAAAGCACGACATAATTCTCTGAACATGTGATCAAAAGAGTGTATTGAGGCTATGGGAAATGCATGACACCATTTATTTGTCCTCCCTTCGAATGTGAAAGCAAACAACCCATAGGAAATGTCATAAGAGGGGACATCATGCCTGTCACAGAAGCCAACGAAGGAAACTGTGTGCCTGAACAAGGGTGTTCCATTGTCTCAACTAGACCTCAAACTGTTTGGAGTAGGAGCCCCAAGAGTGGGTGGTAGTGTAATTCCTTGAACATGTAATCAAAAGAGTGTATAGAGGCTATGGGAAATGTGTGACACCATTTCTTTGTGCGCCCTTCGAATGTGAAAGCAAACAACCCATAGGAAACGTCATCATAGGGGACATCATGCCTGTCACAGAAGCCAACAAAGGAAACTGTGTGCCTAAACAAGGGTGTTCCATTGTCACCATTGAACTTATATTTGGATAAGTCATCTATAATGTTCATTGGCACTTCAAAATCAACATCTTGAGAGAAACATGCCGGGGTTATTATTTCAAAAGAAATCATGAAATACTTGCAAAAATTAAAAACAGACTTCAAGGGCTCATCTTGTCATCTGGCCCTCCTTCTAGCGCCATAAATTTTGATAGTGTTGGACTTGCTAACATTCAAGGAATCTCCCCAATAAGAAGTCCCAAATAGACCTCACACTATTTGGAGTAGGAGTCCTAATAGTGGGTGGTAGTGTAATGCCTTGACCAAGATAGCGCAGAGGTAAGTAAGATAACTTTGGGTGAGAGCAAGTGTGTGACCCTACGAAGTGTTGGAAAAAGTAACTATGTGCGGTCTTCAATAATGTACTTGAGTCATTATGTAATGTACTTGTCAAACGAATAAAGAAAATTATTATTATTATTATTGTGACTTATTAAAGCATGGATTTCATGATTGGGTCACCATATTTTAGGTCAAAATCCCCATTTAGGAATTCTAGGATTTATTCTGAGTCTATAGAATTATTTTACTTTTAAAGAGACCCTTCTTGGGCTTTTGAATCATGTAAAAAGGTTTAGTATTGAGTAAAATATGAATTATGGAACCTCCACACCATGTTGGCCTAAAGGAAGATAAAGTTGGCCTAAGAACCCATTCGACCCCACAAGAAGCCTATAAAAGGAAGTACATCGAATTCATTTGTAGCATCACTTCTCATTTCCTCTCTATTGGGAAGAAGTGCAAAGTAGGAAGTTGGGAAAGTTTGTTTCTGGGAAGTCAAAGTGACTGCGAGTTTGTGTGAGTTTAAGGAGAAGAGGAAAATCGAAATTTTGGTGGTGGTCTCACTCTAATTCGTGCTCTGGATTGGGAGATCGAAGTCCTCCAAATTGGATTGCTGCTAAAAGTTGTTAGTTGATGAAATTTTTTGCATAGTCGAATTTACTAGGAAGAGGTCAATATTCTAGAGGTTGACTTGGTTTGGAGGGAAGGTCTGGTCTTGGTCTATGGTGAAGAGTCCCAAAGAATGCTATTGAAAGGAAGAATTACTTTGACTGGTTTTTCCCCTCGAGGGGGGTTTTGCCCTAGCATGTGCCTACATTTTGTGTTCATTGTGTTATGTGTTGTTGCTTTTGGTAATTGCTTGATGACCTAAAGAAATAAGATATAAAGAATTGTAATAATAAGAAACATCACAAGTAATTATCAAGATCGAGAAAATATTTACCGCCTTTCTGATTTTCCAACGTGGTATCAGAGCTTTGGTGAAGAAAGAAGAAAAAGGCAGATCTATTCATAGGCACTATCTTAGGGAAGGAGTCTATCATATTCAAGGAAGATGTCTAACTCTATCAAGGTTGAGAATAATCTTGAAGGAGCATCTAACATTAGATCCTGGAAGAAGAGGATTGACCTAATCCTTGAGAATAACAAGGTGTTAGATTTGGTAAAATGAAATGTAAAGAAGCCTACGGAAGAAGCCAATGATTCCAACAAAGAAAAATTCAAAGATCTATAATTGGTTGCTATGACTCTGATGGTAGAAGGGATAAAAGACAATCTTGTCTCATTCATAGCTAACATCGATCATGCTTAGGATATGTATGAATCCTTGTTGAAATTTTCCACTATTAAGAACATTGGTCAAGTAGCAAGTTTGAAGAATGATCTAAGGAATACAAAGATGACAAAAGAAGATATTGTGGCAACCTTCTTTGTGAAGATAACTAGACTCGGGAATGATCTCTTGGCCATTGATGAGATTGTTCCAAACAAAGAATTAGTGATCACTACTATATTAGGATTGCCACCCTCTTGGGGTGCATTTTCTTCATGTCTCAACAGTTTGAAGGTAGCTCCCACCTTTGAAGAGTTATGGACCGCATTTAGTCAAGAATAATTAAGGATATCAATGTTTTTCAATACTGAAGGAGTATCAAATGCTTATGTTGCTCATCATAAAGGAAAGAGATTGAAGGGATCGAGGAAGAAAGTTGACTTATCCAAGATAGAGTGCTATCAATGTCATAAGAAGGATAACTACAAAAGTGACTATCCCAAGAATCCAACGAATAAGAAGAGAGGAAGAGATCAAGCCAACCTTACTACAGAAGGAGACTCAAATAAAGTCAAGCCCGAAGAATCCGACATTAGGGACTTACACTATTAAGTCATTTTATTTACATAACTTATTTTATATGTTTTTAACATATCTTTGGAAAAGACATTTTGTATTGTTTTTAAGTTTGTAGGTTTCCCTCAAGCTTTTAAGGGAGCTGCAAACAACTCTCAAATATTAGTATCTCATGTCTTTTCAGTTTTGGGTTCATGTACTCATTTAGTCTTGATTATATTGAATATTAATCGCCTTTCTCCCTCTATTGTCTTGATCAGGAAAACATTTGAAATAAGGAGGATCTCTCAAGACAAGGTTAGTCAAGATTCCAAGAACCCTAGACAGGTTTTAAAAATCCCTAACTGAAAGGTATGCTAATGTGAATGTCTAAAATCCTAAGCTGCTTAGTGATGTTGTGAAATGTTAGTTAATTTTTATTGATGATGTCTTGTTTGGGATTTTGGTGTGTTTTGGAAATCCTAACTTGATAGGGTTAAGTGATAAGGTCTAAAATCCAGGAACCTTTGAAGTTTTGGTAATGTTGGGTTTGCTATGTTTCTACATTGGAACCCTAGATCATTGGGGTTTGGTGGAATGTGTGATTCTACATTGGAACCCTATCTCATTAGGGTTTGGTGGAATGTGTTAGCAAAACCCTTACATTGTCTTAGAAATGTTTCCTTTGGTGTGTCTGTGTGTTTGATTGATCAATCCCTAGTATAATCGAATTTATTATGTGTCTAACTCTTATTGATATTTGTGAAGTTAGGTTTGACTATCTCATGATGTGAAATGTATTTGAATGGTGATGAAGTCTAGGCATATAGATATATGTCATTTTTGGTTGAAGTCCTAGGTTTCTCTAGGTCAAATGTACTTATGTTATTAGACATATGATACGATTATGTATGATTATGATTTCCTAGATATGTGTTGACCTAGTCATTGATGGTCATGAGTGTTAGGATTCAATGAGAGTCCTTGTTTGAGATTCTTGGATGTTGATGTTTGGAAATCTAGGGTGTTATAGAAAAACCCTAGTGAAGTTAAAATTTGTTTAGCATGTGTGATATAAATATGAAATCTATTAGATGATTGTTAAAAATTAAATTCTATGGTTTTGTGGTTAAATCCTAGATTAACATTGTCTAGTGTGAAATGTAACAATCTGAGATCTATGCATGATTGTTGAGATTGTGGAAATGGAATTCTAAGTTCTTGAAATTAAACCTTATTCAAAGTAAAATATTTGGAATATAATGGCTTGAGATTTGTATAAGACTGTTGAATTTGTAAAAATTGGAATTATATGGTTTTGGAGTTGAACCTTAGTCGAAGTATAAATCTCTGATAAGTGTTGACTATATGATATTTTGAGATTTGTGAAAAGATTTTTGAAATCTGAATTTTGGTTAAGTTTGATTATTACTCAGAAATCTAGGGTTTGTAAACTAACCCTAGTGGTAGTTGGTCATGATAGTGACTAATTGATGGTTGATTGAAAATCTAGGGGTTTGGAACTAAATGTAGTGGAATTTGGTCAAGTTATTGACTAAGATGTGATTGACTTTGATTCTTGTGTATGAAATCTAGGATTTATATGAATCCCTAGTGAGAAGTCTAACATATGTATTTTGAAATCTTGTTAGATACTTTATAGATCTATATTTGTGTGAATGGTTTCTAGGGTTTTCTATATGTTGTAGGAAGGTATGTGACACCTTTGGAAGACTTATTGAAACCCTAGATGGAATGAATGTTGTTATGAAATAGTCTAGAGTTTATAAAGTCCCTAGAAAGATGTTGAAGATTATATGTCTCTTGTTTGTAATTGGGTTTGGGTATCAGATATGTATAAAGATGAAATCCTTAAATGATTTTGATATGGCTAATATCATGCTTCTATATATTTGCTTGTACTTGCTATTGAAGTTGTGTAGGTACACAATATTCAACTTGGTGAAGATGCTCATTGATATGATAAGCATGATGGGGATTATGATAACTCTCATGAAATGGTTGGAAGCCATGAAATATTCTCCAATGTAAAAAAGAAGAAGCTGATCTCCTAGAGGAAGCATGAATAGAAGAGATATACCTAATATTAAGAGGGAGTATGAATAAAGAGGTGTTCCTGGTTAAGAGGGAGTGGCATATATGGTTCTCTGCTTCATGTGTCATGCACTAGACCAAGAATAACAACCGCAAGTCTGAGTGAAGGCCATGAATAGGAAAAGGAAATTGGAGAATGCAGTTTGAAGTGTTTCTGAAAGAAGGAAAGCACAATACGACTGAAGAATATGTTGTTGCATATGAAGTAGGAAGAAAAATGTATGATTAAGGAATATTATGTCAAAGATTCGGTTGATAGTCCTACTATGGAAAGTTGAGAAGCAACATCTGTTGCCTGGAAGACCCCATAGGTTTGCATTTGATTATGTACATGTGAAAGTATGTTATTGATTGGGGTTGTCTTTGTACAGGTGAATCTCTCGAAGGATTTGATAGCATGCTGGTTACCAATCAGTTTGATTGGGAAAGATTGGTCATTCTTGATCTGTTGGATCAAGGGGTGTTGAGGCTTCACGAGTGAAGCATTTACTGGGGAGACATCTAGTGACACTTTGTGTTGATGTCTGAGTCCCCAAAGTTGGAAAGGTGGTGTTGATTATTGAGCTATGTTTTGTATACACACTTAGATTTTTGGGTTGGTGGTTAGCAAGTAAGCCTGATGGTACCTAGAGGGACTGAAAGCCTGAGTCCACCTTAGTCCCACTAGGATAGATTTCCTTGGTCATGAATCTAGTCCATGGCATTTCGGTGCCTAAATTGTTGAGTGATTGGTTGGATATATTTCCCTGGTAAGGAATCTAGTCCATGGCATTGCGGTGCCTAAAGTTCTTCATGGTTCATATAGCTTGAGATCTTTCATTGTATATGTACATTATGAATACATCCCTAATTAAGAGGGGGTGTTGGAAAAGGTAACTATGTTCGGTCTTCAATAATGTACTTGAGTCATTATGTAATGTACTTGTCAAAAGAATAACGAAGATAATTTATTATTATTATTATTGTGACTTATTAAAGCATGGGTTTCATGCTTGGGTCACCATGTTTTAGGTCAAAGTCCAAATTGAGGACTTCTAGGATTTATTATGACTCTTTAGAATTATTTTACTTTTAAAGAGACCCTTCTTGGGCTTTTGAATCATTTAAAAAGGTTTAGTATTGAGTAAAATATGAATTATAGAACCTCCACACCATGTCAGCCTAAGGGAAGATCAAGTGAGCCTAAGGACCCATTTGACCCCAAAAGAAGCCTATAAAAGGAAGGACATCGAATTCATTTGTAGCATCACTTCTCATTCTATCTCTACTGGGAAGAGGTGCGAAATTTTGTTTGTTGGGCAGAAGCGCGAAGTAGGAAGCTGGGAAATTCTATTGTCAAGAAGCTGAAATGAATGCAAGTTTAGGTGAGTCTAAGGAGAAGAGAAAAAATGATTTTTTGGTGGTGGTCTCACCCTGTTTCATGCTCTGGATTGGGAGATCAAAATCTTCCAAGTTGGACTACTGTCGAAAGCTGCTGGTTGCTGCATAGTCGAAGTTACTGGGAAGAGGTCAATCTTCTGGAGGCTGACTTGGTGTGGAGGAAATGTCTGGTCTTGGGATAGGGTGTTGGGTCCCCATAATACTAGTGATTACCCCATTACTGTTGTAGTTATACCCCTTATTAATATTGTTGTGCCCCTATTGCCCCCATATTGTTATTACTGTGCCCCATAGAATCCCTCTATTGTTATTTTTGTGGCTTTATATTATTATTGTTAGGTCGGCTGGATTATATTGTGACTCCTTAGACTCCTATATATAGAAAGAAGGTTTTGTCATTTGAATCATCCAAGAATTGTTCATTTATGTAATGTAAAGGAGGTTGCCCCCTCGAAGAGGCTGAATTCTAAGGGGTTGATCTATCTTTTCTATCTTTTCTTGAGCTGGTTTCATAACATTCGGTATCAGAGCTTTGGATTCTAGGGTTTCGCTGCTCCAAATAGGTCATCGTGGCATTTTCGCTATAAATTTTTTCTACGATGTTTCAGAAGTTGCAAAAAAAACCCATTTGAGAAGAAATCGCGCTGAACCTCGGATCCAAATTTCAGATATTTTCGCGCTATATTTGCGGAGATATGATCTGAGGAAGTTGGTCTTTTTGCAGACTCCTGAATTACATTCCAAACAGGTGACCTGGGGAAAATCGTCATAACTTTCTTTCTGAGCATCAGATTGAAATTTCCCAAGAAGGTACAGAAAGAGGATGGACTGTGGTTTTCTTGTATATATTTTTTAGAGTCAGAGGTCAAAACAATGACACGTGGCACTTCATACAAGTTCGCTCTACTGAACTAGTCTACAATCAGCTTACTGCGGAAGATTGTGCATAACTATTTCTTGGAGAATCCAATTTGTATCAGACTAGTGGCATTGGAAAGAGGACACAGAAGGCTACTATAAATCACAATTTCAGAACTGGATGATTCGAAATTACAGAGATACATCAGATTCAATATCAGGCTTCTACAAAGTGAAAAAAGGTGTGTAGTTTTTTTTTTAAATTTTTGCGTAAGCTTGGTTTGAAGGAATTCAAAGAGCATAGTAAAGCATTATTATCGGTAATTGATGCCCTGAGGAAAGAAAATTCAAACACCTAGTAAGCAACCTGAAAGATCTAGCATGACTTATGAATAAGAGGAAGAAATGAAACATGATATAGCAAAATTACGAGATCAAGTGCAACAAGTGTCACTTGCACAAAAAGGAACAGAATCTAAGATGGATGGTTTAAAGAAAGATGTAGAAGCTAATATGGATGGTTTAAAGAAAGGCATAGAAGCTAAGATGGACGATTTGTAGATAGATTTGAAGACAGACATGGAAGAATTGAAGAAGTTGCTACAAGAAAGGGTCACTAATGGTGAAAGGGTAGTAAAGGAAACTCATGATGAGAACAAAAGAAATGTTAATCATGATTCCATAGACTCTAATGTTGGATCGAAGACCCGCCACATTCCAAAAATTGATATGAGGAAGTTTTATGGCAAGGATCCCGCAACATGGATATTACAGATGAAGCAATTCTTCGATCTCAATAATGTGCAAAACACACAAAAGGTACGTATGGCAACTTTATATTTGGAACCAAATCAGTTTGTATGGTATCAATGGCTTTGCTCTTGTAAACAATTTATCACTTGGGCAATTTTTACGGAAGAATTGATAGCACATTATGAGGATACAAAAAGCAACACTTTTTTTAGCCAATTGATAAGTCTCAAACAAAAGGGTTCAATAATGGAGCACATTGAGGAGTTCCAAAAATTGAACATAAGGGTAAAAGATATTCCAGAGGAGCATAGGATTGATGTGTTCATAGGGTCTTTAAAGGATAATATCCAACATGACGTTCGCCTTTGGGAACCTGATTCATTAGAGAAGGCATTCAGGTTAGCAAGAAAAATGGAAAGCAAAATTATGGCAACCAGGAAGCATACCACTCACAACTATAAAGACGGAAGTGTTGTTGCCCCTAGTCTTCCACAACCTATAAGGTTGACACCACAACAATTGGAAGAAAAAAGAGCAAAAGGGCTTTGTTACAGTTGTGATAGCAAATACACTAAAGGTCATAAGTGTGCTGAGAAGAAATTATTCTACATAGATTGTGAAGAGGAAGAAGAAAAGGAGCAAGAAAGGTCAAAAGAAGAGGATATACTCCAGGAACAAAGCCTAGATGAAGAACAAATAAATCCGACCATATCTTGTAATGCATTGGCGGGAATTACCACTCCTCAAACCATCAAGATAGAAGGACAAATCAAGAAGAAAAAGGTAATAGTGTTGATTGATTCAGGAAGCACCCACAATTTTATTCATTGTAAGGTAGCAAAAGAATTGAATTGCTTCCTATATCCAGCACCAGAGTGTCAAGTGATGATTGCAAATGGAGGAACAATAAATTGCTCTAGAAAGTGCCATAATATCAAGCTATCCATGGGAGAATATGTATTGACTAGCCCAGTGCTTTCCATTCCAATGGGAGGTGCTAATGTTGTACTAGGAGTCCAATGGCTACAATCCTTGGGTATAATAACTTTTAATTTTCAAGAACTTTTCATCAAATTTTCTACGGAAGGAAAGGAAGTTGAATTAAGGGGTATTGCAGGGAAACCAGGAAATATAATCAGCTCTAATGGTATGACAAAGCTTCTAAAAAAGGAGCAAAGAGGTGTAATTGCACAATTATGTTCGCTAGATGTTTCCACATCGGAATCATCTATTTCTCCAGATCTCCAAAAAGTCATGGAAAATCATTCCAAGGTATTTGAGACTCCCAAAGGTATCCCACCTATGCGTGATCATGATCATGCTATTCATCTGATTCTAGGAAGTGTTCCTCCAAACATCAGGCCGTACAGATATCCCTATGTCCAAAAGAGTGAAATTGAACGTATGGTTGCAGAAATGCTAGAGGCTGGTATAATTCAACCAAGTCAAAGTTCTTTCTCTGCTCCAGTAGTATTGGTGCACAAGAAGGATGGATCATGGCGCATGTGTTCGGATTATAGGGAGCTCAACAAGCTCACTATTAAAGATAAGTTCCCCATTCCCGTCATTGATGAATTACTGGATGAATTGCATGGATCAATTTACTTCACCAAGTTGGATCTTCGTTCAGGGATCATCAAATCATAATGAAGATTGAAGACATTCTGAAAACAACATTTAGAACTCATGAGGGTCATTATGAATTTTTGGTCATGCCTTTTGGCCTTACCAATGCACCTTCAACATTTCAAGGTTTGATGAATTCAATTTTCAAACCATTCCTTAGAAAATTTGTGTTAGTATTTTTTGATGATATACTAATCTACAACAAGTCTTGGAAGGAACATGTTGAACATGTTGACAGGGTGCTACAACTATTGGAGGAAAAAACCCATTTGAGAAGAATTGGCGCTGAACCTTGGGATGGCCTTAAATCAGATATTCAAAAGTTTGTGGCGTAATGTTTGGTTTGCCAACAAAATGAAGTTGAAACAATTAAGACACTGGGTCTATTACAACCTTTATCCATTCCAAGCCAACGTTGGGAGGAGGTTTCAATGGAGTTTATCACAGGTTTACCCAAGTCTGAGGGAAAGAGTGTCATCATGGTGGTAGTTGACAGACTTACCAAGTATGCACACTTTTGTGCATTATCACATCCATTTAAAGCCAGTACAGTTTCTACTGCATTTATGGAAACAATTCAAAAGCTACATGGAAACCCAAAGATTATTGTAAGTGACAGAGATCCCATTTTCACTGGAAATTTTTGGACAGAATTATTTTCTTGTCTTGGTACTTAGTTAGCTCATAGCTCATCTTATCATCCACAATCTGATGGGCAAACTGAGATAGTAAACAAATGTTTGGAAGGATATCTTCGTTGCTTTGTATCTGGTAAACAGGCACAATGGGTCAAATGGTTGCCTCTGGCTGAATGGTGGTATAACACTTCCTTCCATACAGCAACAAAAATGACCCCATTTATGGCACTTTATGGGTATCAACCACCATCCATCACATCATATTTAAGAGAAAATTCTAAGGTTCAGGCAGTGGAACATCACATTGAACATCAACAACAAGTCCTCCAACTCTTAAAGGATAACCTCGTGTTGGCACAGAATAGAATGAAACAACAGGCAGATCAACATCACAGTGAAAGAAGTTTTGATGTAGGCGATTGGGTATTCCTACGGCTACAACCATATAAGCAAATGTCCCTCAAGCAAGCTAAGAATGATAATAAATTATCACCAAAGTATTATGGTCCGTACAAGGTGTTGCAAAAGATTGGTACTATGGCATACAAATTGGAGCTTCCTGCAGCTTCTCGATTGCACCCAGTTTTCCATGTTTCATGTTTAAAGAAGGTTATAGGCGACAAGCTCCCAGTTCAAACAATATTGCCAGAATTTTACGAGGAAGGAAAAATTATATTGGAACCGGAAGCAGTCATAGAAACAAGAACTCGACACCTACGAAATCGATCAATTTCAGAGTATCTTATCAAGTGGAAGAACTTATCCGCTGAAGATTCCACATGGGAGGATCAGAATTTTATGCAGAAGTATCCATAACTACTCAAGCGTTGAGGACAACACTTTTTTGAAGGAGAGGGGCATGTTGGGTCCCCATAATACTAGTGATTACCCCATTACTATTGTAGTTATACCCCTTATTAATATTGTTGTGCCCCTATTGCCCCCATATTGTTATTATTGTGCCCCATAGAATCCCTCTAATGTTATTTTTGTGGCTTTATATTATTATTGTTAAATCGGCTGGATTATATTGTGACTCCTTATACTCCTATATATAGAAAGGAGGTTTTTTCATTTGAATCATCCAAGAATTGTTCATTTATGTAATGTAAAGGAGGTTTCCCCCTCGAAGAGGCTGAATTCTAAGGCGTTGATCTATCTTTTCTATCTTTTCTTGAGTTGGTTTCATAACATAGGGTGAAGAGTCTCAAAGAATATTATTTAAAAGAAGAATTACTTTGACTGGGTTTTCCCCCTGGAGGGGGTTTTTCCCTGGCATGTGCCTACATCTTTTGTTCATTGTGTTATGCGCTACTTTTGGTAATTGCTTGATGAACTAAAGAAAGAAGATATAAAGAATCGTAATAATAAGAAACATCATAAGTAATTATCAAGATCAAGAAAATCTTTACTGCCTTTCTGATTTTCCAACACAAAGGGTCAATTGCGATGCATGGGGGTTCTAACACAGGGAAGGGAAAAGGAAACACGCCCCTTAGAAGTCTGTATTAGTATCTTGAAAGGAACACATGAGCGAAATGACATCACAAGATAAAATGTGGAATGGTCCACAAATTAAAGTGACGGGTTAATCCAACAACACGCATTCAACATGATTCCTACAATTGCATACAAAGTAGGTCATAAGCAAATGCGTAAGTTAAACAACATACATTGCTAAAGTAACCAGAATAGTCGAACTACCATAACAACATATGCATGAAAGTTTGTCGGCTTTGATATTATTATTTTAAGTGAAATTTCCATCCATACATACACCATTGACGACCACTAACCCCAATAGTGGGACATTTTAGTCAAGAACACCTGCTCTTTCAAAGAAGTATAGTTGCTCTACGTTGTGGAGAAGCCAAGGCTCATCACAATACTCCCAAGCCTTTTCTAAGCCTAAGCCTAGCTAAAATATTGGCTCCCAAAATTCTTTTCTATGAGTTATGAGGTTCTATTTATAACAAAGGGGTGGGGTGACTCTTAACATTCCCCTTTGTGACTCTTTGACTTCCCTCATGACTCTTCAACTTATTTACAAATAACTCATTACATAGCATGATGACTTTTCACATTCCACTAATGACACTTGGAATTTCACCTACAAAATATTTACAAATAATATTACATTTTCCACATGTACCCAAGTGAGACAAAATAGGCTAGAGACAACCTAACAAGACAAAACACTATAAATCCGAAGTTTAGGGAAAGACTAACTCAACAACCTCCACTGGATGCTTCTCGGTCACATATTGATGCCAAGCTTGGTACTACATGATGGTGTCTCCATCTGCCTGATAGTGTCTTCCTGAAAGCGGACTCTTGCCTCCATGGCATCCAGGTATATGGTCTCGGAACCTGTATCCAACTCATTCTGAAGCATGAGCAGCATGGTGTTGACCTTGACAGGACCATCGATGTACTTCGACATGTCGTTTGTGTTCAGCTCCAAGTCTTCCTTGGTGGCCCCTCGTCTTTGCCGCTCCATGTACTCATCAATCTCTAGCCAGACTTAGTTCTTGTTTTTAGCATCGACGAGGGAACCTGCTTCTGTTCACTCTCTTCATTAGCTGTTGGATGTTCTAGCTCATTGACTTGTATTGCCATTGTTCTGTCATTGTGCCTTTCCTTTGTTCTTCTTCATGCTTCTTTCTTTCTCAGCTCTTGTCCTTCCTTTGGTTCTTGTTCTACTTGCTGCGATCTCAGTTCTGCTACTTGCAAGTTATACTTTTCTCTCTTCCTCTGCCATGATGTCTGTGTCCTCTCCTTCCTTTTGCTTCTGCTCCCAAAGTTGCTTGCATGAATATTGAATCCACTTTCACTCTGCGAATTTGTTCTCCCTTTATTATGTCAACAACTTCCTCTTTCCCTGATCTTACTCTGGATTGTTGCCTTCTGCCACTGCTGCTAGACTTGCTTCCATGTTAGTGTTTACTCCTTTTCTATGCATAGTTGAGTATCCTCATATATTGGTGAGTAAATTAATGCTTTCTCAACTTCTTCCCAAGTTCTACTTTCAGTGGTCTCTCTTGAAGCATCTCTCTTTGGTACAATGGTAAAATTACTGTTGGAGAGAAGTGCCTCACAAGTGTGGTACTTGTGGGATAGAAAGGACACTCAAGGCAAGAAAACATTATCTCTTACAAATATAACTTCACAACATGATCAAGCAGCAATTAGGGCATCTAATGAGAAGGATTGCACAATTTTCACTAACAGGGGTGACTGATTGACTGTGGGAACAACACACTATGTAGTCCCAACCGTCAGTGTGGAAGCTTAATGAATAGAACTGTAAAATGCATAGTTCAGTCTGGGCCAGGGATTAGGAGAGACTGTGCATTGCATAGTATCAGTGGCCAAGTTGGGAGACTAGCTCCTAGAACTACGCAGTGTGCAGTTGGAGCTAGGCTAAGACAAGCTCTGCGCAATTCCAGAAGCCAAGGCAGAGGCCTTAAGCTCCAGATTGCGTAGTGCATGCTATGCATAGTGACATCCAGGCAAGGGAAACCTAGATCTTCCCAAGGGACTGTGAAAAACAAGCAGATCTGAAAGATGGTGTGAGGCTGAGTGTAGATCCGGCTAATTGTAGATGCATGCATGTGAAACAAGTACAACAATTGATTAAACTGAAGGAAAATGAAGCATGTGAAGAGAGTCACTACAACGACGACCGTTGGTGAAAAAATGGGAAAACTCATGTGACACTTGGGAAAGGAAATCTATAACTTGAAACAACACTTCTACAATCTAAAACAAGTTAAAATGCCAACAATTGTTCAAAGAAACAAGTGAAATGACACTCACACAAGATAAACAACAAAAAACGACAAAAAAAGAAGCAAAAAATGATAAAAGAAAAACTCACCCAGAAAAGCGACAATAATGCTCTGAAGGTTCCTTGATTTCCTCGGGAATGCTAGATCTTGATGATTGAATGTACAAATGAGCTCTAGAGGCATCCATTACATAAAATTGAGCAAATTGGAATTTATGACGCACATACCTGAGATCAAGGACAAAAGCGACACTTGGCGGAAAATTCTAAAGATAACAATGCGCCACCTTTGGGAATCTACTAATAGATCCCTATTTCTTAGGGATGATTTTTTCCCTTTAGTTTTCTTTCTTTTCTGCAGGGGAAAACCTGCCATGCATTGCTCGAAAATATTGCACAGTTTTGGGAAGGACTGGGCAACTCTCTAGCTCATGCACTGCGTAGTTTCTGAGCACAATTGGTTATGCACAATTTTTGGGTTGAGTGGATTTGGGATGTCTCTAATTCTCTGTGCAATTTCCCAGCTCAAGGTTGGTTGTCATCTGATGTTGCACAATTCTTGATTTGAAGGCTCATTGTCAGCTTAGACTACCCAATTCCTCGGAGCAAGGCTAATTGCCCTTAAGGATTGTGCAGTTCTCTAAGGCAAGCCCAAAACTGTATGAAAACCAAGTCAAGAGATCGGCTTGTGGGTTAGACAGTAAACCAAGAAAACACAAACCACGATGCAAAGGACGAGGCTCAATCAAAGCACAAGTACTTGGATCAGTGCAAGATGAGTTGTTGTGATTTAGAAGGGAGGCTCCAAAACGAAGCATAGGCAAAATTTTGGAGGGTGGTTGTAGCCGCCACAACAGATGGTTTTTCCCATGGTTTTTTGTAGATCCATTCAAGGGAACCACAATTATGTTCTAATCCAAGGTTAACAAATTGAGGATTTATGAATGCTTTGACATGTACTTGTAACATTGAAAGGAATATAATGAAAACTCAATCTAGTTTTCCCAGTTTTGGGTTCAAGGAGAAAAATGTCAATGTATATTTTATGTCCTTGCCATTGTATATTTTTTTTTATTTTTAAGAATTCATTTGCTAGTAATTTTTGTAGAGGGTTAAAACCTCAACCTAGCAACAACTTTCATGTTGGAAGTCATTCAATCTTTTCTCTTGCACCCCAGAGACTATGAGCGGGAATCAAATTGGTTGAGAAACGATGTGGAAAGAGCATTGGAGGTCCAGGCTAGGGGTCTTGGGCATTCCTTCATTAAATCACTAAGGAGCCAGATGTCGAGGAGGGGAAATCCCACCTGCAGTATCGCGAAAGAGCGAAACTAGTAGAAAATGGTGGAGCAAACTTATGGAGTGGTTGCCATGTTAATTCTCTATGGTTTCAAGACTTGTATCATGTGTGATTGCATGGAGGGATTTGGCCACTCCATCCACCCTCTTTAATGCCTTGAGAGATAGTAGGGTGGCGGGCCTTCTCCCCGCACCCTCCACTGGCTCATTTTCCAACACCCCCGTCAAGGTAAAGATTTCCTTTTCGTTATAATAATAATAATAAAAAATTTCGCTAAATGGCTCTCCACAATGTAGTGTGAGGGGAGACGTTGTCACGTAAAGTTACATTTAAAAATAATGAAATAATACTTACATTGAAAGTTATAAAATAATTAATAACAAAAAGAATCAATAATCGTAATAAACAAAATATTTCAATTTCCATATCAATTTTACATCAAACTTTCTATATAGAGATAAATTAATTAAAACTAAAAAATCAAATAAAATAAATTTAATATTTAGTATCAGGTAGAGATGTAATTCCTTCACTACTTATATGAAGTTGAGAGACAACATGTAAAAATAATATTATTGATACTACATATGTGTAATTCATTATAAGTTTAATTGACATGTAACATTTAAAGCAAAAAAATTATTAATAACATTTTTTTTTCACAATAAGTTATAAATAATATAATTTTATATCAAATTTATATAGAGAAAAATAAAATAATAATAATTATTATTATTATTCTCATTTTCCATTGTGACGGAGATTCATAATTTATTCCATCCTTAATATGAATTTTATATTATTGTTTAAATGAGAGAGTGTGCATTCTTATTGCATCAATAAGTTCTTTCTAATTAAAGATATGATAGAGCTTTGAAATTTCTTCAATATTTAATATGGAGTTAAAATTTAAAAGTATTAATAAAAAATTAATTCAAGAATATATAGAGAGAGATATGT
Organism: Pinus tabuliformis; assembly: GCA_031772625.1. NCBI lineage: Eukaryota > Viridiplantae > Streptophyta > Pinopsida > Pinales > Pinaceae > Pinus > Pinus tabuliformis. The sequence continues at coordinate 790,321,730 of CM062819.1, read as the reverse complement.
AACATTTTAAAAATTACGGTCTTGAGAGTTAGCTTAGTTGGTCCAGTCTTTGTCTTCAGACTCAGTTCTTGAGCCATATTTCATGTGTGCAGTACTAATATTCTATGGACTTAGTGGTCGTAAAAAAAAAAAAAAAAAAAAAAAAAAAAAAAACGATTTAAAAAATTAGTAATTTTATATATTATACAAAATAAGTGAAAATTAAGAATTTCTTATAGTTAAAACATTTTGTTTGTGTATTTTTCGAAACCATCATAGATCTAACTTAATTCCAGAAATACCAAGAAAAAAGAGGAACCAAACCTCTCATTATGGTTTTAAAATTTTAATTTAATTACCAATATGGATGGTAGAGTTTAAAGTCTAAAGAATATCTATAAAATATTTTTAGTGGTAGTGAGGATAAAGAGTTGACACTTATCAAAGTAGTAACGTCTTTTTTGTTTTTCAATTTAATTAAAAATTCTATAAATTATATATATAATCACTAAGGAGCCAAGGAACACAATTGTTGGGAGACAGAATCGAAAACCCTAGCTGGAAGATGGATACTATGTCATTGAAGATCAATCATGAAGTTTTGGGCTATCCCTTGAATGGAATGGCGGTTTCATGCTCGAGCTTTCCCAACTATTCTCCCACACGGATTCAGTTCAGGCCAGCAGAGTTCGGTGCGATCAAGCTCTCCGGGGTTTCTGAAACAGAGAATAGCGTCGCCGCCATTCGGCATTCCAGAGATGGGGTTTCTGTGGAAGAGCATTTCTTACTCAGATCAGAGGTATGCTCCCCCATCCACCGCGCGGATCAGCCAGATGACAATCAGGAATACCTAGACGTCCATAGATCCGCAACCCACAGGCGCAAAGACCAGGGAGATGTTGTCCAGCAAGAGGGGGTTACGCGAGCTTGGATATGGGCCGTGCGGACTGATGAGGCTCGGGGCTCCTTCGGTCTGGCGAGGGCTTATATTACCAAAAGATCAGCGAGGATGGGCACTACGGCGGATCTAGTCCAACCCGTCATGCGATTAGAGGTTCGGGCACTCTTGAAAATAGTCGGTTGCCTGGACATGGCAGTTGGATCCCTGGAAAGCACCCTCAGCAAGACCGATCTGGAGAAATCATGCTGCGGACAGACTCAACAGCTTGGTGGGGCTCTTGGGCTCATAGAGAAAAATCCCAATCCAACAGATCGAGGCATAAAAGAGGGGTTTCCACCCAATAGGGAGACAGAGCTGCAAAAACTATTCATCAGAGCGATAAAGGGCAGATATTACAGCATACAGTTTAGAAAGGAGACGAGCTTTCATGATTTAAAGAAGGAAATCCAGGCAAAACTCTTCGACCCAAGTCCTCAGATCTCTGAGGAAGCCGTATGGCCCGAGGGCAGCCTGAATGTTGAATCTAGACCTATACAAGGAAGTATCTATGCGGCTGCAGACAAGGAAGGGATAAGGAACACACACAAAGTGGTCACTCCACAGCAGCTGCAAGGTAATTATCATAAACTGGAGTGCTCAGATCCTACAGCTACAGCGGCCCAAATAGCAGATGGATCCTGGCAAAAAACAACATCACCCACCAAGGACTCCGGACAGGAACTGATACAAATATTTATCAGAACCCTGTCAGGAAAAACGATATGCAAGCGAACCTGGACGGGGAAGCTGATAGAAGATATAAAGTATGAAATACAAGCACACACAGGCATATCAGCAAACATGCAAAGTTTGATATATGCAGGTCAAATCTTACAGGACCAATGTACAGTGCAGGACTATGGAATTGTACCAGACTCAACCATCATCCTAAACACGAGGCTGAGAGGTGGAAGCTTTGGATCTAGCTCAAAGGGTACAGGTTCTTTCAAGGATGCCGTCAAAGGGAAGGGGGAAGCCACCAACAAGCCAGCACCAACACAAGATCTACCTGGACCCTATATTGTGGAGCAAAGATCGCAGACTCTAGTACTGACAATCGCTCTGCCTGAGGTAAAAAACTTTTATATTGATTTCTCTACAAAGGCTGTCATATGTAGATTTAATGGCTTTTGGCCCAAAGAAAATGCATTACAACAATGGATCTACTCCACATGGACAACAAATTGTGATATCCATTTATGCTCCAAAGGTCTTTTATTGTCAGTTTCGACACGATCAAGGAAAAAGAATATGTCCTCCATGAGGGGCCATGGTTCTGGGGCAATGCAGGACTCTTCATGACCCCCTGGTTCCGGGTTTTGACCCCACTACTATGGTGGTTTCCAAAATTCCGGTATGGGTCAGGCTACACAACCTCCCGCTACACTTCTGGCTACCCAAAGTTTTCGAAGCAATGGGGAATGCGATAGGAAAATACCTCAAGCAAGACGTGGAAAGAATTACAAGAGGCATACATACTTTTGCCAGAATTTGTGTTGAGGTAGATCTTAGTCAAGGGCTACCTGATAGCATAATTCTGATCCATAACAACTCACAGTGGAAACAACCACTAGATTATGAGAACATGGCCTTCAGGTGTCGTGGCTGTCAACAAATAGGTCACCTTCTTAGTAACTGCCCACAAGCCAAAAAAGAAACCAGAAGAAACAAGAAACAAGCACAAAAACCAAGAGGCTGGCAACGCACAGTGAACCAACATGAAGTAGCAGAGGATGAGGAGGCAACTATCCCTCCACCAGATCCTGATGATGTTCCTATTGAGGAAGAAGCCACGACAACCATCCCCATAGCAAACAATCAAACACACAAGTCGCCAGGAATTGAGAAATTTGTAGCACATGAACTGATGGACTCTTTGCCGAAGAAAATACCAGATACAGTGGACACCAGTGGAGCCAAAAGACAACATTCTCTAGATCACTCTGATTCAGACAAGGAAAATCCTCGCCCTGTGGAGGACACTTCTCTCGTACTTTTTTCATCCTCACAGACTCAAGGGGAGTGGCGAAATGTTGAGAAGGAAAAAGGGAGAAAAACATAATTTGTACATTATTTCTTCCCTTTCTTTCTTTCTGTTTTTTTTTTCTTTTTTGACAACAGTCTTTTGATCTGCTATCTGCATATCGCCTCAGCATCTACAAAATGTAATTTTGTTTTAATTAATAACATTACGATTTTTCCTTACGGGAAAAAAAAATCACTAAGGAGCCAAACCCATATGGGGGCAAATCCCACCTGCAACATGGTGAAAGAGCAGAATTGGTAGAAAATGGTGGAGGAGACTGGTGGAACGTTGCCATGTTAATTCTTTATGGTTTCAAGACTTGTAGCATGTGTGACTGCATGGAGGGAGTTGGCCATGCCATCCACCCTCTTTAATGCCTTGTGAGTCGGTAGGGTGGCGAGCCTTCTCCCCACCCCCTTGACTAGCTCATTTTCCAACACTTCCATGAACTGAAAAAATTCCTTTCTTTTATAATAATAAAAGAAATGCTTTCTTCCAAAAAAGGAAATAATACTTACATTGACAAGTTAAAAAATAATTTATAACAAAAAAATCATTAGTCATCATAAACAAAATACTTCAATGTCCATCTTAATTTTACATCAAATTTTCTATTTAGAGATAAAGTAATTAAAACTTTTTTTTTTTTTTTTTGTAAGCTGGGTGGGACTCTCTGATTTACATGTCCATTATGTACCCCTCTACGGGGGAGGGGTAGCCCAAGATTTGAACCCAAGACTTCCGGTTCGGTGAGACTTCATTTCCACGGCCCTTGCCGCTTGAGCTACCCCATGTGGACGATAAAGTAATTAAAACTAAAAAATAAAATAAAATAAATTTCTTTTTTAGTACGAGGGAGATATGTAATTCCTTCACTACTTAATACGAAATTCACAAATAACATGTAAAAATAATATTATTGATACTACATATGTGTCATTCATCATAAGTTTAGTTGACATTTAGCATTTAAAACAAAGAATATTAATAACAATTTTTTTTTACTATAAGTTATAAATTATTATCAATTTTATATAAGAGAAAAATAAAATAATAATAATAATTATTATTATTATTTCACTTTCCACTGTGAAGGAGATGCCTAATTTATTCCATTCTTAATATGGATTTTATATTAATATTTAAAGGAGAGAGTGTGTATTTTTATTGCATTAATAAGTTCTTTCTAATTCAAGGTATGATAGAGATTTGAAATTTCTTCAATATTTAAATGGAATTAACGTTTAAAATCTATTAATAAAAAAATTAATTCAAGAATATATAGACAAAGAGATATGTAACATTTTAAAAATTATAGTCGTGAGAATTAGCTTAGTTTAGCTTGAGCCACCAGGAAGCGATCCTTGTAAGTACATCTTTCAAGTACATTTAATTTAGATTTGTCTAGTACTAATATTCCATGGACTTAGTGGCCTTAAAAAAACAACCATTTAAAAAAATATTAATAACAAAAATAATTCTATACATTACACAAAATAAGCGAAAATTAAAAATTTCTTATAGTTAAAGAATTTTGTTAGTCTGTTGTTTCAAACCATCATAGAACCATCTTAACTCCAAAAATACCAAGAAAAAAAGGAATCAAACCTCTCTGAATAGTTTTAAAATGTTAATTTAATTACCAATATGGATGGTAGAGTTTGTTTAATCTCTAAAGAATATCTATAAAATATTTTTAGTGGAAGTGGAGATAAAGAGTTGAGATTTATCAAAATAGTAATGTCCTTTTTTTTCAATTTAATTAAAAATGCTATAAAATTATATATAAAATCACTAAGGACCAAAGGTTGATGGGGAAATCCCACATGCAACATGGTGAAAGAGCAGAATTGGTAGAAAATGGTGGAGTGGACTTGTGGAGCCATTTCCATGTTAATTCTCTATGGTTTCAAGACTTGTGGCATGTGTGACTGCATTGAGGGAGTTGGCCAAACCATCCACCCTCTTTATTGCCTTGAGAGACAGTTGGGTGGCGGGCCTTCTCCCTACCTCCTCCACTAGCTCATTTTCCAACACCTCCATCAATATAAATATTTCCTTTCTTTTATAATAATAAAAAATGTTTTCTTCCCTCAATTAGCATGATTGGAGACATTGTAAAGTACAGTTAGATTTAAAAATAATAAAATAATATCTATATTGACAAGTTAAAAAATAATTAATAACAAAAGAATCATTAGTCATCATAAACTAAATACTTCAATTTTCATCTTAATTTTACATCAAACTTTCTACATAGAGATAAAATAATTAAAACCAAAAAATAAAACAAAATATATTTACTTTTTAATATGAAGGAGATATGTCATTCTTTCACTACTTAATATGAATTTGACAAATAACATGTAAAAATAATATTATTGATATTGCATATGTGTAATTCATTATATGTTTAGTTAACATGTAACATTTAAAAAAATAATAATAATAACAAAAAAAAATATTATAATTTATAAATAACATAATTGTATATAAACTTTATATAGAGGAAAAAAAAATTATTATTATTTTCACTTTCTATGGTGAAGAAGATTCGTAATTTATTTCACTCTTAATATGGATTTCATATTAATATCTAAAAGAGAGTGTGCATATTCCATTAATAAATTTTTTCTAATTGAAGGCATGATAGTGAAATTTGGTCAATACTTACTAGCGAAAGGCGGACTGCGGGGGAAACGCACAAAACTAGGTTTTGTAGCAGGGTATCAGTGTTGGGCACCATGGAAGGGGCCTCCTACAGTCATGCAGCCTCAAATAGCTTCAAGAAGCCAATGGAAGCAGAAACCAGGAGTATAGACAGAGAAAAACAGGAAAACAATAGATCATAGGGGCAAGCAAAAAATCAAGAGGAAGTCAGAAGAGAGAAGTGAATAGGAGGAGGCAATCAGAAAGCTGACCACAGGAATCTGACAAGACTATGTAAACCTAGGTAAACCATCACACCCCCAGTGGTGTTAAGTGATCCAACGCTACAGGCGCATAGGGATCACATGGCGGCTTATGCAGTAATATGCAAATTTATGGGGATATGGCCAACAGAGAAGGCTTTGAATGCATGGATAAAGAACCATTGGAAACCTAAGGGAGAAATAAATCTGCACCTTGGATCCAAGGGTTTCTTCACAGTAGTGTTCACAAACTTAGAGGATAAAGACAGAGTGTTCGAAGGAGGACCATACTTCTATGCTGCTGCAGGCCTCTATATGCGGCCATGGGTGATGAATTTTGTCCCGGAACGAGAGACATTCACATCAGTGCCGGTATGGATAAGACTCTACTCCCTACCTTTAGATTATTGGCTGCCAGAATCCTTAAAAGCCATAGGCAATAAACTAGGGCATTTTTTAAAAATATCAGATGCCACACTGTGCGGAAAATACACCTCCTTTGCCCGAATATGCGTAGAAATGGACCTTTCTGGAGCTCTACCAGATGAAATCATTCTAGAAGTATATGATGAAGAATGGGTGCAGGCAGTGGACTACGAGCATGTCCCTTTCAGATGTCGCAAATGCCATGAACACGGGCACCTCTTCAGAGACTACCCTTTAAACAAAATGGAGAGCAGTATTAAAGCCACCTCAGGGAAAGATACTGAAGGCTTTACCAAAGTGGGAGGCAGAGGGAAAGGAGGGAGAAAGAACCAGAAGAAAATCAACGAGGAAAAGCAACCTAGTCATAATAGATTCAAGATATTAGAAGAAGAAGATGGGAACAATGGAGCGAACCAGGTACTGGAGGACAGTCCTGCAGAGAAGGAAAAGGATGACAACATGGAGGATAGACCTGAAAACAACCAACAAAAGGAGGATCTACCAAGCACTATGGAACTTGACAGGGAACATGAGATGACCCCAAGCGAAGTGGGAACGAAGGATCATGAGTTGCAGGAAATTATTGAAAGGGAGCATCTTGATCTAGAAAAGTTCCCGGTGCAAGGAACTGCCAAAGGGGTGGATTCGCTACCTCGAGAAGAGTTTAACAGAGTACAACAACTCTTGCTCTAGAGATCTCGGGCAAAGGGTTCTGGGGTCAAAAGAAACCATGATAGTCAGGACAACAGAGGGGTAAAAATGATGGAGGCAACATTGGGACAATCTCCCAAGAACCCAGGTAGGAAAAGAGGAAAAAAAAGACAGAATGAGTTGCTGATAGAGTGTGGAAAACTCATGATCAACTCAGGTAAGATGAATGACCTTACTAGTTACTCATTTATTAATCTCTCTTAATGAAGCTTACAACATCGAATATTAGGGGTCTAGGAAGTAAAAGGAAACAAAGAAATCTCAGCAATAGAATGAAAGAAGAAAAACCAGATATGGTGTTTATCCAGGAAACAACACAGCAGGAGGAATTCTAACACTTTGGAACCCCCAGAAACTTGGAATCCTAGATGTTGAAGCATCCAGGAACTACCTATCAGTGGTTATCCAACCTTTGGGTGATAAGGAAGTTTATTTGATCACAAATGTCTATGGTCCACAAAAACTTGAAGACAAACTCAGGCTTCTGACCTCACTAGAGGAGCTAAGAGAAAGATATCTGGTTATCCCCTAGATTCTGGGAGGGGACTTTAATATGATCAGATCTCTCTTAGAAAAAAAAGGTGGGACCAGATCACTAGGTAGAGATTCCATAGCATTTCAGAACTTCATAAACAACATGAGGCTAGTGGATACAGAGACAAGAAATGGTACCTTCACCTGGAATAATAAGAGGGGAGGGGCTTCTCAAGTTGCCTCTAAACTAGATAGATTCATTATCTCTGAGGACCTCATCCTCACAGGCCTTGACTTGTCGGCTATAATCCTTCCTTTTGGAGGCTCAAATCACTGGCCTATTCAACTTGAAGCTTCCTTTATAGGCACTCTGAGAAATAGACCTTTCAGGTTTGAAAACATTTGGCTTACCCATCCTGACTTCATTAGCAATATTGAAAAATGGTGGATAGAAGATATGCACATTCAAGGAACTAAAATGTTCCTTCTGCATCAGAGATTGAAACACATCAAACTTAGGCTTAAAGATTGGAATAAGAATGAGTTTGACAATATCTTTGAAGCCAAAAAAGTAGTTGAATGGAAACTACAGGGAATTAACCAGGTCCTCATCACAGATGGCTTCACTGAGGAAAGTAAAATACAAGCTGACTCTCTTCAACAGGAATGGGAAGGCTTATGCAAGCAAGAGGAGATCTTCTGGAGACAGAAATCGAGGGTACAATGGATAAAAGAAGGAGAAAGAAATACAAGGTTTTTTCACAAGTCTACCATGGATCATAGGTCTCATAACATGATTTCAAAACTCAAAGATACTCAAGGAAAACAGCTCAACACCCACAAAGAAATAGAATCTGCTCTGGTACAACATTTCCAAAGCATAGCAGAGGAGCCTCTCATAGACATATCACAATTCATCAATGACTTCACAAAACACATTCCTAAGCTTGTGACAAGAGAAGACAATTATAATCTTAACAAGCCAGTGACTGAAGAGGAGGTCAGTGAAGTCATCAAAGAGATGCAAAATGGGAAAGCTCCTAGTCCGAATGGTTTCAATGTCGACTTCTTCAAAGCATGTTGGGAAATAGTCAAGCAAGATATCCTCGATGTGGTGGAGGACTCAAGGAAAAAAAATTTGTTTTGAAGGCGCTCAATACCTCTTTCATATCTTTGATTCCAAAGCAGGAAAATGCTATGACACCAAATAGATTTAGACCCATAGCATTATGCAATGTGGTGTACAATTTTTTTTCCAAAATAATTGCAAACAGGCTTAAGCCCCTTCTTACAACTCTTGTGTCTGAGGAGCAAACTGGATATGTGGAAGGAAGGCAAATTCTAAATAACATCATTCAAGCTCATGAGGTGGTTCACTCACTCAAGAGCAATAAGCAGGCAGGTATGATCATACAACTTGACCTAGAGAAGGCTTATGATAAGCTAAGCTGGGCATACATCAGGGAAGTACTAATAGCATATGGCTTTGACCATAACTGGATAAGATGGGTAATGGCCCTTGTTACCACCTCAAGTTTTTCAATCCTGCTAAATGGCTCACCATCCAAAACCTTTAAGCCTTCGAGAGGACTCAGACAAGGAGATCCGCTCTCACCCTTCCTCTTTATTCTCATGATGGAAGGTTTAGGCAATGCGATCAAATCTGCCAAAGCAGAAGGCAAAATCCAGGGTCTTAAACTCACCCTGAATGGGGATGCCTTGACTCATCAACAATTTGTGGACGACACCATGCTGCAGGGTACACCCACGGTCAAGGAAGCTCTAGCCTTCAAGCAAATCCTGAACGACTTTGCTATGGCTGCGGGTACAGAGGTAAGCCTTACCAAATCAAATATTTTCTTTTTTAATACTGACATTGCTATTCAGAGAAACCTCACCAGAATTCTAGGTTTTCAAAGAGATCAGCTACCCTCCAAATATTTGGGAATACCTCTAACAGACAAACCTCTAAGCAAGGCAGTTTGGGAGCCAATTACTAATAAACTCCAGGACAAAATCTGGAAATGGACAAACAGGTCTTTGAATTTAGCAGGATGGCTAGTGCTTACAAAAGTTGTCCTACAAACTGTCCCCATCTTCATGTTTTCAGCCCTTCTAGCTCCTAAAGGAGTTGTGCAACACATCAGAAATATCTAAAGAGATTTTCTTTGGGGCAAAGGGGAAGAGAAGAAGAAATGGGCCTTGGTAGCTTGGGAAAAGATTTGTAACCTAAGACACATGGAGGTTTGGGACTTGATGACCCTGAAACCCTAAGCAAAGTTTTGGGGGAAAAACTATGGTGGAGATGGCTAAAGGAATCGGTTACCCCTTGGGCCAAGGTATGGAAACAGAAATATGCAAATAATTGGCAAGAAAGGGAGCACATTCGAATGTTTGGGCTCATCAAAGGCTCCCACATTTGGAACAAAGCTTGGGAGAATAGAGCCATTGTTCAAAAACACAGTTTCTGGGAAATCAGAGATGGAAACCTAGCTTGGTTTTGGGAGGACAATTAGCAACAGGAACCTAACCTGTTAAGAGAAGAATTTGCCAATCTCAAGAATGATACTGACGACAAAGGTTTACTTAGGGTAAATGACTTCTGGGATCAGGATAGAAGCGATGGAAAATGGAGAATATGGAAGAACCTAGTATACAGTGATGACTCCCCTTTGAAGGCCCAGGCAGAAGCTCTTGCAATTATCTTGGAACAGAGAAAGATTCTAACATCAACATCTTCAGACCAACTGAGATGGGGAAAAAACAATGAAGGCAACTTTAACCTCAAAGAAGCCAAGCGAATAACCCTAGGGCTTGACTTTCCAAACCCTGATAAGGTATGGAAGGACCTATGGCAAAACCAAAACTGGATGAAAATCAAATTGTTCATGTGGTTGGTGCAACATAAAAAGATTCTGACTTGGGAAAATCTTTAGAAAAGAGGTGTAGCCGGTCCATCTAGATGCCAGCGATGTGAATACAAGAAGAAACAATGGAACACCTACTCAACCTTTGCCCATTCACCTCCACCTTGTGGAATTGGGTGGCTTCAATCTTTAGACAAACGGACAGGAACATTTGCAGCATCACCAACACTATGAGGAATTGGAGGAGAAACTTCTCCGAAAATGAAATAATCAACAAAGCTTGGGCTATGGTTCTAGGATTTCTAATCTAGGATGTCTAGAAAGAACGCAACAATAGGATCTTCAAGAACAAAATTGGTTCATCCCAGAGCATCATGGCTCAGATCATAAGATAGCTCAAAGAGACTGTAGGAACCCTTCTAAAGAAACCCCCTGAGAACCAACCTCAAGACCAAGATGCACAGATACTTCTTCATTTGGGCCTACAGGGGCTTTTCCCCCAGGGCATAAACAAGACTGTAAGTCATATAACAGCTGATAAGGACTTCTGGCAACCTCCCCCTCATGGTTTTATGAAATGCAATATAGATGGAGCCTCTAAAGGAAACCCTGGTATGGCTGGTTATGGCAGAGTAATAAGAGATGAAAAGGGTTTCATAAAAGCCATCTTTCATAGTCATTTGGGGAAGGCCACTAATAATATGGCAGAGCTCATGGCCCTTGAGCAATGCCTAGAAATCTTGATGGACTCAAATTTACATAATACCATCATTGAAGCTGATTCTGAATTGATAATTAATTCAGTCAAGAAAATATGCAATGGCTCAGCACCAGAAAAAGTGTCGAAACACTGGCAGTTACTGCAGGTCTATCAATGTATTCAATCCCACCTGCGAACCATGAGAACCCTTAGTTTTGTTCATGTGCGCCGAACAACCAACAGGTTAGTAGATATTTTGGCAAACGAAGGAGTACTCTGTTCCAAAAGCAATAAAAGATATGACTGGATGGGGACTCCCCAAGGACGATTGCGGGAAGATTGTCACAAATAGGCAACCTTAGATAGGGAGTACTTTCAGAGCATGAGAAATAAGCAGAGTGAAGATTGATGGAAACAGAAGATTTTTGCTCAACATGGGGAAGTAGCATATGGTAAAGTGTGAGCAGGATGACAGGTACCCAACTAAAATTTGCCTTTGGTTTTCGAGCGGGAAATTGCACCTTGAACTCTATAATCCTATGGTTTTCGGGTGGGAAACTACATACAGGTTAAGTCTATGTATGGACCTGAAATACATTGAATGTGGCCTATTAATTCTTTGGGCCGTTTGCTTAGTTAATGTGTGGGCATGTTGACGAGATCGCAGTCATCCTATGGATTTCGGGCGGTAATCTGCAAGACTGTTAATTTTCCAAATGGACCCGAAATTCATTTAGGCGGTGACTTATTTATGCTTCGGGTCTGTAAGGGTAGTTATGTTACGGGCTAGTTGCACAGACCTTTTGGGATCTCTTGCATCCGGTGGATTTCGGGCGGTTAAACTGCTCGTGGGTTATCTCTTCATTCGGACCTGAAATAGATTAGAGAGATGGCACATTTTTCTTTTCGGGTCCGTTTGAATGGATAAAGGGTAAGCATGGTGGCAACCCAATATCGCCTCTTGACCGTTGGATCTTTGAAGGCTGATCGCATGGTCTTCGGGATATCATGTTCTACGAAGGCTATGAGTGGTTACTTGGCATAGTTTTGTGGGCCTTCGACACGGTGGTCCCCGTCAACAAAGGTTTTTTGTGGCTCGGCAGTGAGGATAGAAGGTTTCTATTTCACCGGTTGTCCCGAATGACGCCTTAAGGGCAGGTTGTCCCTTAGTTTCTCTGCACGCTTGGATAAGCGGTTGTGTGGGCCACAACTCCTTTGTAGCTAGTGCTGCCTTATGTATATTATGTACCTTTTTACAGATTAATAGAAGGACCTACTCTCACTTGATAAAAAAAAATAAAAAAATAAAAATTGGTCAATACTTAATATGGAGTTAACATTTAAAAGATATTAATAACAAAATTAATTCAAAAAGATATATAGATAGATATGTAACATTTTAAAATTTATAGTTTCCAGAGTTGGCTGAGTCCCCCTTGTCACACTTAGTGGTTGCGCTGGCACTAAGTGATCAAGTACATTTACTAATATTCCCTAGACGTAGTGGTCATGTGTCTTGGAGGACATTAAAAAAAAAAAAGAAAAAAAAGAAAAAAAAAAAGAAGAAAAAACCACCATTTATAAAAATATTAATAACCAAGAAATTTCTATATATTATACAAAATAAGAGAAAAATAAAATTTTCTTATAGTTAAAACATTTGATTAGTGTATTGTTAAAAACCATGATAGATCCATTTTAACTCCAAAAATACCAAGAGAAAAGAGAAATCAAACCTCATAGTTTTAAAATTTTAATTTAATATATTAATAATGCCGAAATAAGTAACAAGAACCATACTTATAGGTGCCACCTACAATCACATCAAGTTGTTGCCTAGAAAACCTCCTTACCCAACATAATAGCCTACAAACCATACCATATAAATAAACCAGAATTACCTCCGAAAACTCACTAAACGGATTTCAACTAATACCCTTTATAAACAAGTGCTTTAATAAAACATTCAATCACATAAAAACCCTCGGGCTCACTCACACGGTTTAAAGTAATGCCCATTACAAACTAGTGCTTTAATAAAACGCTCAATCACCGAAAAAACACCCTTGCCCTTGCCGGTAGACTAATTAGATTATTTAATTTATATATTGTTTCAAACATAATAAAAAATAATAGATCATTTAATTTAATTTATATATAGTTTTTTAAATATAACATATAGAATTTATTTGAAAAAAATATATATTATTTTTTTGAATATGGAAAAAACCAAAAAAATTGATATCTAATTTAAATGTAATCTTAGTTTAATTTATATATAGTTTTTAAAATATAACATAGAATTTATTTGAAAAAAATATATTATTTTTTTGAATATGGAAAAAACCAAAAAAAAATTAATATCTAATTTAAATGTAATCTTAGAAATAAATTATGATTGTTATATTTTTTTTAATAAAAAATGAGTAAAAATAAAATCACAATTGCAGCCGGGACTTCTGAATTAATCATGGATCTTTGATCTTTTCATCGATGTACGTATTTCATAATAAATGCCTTGTGATTAGGTTCCTCTTTGGCCCTTTTTCTTTCCCTAGTCGGAGCTGTCCGCGCAGAGCGCGATAGAATAGGGATGAAGAAGCCATTCTAGGGTTCTGGGGTTCTGCCAGGGCCAGGAGTCCTTGCTGCGTCTAGCAACCCTACCATGCGCTACAGTAACCAAGGAATGTTGTTACAACTTTTGTTCCGTCAGTGTATGTCTGTCCAACATTAAATTCTAATTCTCAGAGAACCCATGGAACCCCCGGGTCCTAGTTCAGTTTCACGGCGGTTAAACCCCGTGTACAAGATATCTGGAAATTCGAATGAAGCAAACCAGAAGGAACAGAAAATTGGAATGATTCGCCAAAGAAGAGAGGAAACAGAATTTGCGTGGGATTAAATGCGCCGCCTGGCACATGACACGCGCCTGCAGGGTTTTACCGCCATCGATAATATCGCGTGTGACGGCATTTAATTCGTGTATCGACCTTGAATAGTGTTTTCGTGCGCTGAGCCGCCTGCATTGCACAATTAATTAATTTACCATAATGACTGCGGGTGCCTGCAAGCCTTGCAGGCGGCTGCCATTTACTCTCTGTTTTGTACGTCCCGCAAGGATGAAAATGATGCCCTCATTATCCCACACCGCACTTCCCTCCTTCGTATAAACGACATGACAGGACAATTATACTTTGAATTTTCATCCGATCGGTATTCTTTTTGTCATCTTAAATTTGAATTTGACATCCGAAGAGATTTCGTAAGAGGCAGGGGTGTTGCAGAGGCAGCGTTCTTGTGGTTATCATTATTATTCCGTTTTCTGTGCTGTAAATTCAGCAATGGTCAGGACCTGGAAATATGCGATAGGCTGCTTCGCATACCTTCTTCTCATCAGCTTCGGCATCCTTTTCTTCTTAGTATGTTCAGGTTGGTTCTGATTCAATTCTTGCACTGTCTATGCTGTGGTTAATAGGCTAATCATGAAGGTCTGTGTACAATGTTTGTACAAGGACAGATCCATATTATGTTCAGATCTGTGATGTTATGTTGCTAAAGGAATTGTAAACCTCGACGTGTGTTAAACCCTTAAAGAGAAACCTCTTAAATTTTCTTACAGCCGTTTCTCAGTCTTCTAGGGTTTTTGGAATGGCCAAATTTTAGGTAGATTTGTCATGAAGGCGTTAATTCTTGCTAGAAATTCTTAGAATGGTTATTGTGGAAAGGCTGGCACACTGTAAACAATTATAGGATTATTAATAGAAAGAGGGAACTAGAGTTTGTGTGGTGAGCTTTTTGTATTAAGTTTTGTTAAATTTGCATTGCTGACTATTCTTTCTTCAGGTTCTAAGAATATGACTAAAATTCAAGGATATCATGCCATGCCCGAGGGAATACTTGGCTTCCGAGGAAATACTGAGGCATCGAGGTATAGAAGTCGCAGATTACTTGGTATGTTCAGCAAGGGTTTGTTGTGCTATCTTCTGACATCTGAATACGTATTTGATATTAGGGTACAGGGTGGTTTCTATACACATGGATCCTAGTTATTTCATCTTCATCTTCATTCTGAGTTTTATGTGATATTAGGTTACATGGTGTTTTACATACAGTCATAGATCCTAGGTATATCATCTTCAGTTCACTTTGGGATTTATTCATTTAAGATTTATGTGATATCAGGTTACATGATGGTTTACATGCACACATAGATCCTAGGTATATCTTCATTTAACTCAGGATTTATGTGATATTAGGTTACATGGTGGTTTACATACAGACATAGATCCTAGGTATATCATCTTCATTTCACTCGGGATTTCTTCATTTAAGTCCGGATTTATATGATATTAGGTTACATTGTGGTTTACATACACACGTACATCCTAGGTATATCATCTTCATTTAACTCAGGATTTATGTGATATTAGGTTACATGGTGGTTTACATACACATATAGAGCGTAGGTATATCATCTTCATTTAACTCGGGATTTATTATATTAGTAGTCTAAAGCGTATTTAAAATGTCTAGCAATTGATAATGAATAAATGACAGTGCAGCATTACTTGAGGATTTTAATTATTCTTAGAGCTTAATAGAGTTTTTTAATCCATCTTTGGGGTTTTACAGATAGTATCCTAGCACTTCATAGATGTGGGTTTCCAATAATAATCAGACATCCTTGATACCCTACACCTGTTGATCTAGAGAGCCGCACTTCTTTGAGCAGGTCACCTATGATAAAAATAGGAAGATAATCACAATAGAATTCACGAGTTTGGAGAGCAGACTTTAACCTCTGTAAATTTCTTGCGTCTCCAAACCAGATTCCCTCTTCCATTATCCTAATTGAGATCCATTACCAGTATACCACCTTCAATTATGCTGATTATTTAATCTAAAACGGTACCATAAGAAATTTGAACCTTGATAATATCTAAATGTGAACTCAAAATATTAACCAAACTGTTTTTTTATATGGATTGAAGATTATTAACTTTATTCAGGCAAATCAATCTATCATGACCTCAGTACTCTCTTCATATTATGTTCACATTGTAGATCATTTTCCCGTTGTTTGATTTTTTGAACTTCCTCTTACTGACAATAGGAGGAAAGTGAAAGTGGTCTTTGTTTCTATGTATTGTAAATCTCACGATCTTGTAAATTCAATGATTGTTGTAAATAGAGGACTTTTATATGTTATCTCAATGTTTGAAAACATCCACCGTTACAAAACAATCATTTTTAAGTCACCTAAGAAATATTCCCTTCATTAAAGTGCACCAGATCCAAAAAAATGGCTCTCTGGGGCTCTGAGATCGTCTAATTAGCATTATCTATGTACTTGAATATTGTTTTCACTGAAACCTGGTATATGATCAATATCTACACGGTATTTGTACTCTAATTCAAGGATCAATACAAATCCCAAACCTTGGAGTTGAATTTCTGTTGATACAAATATCCAGAATTTGGTTGGTCAGCTCTAATTATTCTCTTCATTTACAAACGATCACGTCATTTGATGTAATTTCTCACTTAGGGTTTTGCCTGTGAATTTGTTTTCTGCAGATACGTGTACGAGGAGGGACATTAGTATTTCTCAGAGCCGGGATTCTACTCCTGGCATTCCCGAATACATGGTTCAGATTGTCAATACTTGCATTTCTGGGTGCGCGCCATACGACGTTCATTTGCATTGTGGCTGGTTTGCTTCTGCTAAAATGGTGAATCCTAAAATTTTCAAGCGGATTGCCTATGATAACTGCCTCGTCAATGAGGGGAAGCCTCTGAAGCCAAGCCAAATGCTCAGTTTCACATATTCAAATACTTTTATGTACCCCCTAACTTTCAAGTCAGCCAAGTTTTGTTAGATAAACACCCTGAGAATTATTCGAGTCCAGTGCCTCGTTGATGGAAATATATTATAATTTGTACAAAGGCAGTACATATGGTATTTATCTTTAGAAATGAATGGCATCATAGGACTGGGCAGAAAATTTCATGGTCCATTTAAGGTGTAACCGTATATCAATAATGTGATATGCAAATTTCATGGTCCATTTAAGGTGTAACCGTATATCAATAATGTGATATGCAAATTTCATGGTACAATTTTTACTTGAAGTTTCATATCCCACCTCATGAGCAGTTCAGTTTGCAAGAATAAGATTTTGTAGTTTGCAGGTCTCCATGAGTGAATTGATGTCTTTATTACCGTGAAAGAGCTCAAAGGTCACTTATAAAATTAAAGGTCTTAATTCAAATTTCCTGAACTTTTTAGGATAGAAATATTTTGTTTCCTTAAACCTAGATGTTAGTTTTATTTTCAGCCATTCAGATTTGATCTTCAGTAAACATTTATCATCATCATCAATATTTCAGCTATAATGAATACGATATACGCATTGATCCTGGAAATCCCCACTTCAACGCATTTCTTCCACACAAAGTGCAGTCAGGAACCAATCTCTTGACTATTGAATATAGACTCCACAAAAAAAGTAATAATCATACAGGAAATCGCATACTAACGCCTTTATGGAAAGACAATTTTGGGCACAAAATTAACAGTCATGAGCACGTGAATTGTCGAGCATATATCTGGTACTTTGAAGGCTTTCCGGAACACAATTCTAAACCAATATTAAACTGGCCTACGGTTATGAACTATGCCTCCTTATCTATTATAAGGACTTAAGGATCAATTCTACGCATATCACGGACTCGCATCTGCTTCTTAAAGTGCTGTAATTACTATATCGTAACCCAAACGCCAACGGGGATGATACCGCAACGTTCTGCAACCTTTCAAAGCACGCTAGATCGTGTGTCCTGCAACGTCGTCTACTTCCGTTACCTTTTATATATATGTGGAAATGATAAAAAATTATATTACTAAAAAGAACTTGGGTTATTAAAACCAGTTATACATATATTAAGAAAGAATTTATAAAAAAAAGATTTAATCCAAAAATATTAGTGTAGTTTTAAATGAATGTTCTATTTTTATTTGAAGATGTTTTATTTATCATATATATTTTAAACGTTTTTTATTTTTATAATTAATTATATTAGCACTTCTATTCCAACGATATTTAAGGTGTTTCGTTATGATGAAGTATGGCCCTTGTTATTTTTATTTATAATTAATTTATGAAGTGTATTTCTGGTTTATAATTAAGTATTTTTTTAAAATTATATTATCTTTATGGCCAAGGGTTTAGAACAAGGTTGTGGGGGCCAACAATCCTTTGTCGAACCCGCTCCTGAAGGGCGTTCCAGGTGGCCGTGCATCTGCGCTCTCAAAATTTTCATGGAGTAAATTGGAGTAAATTTTGGGAGTGTGTTTTTAAAAAAAATCTTTGTGTTAATGAAGAGGGAGTTATTGAAGATTGGAAATAAGAATTTGGCCTTAGTGTAGATATGCAGTTCATGGTAATTGGTAATGTTAAATTTTTAAAGTAAAAGTGACATTTTTTCGTTATCTTTTATTTTTAGCATTTTACTTGAATTTTTAACATTACTATGAAACGACTCTGGATGTTTGAGAATGGTTCCGGCCTCACTTAATTTCATATGGAGAAAGGAGAATTTTAGATCTCACCCAAAATTCAAGAGACTTGTCATCTTTTTAAGATTGTCGGATTGCAATGTTGTCATTGAATTTTGTCATGTATTAGGGTATGGAACTTGTAGTTAATCAAGAGCACTAAGCGGGGGAGACTCTCAATAATCAATATCACCTAGGGTACTAGGGCATGGAACTCGTATTTATTCCGGAGCACCAAAAGCCCTCTATGTGGGAGAGACTCCAAATAATCAAGAGCACCTAGGGTACTAGGGTATGGAACTTGTATTTAATCAAGTGCACCAAGGTTGTTCCATTATGTAGGAGAGTGAGATTCGCAATAAAGCAGGAGACAAGAATTTAGAATTTTTTATGGTAAGAGGATTAAGCAATAGATAATAGATTTACTTGTCTTTTCTAGTTACTAGTACTTTTATAACTATTGGCTTGTTCATATTTATTATGGTATTTTTTGTAAACAATATATGACAATTTAAGTTTGAAGTTGGTGTTTATAACGGGTTGATAATGAATTATGAATATGATTTGTTAAGGTTGAAAGTTGAAATATTTCATTTCATGTGAGATGTTCTTTGTTATCATTTGGCTACTTGGTAATGGTAATGGTAATGGTTAAAAGTACAAGCTACAACTTTTGTGATCAATGATGATAAATGTCATATATCCAATTTTGAAAGCTTGAAACTTTAAGATTGATGAATCATGAGATTTGATATGTTGTATATTACTAATTTGTGGATGTGGTTGATGAAGATTATAACTTCTAGATGATTGATGTAATAATATGTTTTTAATATCTAATTCATCATTCTCCGTGTTTTTGTTGACATATATGCATCAAAATATATAAAAATATATATTATATAAAAGTTTGCTTCCAAATCTTTAGCTTTTGAAACTGTCGCTGCTCTCTACTTTCATTCCCACTCCCAAGTAACCTTGGTTTAGAATAGATGGTGATAGGGTGTATTGTTAAGGCACTTCGGGATGTGAAGGTTATCGGTTCTAAACTCGGTAAAAATTCAGTGATGCTAAGAGCTAGTGTGGCCCACACTAAGTGCAATCAGGGAATAGATTTTAACACTTTAGATTCTCTAAAATCATCTCAAAATAGATTCCCTTAAATCATCTCAAAATTCACACAATTGAACAAAAATAATTATATTATCTCTATATGTATTGAATATATATATATATATATATATATATATATTTGTGATTAACTTTTTTAAATGTAATATTAATATGAGAATATAATGTTAAAAGAAAATGAGCATATGTTAAGAGAGTATTTTAAAGTTATAATAATAACAGGGAATATAACAATGCATATATTTTTAAAAGATGTGTTACACTCTTAAAGTTAATACTCATAAATTTTAGAGATATTATACTCTTAAAGTTAATACTCATAAATTTTAGAGATATTATATTTTTAAATTTAATATTTGTATTATTATATCTTATAAACGATTTAATTATGATTGATGGTTATTTTATAGGTTATGATTTGAGTGTTTATTATTAAAAGATGATGAAAATAATGTTTATGAAGGATAATTATAGGAAATCTTTCAAAAATGATGTAAACAAATACACATATGAATAATGGTTATAGGTTTTATATTAATAAAAAGGTTGGATTATGGGTTAGAACTTTTGGCAATAGCTTTTTGAGATTTAATCATCAAAGTATTTATCTGTTTATACCAAGGTTAGATTATGGGTTAGAACTTTGGCAATAGCGTTTTGAGATTTAATCATCAAAGTATTTATCTGTCTATACCATCATAAATCCATTCTTGGCACCGTATAAGACACCATCATAAATCCATTCTTGGCACTGTAATTCTTATACGAAAAAATTTGTCACTAATAACTTGACAAAAGGAACCTAGGATGAAACAATGTTTGCAGGGAAACATAAGACCGTAAGATAATGAGAGAACCAACAAAAAAAACTACAACATCCATCATCATGAGAGAACCAACAAAAAAAACTATAACATCCATCATCAACTTCAACCATGGCTGGGAGGATTAGCTCCTCGGTAGTGATGAATTTTTTTTCTTCTCTTGAGCGAAACTATAGCCAATGCCACCTTGACCAATTTTAGTATTTTTAGTGACAATTTTCCATTAACGTAACTGTTAAAATTAATGGAGAATGTATTATTGGAGAAAGTTTGTTCATCAGTTATGTGTGTCTTAGTTTAGGAATTAGTTTCTACATTCTAGGTGGTTGTTTTCACTGTTTTACTTGCATGTAAACCATATATATTCTTGATGATTAATGATGAAGTGTAGAGCGTATGCCAGAGACTGTCTCCACAATTTCTTGAATATATGGTTGTTTATTCCATTTTTAACTGTCTCCACAATTTCTTGAATATATGGTTGTTTATTCCATTTTTAACAGTAACCTGGTCATTGAGAAAGGAAATCTCCTCGTAGATCCCATTCAACGAAAATTCCATATTGTTAAGGTGTTGAAGCAATTTCAACGAGAATTCCATATTGTCAAGGTATTGAAGCAATTTTGCTTCCATAAGGAGTTGACAAGATTGTCGTTGCTTCTCTGGGATATTATCTTTGTCATTGCCTAGCCTCCAACAAGGCCTTAGCTAAGTCCAGAATTTTGTCAAATGCAGAAGTGCCCTTATTAGGCTTTGAGGGCTTTGAAGAATCTTCATGGTGAGAGCTATCCACTCAGAGCAAGACACAAAGAACAAGTTGAGCCAATGAAACAGTGCCCGGTAGATTCCCAAGAGGGCCCGAATTATCAATAAATAGACTACACTTATCAATAAATAGACTGCACAGAGATGTTGGCACACTTGAAATTGAGATGGATGTTATATATGAAACATATTAAAAATAATAATAACAAAATACTTTATGTTGGATATAATTAAAATACTTCAATTTACACCTTAATTATACATAACTTTATATAAAAATATAAAATAACTGAAAATAACATACAAATACTATATATATCTATATACCTTAATTATATAAAAATATAAAATAACTAAAAATAAAATATAAATACTATATATCTATATACTTTAATATTTTATAAGTTTGTGCATGGATTAAAAAAAACCTCTCTCCACTAAAAAATCCAAATATAAAAGTAAATTGTAGAAATTATCCACAACTGTTGTTACAAAATTTTGCAAAAACATTATAAATTTTTTTTGATTCATCTGAAGATACTAAAACCATATTTACCCAGCAAAGAATGAAATCTTGTTCCTATTTAATCTCTCTATTACATCACTTACCTATACATAGAATATTGAAGAATGAAATCTTGTTCCTATTTAATCTCTCTATTACATCACTTACCTATACATAGATTATTGAATATGTGACTGTTTCTATTTTATGATAAAAGCAAGATTTAAATTGAAATTTACACCATTGTGAGAGAATTGCTTTTAGAAAAATAATAAAATCAATTCAATAATAATAAAGAAATTTAGAAAAATGATTGTTTAAAATATTTAGACCAATTATTTTATAAATACAATTTTATATGCGATTCTTTTGTAATATAAATATCATTCCGATGAAAGTTGGAGCAGGTTAGTCTCTCTACAAATAAATTAATTTGAGTTCTTAGCATTGTGGAAAAATTTATAATTAATTTTATTTAAGAAAATCTGTAAATCAGTGGTTTTTGGTGACTCAATAATTGTTATTCGATCATTTATCAAAAATAAGAAAATGACGTGCCATGAGCATATTCTCATTTTTCAAAAGATTTCCTTAATTGCTTCTCAATTTGAGTCTATAGAATTTATATATGTGCATAGACATTTAAATTCGATGGCTAACATATTGGTAAAAAATAATCCCTCCCTTCAGCAAAATAGAATAAAAAAAAAAATTCATGGTTTAATAAATTATGATCTTATTCCTTTTCAGAAAGAAAAAGCGGTATATTATTATATGAAGGATATAAAGTTCAAAATTTACATCATATATTTCTATTTGAAGAGAAAACCAGATGAAATCACCATGCGAGAATTCCAGCGAATAGTTAAGGAAAATTTGAACTGAAACATAGTGTTCTGGGAGATCTCCAAAACAAAACATGAGCACATAGAGAAACACGGAAGCATATGGATGTACAGAAACATCATATACACCATCCATAAACAAGATGATAAAAGAAAACAGCCACATAAATATCAGAAACCCGTCCATGGAAACCTGTGAAGAAAACAGAACTGATACTAAAATCCGGCATGATAAACTCTTGGATATAATAGCTTACTCCCTCTGTTAGAACCATGGAATTATGATCCTATTCCTTAATCATACTTAGTTTCCCAAATTTTTTGAACGACACCTAGATGTTGGCGGGTGTCAGACCCATTTGTCTTTTATATACCTAATTTTTTTGGGGAAATGACAAGCCGAATAGAGGTGCTATATATGGAACATGCAAATGCTATGCATATCTATATGCCTTTGTGTTAAATAAATTTACGGGCATTGTTACACTTGTAATAATGCATCTCTTGTCCATAGGTGCACTAATATGCACTTTAATACATGAATGTTGGATATAATATATTTGTATTAAGAAACAAAAAAAAGTCTTAATAAATACCTAATATGAAATTTATAAAACAAAACTTTTTTAAAAAGAATTTTGTTAAATTGAATATATATATATATGTATATATATATATATATATAACAGAAAACCAATACCAAACGTTTGCATGCAACCTTGCTTAAAAGATAAAATAAAAGCCATACTTGTAATTTCTTTTGGAAATGAAATTATTAGGTGATTGGAGACCTTTAATTTCTGTACCCTCATCTTAAGAGTTCTCTTCCTGAGAGTTTAGTACTAATGATATCATTAATGGTATAATTGAAACTTAAAAATTATTTTTAAAAACAAAATTATTAAATTTTGATATATTTAGATGTTTTATTAAAAATATTAATATTAAATTAATAATTATATATAATATTGTAATAATAAAAAATATTAAAAAAAATAACTGGTAGGGAGGTGTTTTACAATAAATATGTTATTTAATATTACATTTAAAAATAGTAAAATAATATTTAAATTAACAAATATCAATAACAAAAATTTAATATGGAGACATGTTGTCATGCAATATTTTATTTAAAAATAATAAAATAATATTTTAAATTAACACATAAGAAATAGTAAATTAAAATACTTCAATTTGCACTTTAATTTTACATAATTTTATATAAAATATAAAGTAATCAAAAATAAAAATAAAAAATTATCTTTTAGTATGATGAATATGGAAATGAGTAAAGAAAAATTAATTTACATTTTTAGTATCAACAAAAACGTAATTTCTTCATTACTTAGAGATAACAAAAAATAGTATTATTGATATTACATTATGTGTAATTCATTTTATGCTCAATTTACATTTGATATTTAAAACAAAAATATATTAATATAAAAAATATCCTATTGTCTACTATAAGTAAAATATTTCAATGTCTATATTAATTATCTTAATTTTATATCTACTTTATATGCAAAAAAATAAAGTATTTTAAATTAAAAAGTTCTTATATTTTTACTTTCCATAACTAGGGAGTTGTGTACTTTATTTCATTTTTAATATGGAGTTGATATATAAGATTTTAAAAATATCTATAAACAAAATATTTCAATAGGCTTTCCATAACTAGGGAGTTATGTACTCATTTCATTTTTAACATGGAATTTATATATAAGATTTTAAAGATATCTATAAATAAAATATTTCAATACAATAGAGAGAGAAAGATTTAGAGAATTCGTATTGTATTAATAGTTGCTTTCTAATTCAATATATGAGAGAGATTTATAATTCTTTCAATGCTTAATATAGATTTGATAATGTAATATTTTAGAAAATATTAATAATAAAAATAATTAATTGTGTGCGTCCACTAAAAAATAAATACCAGGGAGCATGTTTTAACATTTTAATGTGGAGATGAATTATAAATAAAATGTTTCAATGTCAATTACATATATATTACTTCAGTAAAATATTTCAATACGATAGAGAGAAAGATTGAGAGAATTCTTACTCTATTAATCTTTGATTTCTAATTCAATGAATGAGAGAGATTTGTAATTCTTTCAATGCTTAATATAGATTTAATATGTAATATTTTAAAAAATATTAATAATAAAAATAAATATGAGTGAACATATTTTAACATTTTAATATCGAGAAGATAAATTATAATTAAAATGTTTCAAAGTCAACTGCATATATATTATATCAGTCTAGATCCATCTAAACCCTTGATCTACTGAGCACCAAGAGATCAAACTTCTTGATCTCTCTTGATTTTTGGTAGATTTAAAATTAAGATAGATCTAAACTCGTATAAAAATCACTAATGTAACACACAATTTTATTTCAAATTAATTATAGAAAAAATATATATATAATAAAATTAAAATTATTAATACTTCAAAATAAGTAAAAAATAAATATATAATTATAAAAATAAATAGATATTAATAAGTTAATATATGATATATATTTATATAATTTAAATATTTTAAAATAAAATAAAATTACAATAAAAATATTATAATTTTTAAATTATATTAAAATTTAATCTAATTTTAAAAATTAAATTAAAAATTTGTTATTAATGTTATCATTAATTTGATAGCTTCTATATTAATAAAAAAAATAGGCCAATTTTTCTAAATTTAAAAGTATTAGTATAAGTTAATAAATGTATTAAAAATACCCACATAAGTTAATAATTTTATTAAAAATAATATTCATAAATTAAAAAGCATTTTATTAGAATTTTTGGGGATTTAAAATATAAATCATAAAATATATATTAACAATAAAATATTTAAATTTAAATTTATAATAAAATAAATATATTTAACATGCGATGGTTAAATGGAATTAAAAAAGAAGAAGTGAATATATAATATTATTAATAAGTTAATAATAAAAGTTGTTAATATATGATTGATATAAAATTAAATATAATATTAATAAATTAAATATAATATTAATAAATTAAATATATTCATTGGTCTTTCTAGTCATTTTAATATATATATATATATATATATATATATAAAATTAGGTCAAAAACTTGGTTGAGAATAAATGAAGAAAATCGTTGATGCCTACATGGTCGGAATTCACCAGAAATCAGAGCCCAGATAAGGAGTCGGGAGAGAGAATTAAACAATAGTATCAAGCAACGGGAAATCCCAATGGAAGAATGAGAAAATATGGTGCAGGACCTGGGAAACACACGGGGAAGACAATCCCTATTCTGGTAGACTATCCAACAGTATTAGGTAATGAAAAATGTGGTGGCACGGGCAATGACACAACATCGGGAGCAAATAGCAGACGAAAGAGCAGAGGAACAGGAGCAGAACAAGGAAAAGGACCCAGTCAGGGTGGAACTACTTAGGGAGATATCGACAATTCAGATACAAACCTACCGAAACAATCTGGCCCTGGGTAGAATTGAACAAACTCTCAAAGACCTGAAGTGGAGGATCGAGCAGAGGAGCGAGATGCTAGGATCAAGCGCCAAGGCGCCAGCCCCAGTAATATCCTCGGATGAGGATTGTAACAGAGAACCAGTGGGATAGAAAAATCATTTTTCTTTTTGATCAGTGATATGTTTCAGTTTAAATTACGTTTCAACAACAACAATATAGATAGTCAAAGCTGTGATGTTAGATGGATAGCAATAAACCTCTTTAAGTTTTGGACAGGGTATAATGCTGACAAGTGGTTATCTGGTTTCCTTCGGACAGGTAAGCCACGTGCAGCAAATGGATGATAAAAGTTTTTTGAAAAAGGAATACAAGTAGAGATGGCTAGAATCCGGGTAAAAAAATTTCAAAAAATCTTAGAGGCAGTGTTTGAATCATGTTTTTGATGGTGGAAATAGATTCAGCACCATCAAAAACATCTAGGACGGCTAACATTTTAAAGTTTAACAACTATAACTTGGATTTACAAAAATCCTTACCGGATATTCTCTAATTATGATTGGGATTTCCATAACTTTCCGAACAACTCCTCCACCTCGTTAGACTACGCGAAATATATATGTATACATATATAATTATTTGAAAGAAACACTACCTTAATTACGACATTATTATATTATGATTTTCTTTGGTTCTTCTTGCATGGTGATATTAATTTTTTTTTTTTTTTAAATTTTAATTTTAACTTTAGGGTGGAAGTCTCAATAATGGAGATTATAACATTAGAGGTCAATCATCTACATTTATTATATGAAAAATATGTGGTATCTTGACGATTTAATGGGTATTGGGCTAGGGTTTTAGGAAATTGTGGGGTTTTTTATAATTCTATTTTTATATTGTATATGACAATTATTGAAATGGGAATATGAATTTGTCTCCAATATATCAATGCATTTTTGGAATTTAACAATGTTAGAGGATATTGGGAAGCCTTTGGGCATTTGCATCGAATCATATTTTGAGAGAGCTTTGGTAGGGTTATGTATATACATTTACATTTTTATTAAGATAGATTTTATTAATGGTTTTAGACACTATGTTAATTCACATTTTTATTAAGATTTAGGGTTTTAGACACCATGTTCATTCACATTTTTATTAAGATAAATCTTATTAATGGTTTTTAGAGGGTATGTTTATTAAATGGATTTTTTTTAAATATATTTATGTAGTACTCGTATTTACTAAGATGGACTTTACTAAGGGTTTTTTAAACAATTTACTTATTAAATAGATATTTTTTTAATTAAGATAGACTTTACTAAGGGTTTTTTAGGACAACTACTAGCTTCTTATCCCTATGCTCATGCTTATCCACTATGATGAAGAGACAAAAACAAAATAAAAAGGTTAAAAATAATGATGATAAAAGTGAGTATCAATGATTACAAATAGTTGTCCTTAAGGGACAATTTGTTTGACGGTCATCATGTTATGAAGTCTTTGTAAAGTTTGAGGTTTCATGTTCAATTCTCCCTTGTGTATGGGGTGTTTATGAGTTCACCTAGAGGTTATTACGCCAAGGTCATAGGGGAAATATGTAGGT
This sequence comes from Pinus tabuliformis, assembly GCA_031772625.1. Lineage (NCBI taxonomy): Eukaryota > Viridiplantae > Streptophyta > Pinopsida > Pinales > Pinaceae > Pinus > Pinus tabuliformis. The sequence continues at coordinate 790,293,982 of CM062819.1, read as the reverse complement.
GTAATGTAAGTAAGTATGTATGTCAATATGATATGTCAATGTGAGAAGTAACTAAAAGTAATATGATATTTATGTGAATATGAGATATTTTCAAGGATTTTATTTTTGGATTAAAAATTTGCTACACAAATAGCTAAAAATCATGCATGAATATTGGAACCATATCCATAAATTGTGGCATAAAATATGTAATGCAGTTATCCACATGGTATTATATTATGCAAAAGCTACAATAAAAGCTTAAAGTTATGGTTCAATCAAATGTTTGAAAAACAATTTTTTAATAATATTAAAAAACAAATATTTAGTTTTCAAAATTAAATTGTCTATCAATAAATCAATTGTCTATCAATAAATCAATTGCTAGAGTCCCATTGACTGGGACTAATAATTATTTTGTAACCATATTTAAAGTTAAGTAATAAGCATGTAGAAACTTATAATAAACTTACAATGTAACCATTGATATTCACCCCGTTTTAACATTATCATGGATATTATTAACTTGTAAATAGGCTTTGTTACAATACCATGTGCCAATATCATGGCTTAACAATACCACATACCCAAAAGCCATAACTCATTTCACAATCAAATTATTTTATAGATATTTTAATTTAATTTAATATATAATAATGTTTTAATTAAATCTAAAAGAAAAAAGGTTATACTTTTGAGATATATTTAAACCCTCTACCCTCACTACTATTAAAAATATTTGGTGGATATTCCATAGAGATTATATTAAGGTTTTAATAAAATGAAATATAAGAATACTTTTATATGTAGAGATGTGAAATTTATATAATACCGGACTAAATCCATCTTAATTCTAGATCTACCAATCCCAACGGGATCAAATCTCTTGAGATGATTTAGAGTGAATTAGTAAATATAAAATTAATAATTACAATTATAATTAATAATTAAACCAACCTAGATCCATCTTAACTCTGGATTTACCAAGTGCCAAGAGGTATCAAAACCAGCCTAGATCCATCTTAACTTTGGATCTTGCCAAGCGCCGAGAGGGATAAAATCACTTTTCACTCAAAAATGGGTTTGCATATTGAAATATTTGATCCCTCTTGGTGTTTGGTAGATCCAGAGTTAAAATGTATCTAGGCTGGTAGTGATAGTGATATCAAGTAAGTATGAGCGCAACCAAGTTGTTGATTCCTCTAGACATTAAAAAAAAAGGATTGCAAATAGCTACATAGAAATCCCTTCCTTCTTCAAAATTTAACATAGAAGACATGGATACCAAAATTTCCATTCCAAAAGATTTAGTTTCTCTTAAAGATTCTTTAGATGAAACAAAGAGAATTGAAAGCATTAATTCATTTGATTCAAGTGAAAAAGTAGCATTCGGAAAATTTTGAGTTCAACGATGGGCTTCAAAACAAAATATATGTTATCAACATTAACTTTAAAAAAACCAACTTCAAAATAAAACATATTTGATCAACATCAACATTAAAAAACCAATAGGATTCATGATGATGATGTCAACCATAAGACTACATAGTTTTGGAGGGAAAAAAATAAAACTAATTTTGTTTTAATCATATTATAGGATTCATGATGATGATGTCAACCATCAAACTACATAGTTTTGGAGGGAAAAAAAGAAAACTATTTTTGTTTTAATCATACCTTTTATTCATATCTTTATAGGCTTACTCAAATTTTATTTGTAGACATTTTTTTGATATAGAATTAAAGTTTAATCCAAAAACACATCCACTCTGCATACATTTGATAAACACGTAGTGAGATACATTAGAAATACACGGGGGAAAAAATGAATTGTTTCACCTTTCTTAATATAGTTTCATTGTATTTCACACTGAGTCTATCAAAAGTATGTAGAGTGGGCTCTTGTTGAAAGTGAAATTGTGGGTCTATCAAAATGATGTAGAGTGGGTATTTGTTAAACTCAGATTTTAGTTTTGTATTCAAGGAGTATATCAAATCTAAGTAAATCTATAAAGAGATAAGTCCAATAATACAATTAAAATAACATTAAAGGAAATTTCATCCTAAAAGTGGCCTCCTAAGGAAAAATAATAAAATAATAGTTATGAATTTTGGAGGGAAAAGAAGAAAACTACTTTTTTTAATTGTATTTTTGGCTTATCTCCTTATCGGTTTACTCAAATTTTAAGTGTAGAAATTTATTGGATGTGGAATTAAATTCCACATCCAACGAGCACCCATCATGCATACATTAAAAAAAGTGTGTTAAACATTTTTTTTTATTATATCTACATTTTGTTTATCAATGTGGGTCTTCTCAAAAGTATACATGATGTGTACCCATTGAATGTGGAATTTAATTCCGCATCCAACGAGCGTCTACACTTAAAATGAGTAACTCGGTTGGGTGGTTGAAACTGACTGCAAGATTTGTAGCAACAACAAAAGGAATTGGAAAATGTAGAAGTATGTTGGTAAAGTATTGAGGAGCAAGGCCATTGTGGGACACTAGTACCCAATAGTGTTCATTGATTTCCATGAGCATGCTATGACCAGTGTGATGGTTTTAAGGTAGGGATATGCCTTGGTTTTTGTATCTTCCGATGCGAGAAATCCTTGCCAAGGGATGGATTGCCTGGGATGAGGGTGCCAGCGGAACTTGAAAGGTGTGTGACTGCACAGAGGGGGGTGACTGGATTTCCCGAGGGACTGTGTTATAGAGAAGGGAAAGTCATGGATATATTTGTTTTGCTCATTAGCATTTCTAGATGGAATTATATGCATATTGGGAGTGCGCCCTGGAACGATGAGTCGGTAATTGTTCACTGAGAGGACAAGTGGCGCCAGATTGTAACGTTGGATATTGGATGCATCTTTGACATTGGCAGTGGATTCTGGACTTCCTGGGAAGGAGGTGAATCCTGGTATTACTTTGAGAGAGGAGGCGTGAGCCTCTAGATTCCCTCGTTGCGAATGTAGGCATCGTATCCTTTTATTTGTTGGTTGAGAAAATGTGCATATGTGTATATGTGTGTATTATTGTAAATATTGTATCGAGATGGATTTTTAAAGCTCCATAGACATTATGATTATTTGTTCGGTGACTTAAATGTGTATGTGTGTATATGTGGTTATTATTGTAAATACTGTAATGAGTTATATTATAAAGCTCATGTAAATTGTATGTTTTTCATGTTTTAGGAGATGGTCATTGTAAATATCGCAACAAGCTATGTTATAAAGCTCCATGGGCAGTATGTTTTGTTTTCAACAGTCTTTTTGGTTATAGGTGTCATTGAACACTGAGGACGGTGTTCCCCCAAGGGGGAAGGTTTTGTAACAACCCTAGTTAAAAATCGATGTAAAATATATAAGACCATGGTCATGGGACACTTATTCCAAGTTGGATGGTAGGAAAAACATCCTAGTGGGTGTTCATTCGGTTTATTATGGCTAAGGAAATTGGTAAAGGCAATGGAAAAGGCTTTAGAAATGCATGAGGCATTTATTAGCATTTTATTTATGAAAATAATGGAAACTGGGAGAAAGGGAAGGTGAAAGATCACAGGTTGCATGTGAGGAGGAAATTGAGGGAAAATAATGGAAAATGAAGAAAATAGAGGCCTTATTAATAAAAAGGCTTCTGAGGATCAATGGGTAGGCTTGGTCAATGTAAGCTTGATCAATTTAGTTTTGGAGCTCTCTCTATTCTCTCTCTCTCTCATACTCTTGGGCACTTAGAGTTTTCTTGGAGCACACTTTGAGAGTGTGGCAAACATGGAGCTTTGGAGCAAGAAGGCAAAGGAAGAGAAGGAAATCACAAGAGGACATCGAGATCAACAGCTACAGTGGGTTTTGCTTGCAGGTATCGAGTTTCATATATGTTTTCCTCCCTAGTTTTAGCATGCATGACACATGCATGTGGTTTATTGGTCATGATCTGTCACTAACATGGAGGATTGCCTATATTGACAGTGGATTTTCCTAGCCTTTCCATTTCCTGGATAATCATGGTGTTGTGAGTTCATTTGCTTTGTTTTCTGGTTGGTTCTCATGTTTCCTTAGCTTGGGTTGAGTTACTAGTCCTGGAAGCCTTGGTTGGACAAATGCTCCGAATTGGGTTGAATTAATAGTCCTGGAAGCCTTGGTTGGCCAAACTCTCTGGAAGCTCTTGGTGGGTTGAGTTACTATTCCTGGAAACCTTGGTTGGAAAAACGCTCTGGAAGCCCAATGACAGTTGTTGGTTAAGTTACTAGCCTTAGAAGCTGGGTTGGAACAAATGCTCTAGAGCCCTGGAAGGCTTGGGTAGAGACCAATATGATGATGGTTTTGTGATGTATGAACGTGAGGTGGAATCACTGTTTGATGGGTTGAGGTGGTTTGGCCTCTGGAAGCCATGGATGGTTTTAATTGATGTGTTTTATGAGATCCCACATTCATGCTTGGAATATGGCACAAGGGTGGATAACTGAAGAGATATTTGGCTCAGGCATTCTAGGGTCGGGTGGAACATGGTAATCCCATACCGGGCTGGATTTTGCATCATTAATATGAGGTTATTTCTCCTTGTTATCTCATGAGTATTATACTGGTTTATATGTTAATTACATGGATGTTTTTTCCTTGGTATTTCTGTTGTTATTATGTTGGTTATGAATATGTATTATGGCAATGGCTATGTATGACTCTCATCATGTTTTACTTATAACTAAATGAACAATGTATCTATTGCCTAATGGATTAAATTACAGCTAAAGTGATAAGAAAACCATGCCTCATAGTGAATCTTAAATAAGAATGAAACCCCTATGCTTAGATCTGTCATTTACACCTGTAGATTGCATTGATGCCAAGTGTTTGACAGAATGTCAGTCCTGTTTAGGGATGATCAAGCTTAGTCATGGAGTTAGTTTTTGGTTTATTATTCTTGTCATCATGTGTTTAATGGATTCTAGAAGCTACAACAAGTTCTGGGTAGTGGCGGAAATTATAGGCTCGAAAAGTGCCTTAAATTCCTCGGACTATGGCATAGGCCTACCGGAAATAGTCCCTGGAAGCAGGCATGTAAGCTTGTGGGAGCGTCCAGACCTCCCTGGATGTTGGCATGCCCACAGCATGGGAGCGTCCAGAGGTCAAGAGTTCTGAAACCTCAGTGGGAACCAAGGGATGGTTAGTAGAAAGGTTGGGATGGTTCTTAGGGGTCCTATTGTTGATGTTGATGGTCTGTATGTTGTGTTTCCATCGGTTCCACTTCCTTAACGTGAATTAGGAGGTTGAATTATATCATAATAGCCTCTCGTCACATGTTTATCCTGGTTGGACGGTTACTTGGGTAGATGTGGGAGGAGGGTGTTATACCAAATATATATTATCGTTTTAGTACTATAGTTGAAAACAACCTCCAACTAGTCTTAAAATATCAACTTGGTTGCAACCATCCTCAGAAATCAAATACTATCCAAAGAAACTTTTACTGCTGGAAATTTATTTGCTTTAAACTTGTGTGAAAAATATGATCACCCACTCCTCTCATAGATTTTATTACTTTTATGCCATGTTAATTTCCTGAATACTAGATCTTATTTATATCCCAAGCAATTTTTTATGACCTAGAAATTTGTTTAACCTAGTAAATTAATTTATGAATTTGTTGAATAAGAATGCACTAGTATTTTAACAATAAAATTTGACAACATAAGCATAAGTAGAAAATCAATCTCACAACAAAAAAATAAACCCCCTATTTATCCTTCACTTTTATTTGTTAGAATAAATAAGGCACACTTACAAGGAAAATGACCCACATAGAAATACAATTTTGTTACAACAAACAGAACCTGGAAAACTCTGCTCACTGAAAATTCGATATGCACTTTTTATTGCCTTCTTCTCATTCATTGGGCCCTCTAGATGTAAACCTCCACTTACATGTGTGGCCTTGGCATTCCTTATCTCTCAGATATGTGGAATATGTGCTAATCCTCTTGCACATACAACCTCCCTTGCACATTCCTTGGTTCATCTGACATCCCTAGAGATAATCTCAGTCATACTAGCATCCCTCTACAAACTTTTGGTGCTCAAACACTCGTACAACGTCAACTTCCATTAAGTTCCCTTCTCTAAAATTTGCAGTTTTAAGCCTTTACTTCTCTTCATCCTTGAGTCTCTCACTCCTCACTTGATAAAATATCTCTCTCAAATATGAAAATAAATTGCAATTGTGTTGCATTTTTCTCTTTTCCTTAGGATGTCATTATAATATTTCATTGAGATAGATCTTTACCCTAATATCCAAAGTGATATATGGATAGTATTAAATCCTAACCCACTTGAGATCAATGATTGATATTATATCTCAATCACTAAAGTGAATAATCCACTTTTCCTTATAAAACCTTAGCCCAATATCCAACATTAACCAATCAACCAAACAATGTGTTTTTCCCAAGTTAGACTTACAAAAAATATCATAATAAATATTCAATCAACATGAGCAACCTCCTTGGAAGGTATTGGAATATACATGCATGCTTGATACTTAGCCTATGTACAAGTACTTATCAATAGTTACTAATTATCAAATCCCTTATAGCTTAAGTCATTAAGGATGGGGGTATACAACAATATTTGATTTTGATTAAAGATGGAAAGATTTGAAAAGAAGTTTGAAATTATGGACAAGAAAATCAAATCATTTTGGAGACATATGTTTTCAGAGTAAGATTTTAGGCCTTAGCTAATAAAGGAAAATTGGAAAGGACAGAAAGAGGATTATATGTCAGCTAGATTCAAAAGGAAATCCTTCAAACCTACTTTATAGGATATAAAACATATGGGAAAATATTCAAATGAATCCAATAGTATGCAAGAAGTCAAGTTAGACAATCTTCACATGAACCTTATAGTTCTAAAGCCAATATAAAGTTAAGATATAATTGATTCCAAATAAATATATTCTTTAATACCAAGTAGGTTAGTAATAAATACCATACCCATTGCTAAAGCATTTAAAGTAAATGCCTCACTAATAATCCTCACAATAATCCAACAAAAATACTAGAAAAATAGCAAGTATTTGAACTAATACATTACTTGAAATTATATTCAAAGGTAATCACTAAAACAATGTTGAGAATAAATTTTTGACATTCATCTTCATAATTGAAAAAATTATCCATAACATAAAGACTCAGAAGAAAAGTTCTTGATTTCTTGAGAAAAACTAAGAGAGATACATTTTTTGCAAAAAATGGAGTGAATCCTTTGGTACACTCCAAGATCTTTAATGATTCATACAATGGCCCCTTGGGTACTAGAGAATCTCGACCTCTAGGTTGCAAAATTCCAATCCTTGTAAAGTGTTTAGTTTTTCCTCGTTATTTTCTCTTGCAAGTTGATTTTAAGCCTTCTTCAATATAATTGCTTTCCAAAACCAAAAATAAATATGAGATGTCTTGAGAGGCTTCGACACCATAGGTATGAAGTGTCCCACTTATTCTAAAAACTAGGGAAATTTTGTTGGCATTTAATTCTCCATGGATTGTTTCTTTAAAAATAATTTTCCAGTTGTAAAAGGTACCACTTGACTTAACAAACACTAATTAAGTTTCTTTGAACTTGGGACTAATTTGATGCTTTGGATCTAGCCTTATAAAATGTTTTCGCTATGGAGTGATTTTTCCCCTTACAATATCATTCATGAACAAACAAATTTCTTCACTGAAATTCCAAGATAAATCCATAAGAAATCAAGGTTGATGAGGTTTAAATTTCACATTGGCGACATGGATCTATCAATGTGTTAGACATTGGATAAACCAACGATCCCTGTGTGTTTCGTGACTGATCCAAAATGGATCCTAAACACCCTCTAAGTCTTCAAACATCCAAAACTATCGCATAAGAATAACCTTTAAAAATGGCGGATTATACTATTGGGAGTGAAAAACTCAAGGAAACAATGAAAATAGAGCCTATTGGAGGTCAAAACAACTTTGCACAGGAGCCATCGGATCTGGCCGATCAACGGTCCAGATCCGATCGGCATATTGCAATCGGCGGTGACAGGAGGAGGCTATCGGAGGTGACCATATGACAGTTGCGATCGCGATCAGTGCGGGTCAACGAGGACCATCGATCAAGCATGCAGATCAACAACCCAGGTTAACTCGCAATATCGCAATCAGAAAATACAAGGAGCGCTTACCAAACGGCCCAGGGTCTATGCGATATGCGATTGCGATCAATCGCATCACAATATCGCGTCGAAGCAGTACAACGGAGCAGGGTCGATATACATATGATTTGCGATAGCCGGATCCGATGGAGTTATAGATGATATTTTATATATTTTGAGATCCAGAAAATGACATTTTCCTTTGTATTTCACATTTTCATTAAAAAATGAAATGCAAAGGAAATGCCCCCGATGCGACGAAGCGGACCCGATAGAACTTATAGATGAAAATATATAGCATTTCAAGTCCGCCATAAAGCCATTTTGCAATATTTTCAGTGTTTTAATGTATTTTTCAAATACAAAGGGAAACCATTGAACAAGCATTTGTGACATGAGATAACAATTTAAAGGTGGACTCGATGGAAATAGGTCAGAATTCATAATATTTGAAGTTCGATAAACAATTATTTGGCAGATTTTTCTTGTGTTTTACAGTGTTTCTCTGTGTAAACATAGAACACTATTTTTGGGATTTTCAAAGGCCCGATGGTCCCTTTCATTGTAGAATAGGTGGCCACCTTCCTTGAAGACGTTATGCCATGATTGCTAATGCTCAGAAGAGGATTCAAGCGGACAGAGTTCGGGAGCCAGAGAGCCTGAGAAGGGGAAACGAACAGACAGCGCTGATTGGCTTTAAAGCCATAGACTGACAGAGACAGAGAGGAGGCAGTACTGAGACAGAGAGAAAACAGAGACAGAGAGTGAAAGAAAGAGTCTATGTACTCAGAGAGGCTTGAGGGATTCAAGCAAACTCTTGTTGTTTTGTATCTGTGTGTTGAGACTCAATTTGAGCTCACACTTTTGTAAAAACTCTGCTCTTGAAGACATAATAGAGAGGTCACCACTGAAGGCTGGACCAGGAGACATAGCCCAAGAGTTTTGGGTGAACTCCATATTAAATTTGTTGTGTTATGTGTGTTGTCTATTATGTTTCTCTAACTGCTCAATTGTCTATATTATTTGCAATCTTATCGATCTGTTGCACTAAGTAATATAGGCAAATCCATGCACATGAGTCTGTAATACCTTAAAATTAATCTAAGATCTTCATTTTCAGATCAAGTGGTATCAGAGCTTTAGGTTTTCTAAGGTTAGACAAGCTTGTGCTGGATTTTTGAATGCTAACTAGGTAAAAGATCAAACTAGGAGAAGGAGAGCTTGTTGAGACTAATCCAGAGATTGGAAGAGTCTACACAAAGAGGAGAATGGCCGGAGAAGCCCCATTGGAATCAGAATCTCAGTTCATGGACAGTTTCATGACCATGAGAGCCATGGTGGAAGAAATGTAGTAGGAATTTAAGAAGGATCGAGGTGAAAGCACCTCAACACCCAAACAAGGCAAAGGAGTAGAGGAACCTCTTCTAGTTGCCCATTCAGAAGGAAAACGGAAAGGGGAAGAGCCTCCTCCATCAACACCTCCTTCTAGCCTTGAAAAGAAAAATAAGAAAACATCTTTGATTAAATTAGATGTAAAATTTGATTTGCCAATCTATGATGGAGAATTAAATGCAGAAAAGCTAGATAAATGGATTAGACAGATTAATGTGTATTGCAGGGTGGAGAACAATGATTCATAAAGGAATAAAATTTAGCTGGCTAGCCTTCGCCTTGGAGGAACTACCCTAGTGTGCTGGGAAGGCAGGACACAAGCTGATTTGAAGAAGCATGGTAAAATTATTTCTACCTGGAATGAATTTGTTTTTGCCATTAAAAAACAATTCTATCCTCTATCTTATATGCAACAAGCAATGATGAGTTGTAAAGCTCTTCGCCAATTAAAGGGCCAAAGTGTACAAAGCTATACCCAGGAATTTAGAAAAATAGCTTTAACTCTTGGCATTTCTATAGATTCACCTGAAACTTTGTTGAAGTATAGGTGGTCTACATAGCTATTTGAAGCACACCATTCTCATGTTTAACCCCACTAGCCTAGATGATGTATCAGTTCAGGCTACACACCTAGAGGCTAGAGGCAAGAATGTGAACCCAGAGATTGGGGGATCATCAAAGCCCTCTGCAAGCAAAAACAAGGAAAAGAAGAAGCTGAGATGGAAAGAGAGGAAGGAAAACGTTGTATAGAAAGACAAACCTTCATGCACTTATTGCAAGAAGGATGGACACGATGATGAACACTGCTGGTCATTGCATCCGGAGTTGAAACCCAAAAATTTCGGTGGTAAGAAGAAGAAGATTGTTGCTGCTATTCAAAAAGACTTGGGATCAAACTCAAGTGATGATGCAACAGTCATAGCTACAGGTATAAAAGGTAAAAATTTTGAAGCATCTACAAGTAATTTTGCACAATCTATTGATAATGAAGATAATGAGAGGAAAAGACATGAGCTTTTTCATATTAGAGTTATTTCCAAGCATCAAAAGATTAATACTTTATTTGATAGTGGATCACAAGTAAACTTGATTTCTGAAACAATTGTAAAGAAGTTGGGCTTACTAACCACATCTCAAAAGAAGCCATATCCATTAGGTTGGGTATGTGATAAAGCAAAGCTACATGTGACTAGACAATGTAAACTTAGGTTTGCTATTGGGTCAACATTCGTAGATGAGGTTGAGTTAGATATAATTCCCTTGGATATATGTGGTATTGTTTTAGGAAGTCCTTGTATGATAGAAAAACCATATTCTATAGAGCTGAAAATAAGTATCAACTCACTAAATATGGAATGGAATATATTGTAGGAGCTCATAAACTCAAAAATAACTACTCTCTCATAAACTCAGGGCAGATGAAAAGAATTGTGAATTCATGCAAGCAATTTTTACTGATGGTTGTAAAGGAAAAGAACCCTGATAAAACCAATGTATTTGAAGGTTGTGATGCTAAATAGAAAGATGATTTAGTTAAAGTTGTTTCAGAATATGATATCCTATTTCAAGAGCCTAAAGGTCTGCCACCCAAAAGGGAAATAGTACTTGATATTCATTTGTAACAAGATGCTCCATTTCCTAACATTGGAATGTACAGGTTATTCGCTTTAGAGAATGCAGAGATCAAGAAGCAGGTAGAGGAGCTGCTTGATAAAGGGCTCATAAGGCCAAGCACATCACCATGTGGATCTCCAATCGTGTTGGTCAGAAAGAAAGATGGTTCGTGGGGGATGTGCATTGATTACAGAAAACTGAATAAAATAGCGATCAATAATTGTTATCCTCTTCCTCGCATTGATGATATATTAGATCAGTTGAAAGATGTAGTTTACTTTTCCAAGTTGGACTTGCGTAGTGGCTATCATCAGTTCAGAGTAGCAGAACAAGATGCATGGAAGACTGCTTTCAAAACAAAGCAAGGGCTGTATGAATCGCTGATTATGCGTTTTGGCTTAACTAATGCTCCTGCCACTTTCATGAGAGTTATGAATCATGTACTCAGGCCTTTTATTGATGATTTTGTAATTATATATTTAGATGACATTCTTGTTTTCAGTAAAACATGGGAAGAACATTTAAAGCATGTAAAGCAGACTGTAGATGTTTTGAAAAGAGAAAATCTCTATGTTAAGTTATCAAAATGTGAATTTGGCAAAACATCTTTAAATTATTTGGGTCATATTGTAGGGGGTGGTGAATTGAAGATAGATCCCTCTAAGGTTGAAATCATTGTGAACTGGCCTAAACCCAAAACTGCTACAGAAGTTAGGAGCTTCCTAGGAGTAGCACAATATTGGAGAAAGTTTATTACTAACCTTTCCTTGATTGTAGCTCCCTTACATGCTTTAAAAAGATTGAACAAGGTGTTTTAGTGGGGAGGCAAACAACAAAAATCCTTCGACACATTAAAAGAAAAAATTAGTACAACACCAATACTAGCACTGCCAGATCTTCGACGACCATTTGAGATTGAAACAGATGCCAGTGACTATGCCATGGGAGCAGTGTTAATGCAACACAGTAAACCCATATGCTATCATTCTGAGACATTTAATTCTGCAGTAGTTAATTATCCCACATATGATAAAAAATTGTATGCATTAGTACAAAGTGTGAAAAAGTGGAAACATTACTTAATGGGCAAAGAAACAATCATCCATACAGACCATCAACCACTTCAATATTTGCACTCACAAACTAAATTGCAACAATCAAGACACTATAGGTGGATGGGTTTTCTACAATAGTTTCATCTAGTCATCAGATATAAGAAGGGCATACACAATAAAGTTGCAGATATGTTGTCCAAACCAATCATAAATGCATCTACTATACTTAAGCATAACTCAGTAATGCATGAAAGCTACATTGAACAATATGCTCAAGATGTAGATTTTAAAGATGTATATGCAACTTTAAGTCATGGAAAACAAGTAGAAGAATTGGATTATTATGTTAAGGACCAACTCTTGTATCATTTGGGAAAGTTATGCATTCCACAAACTGAAAGAGTTAACATAATCTGAGAAGCACACACTTCTCTTATATCAGGTCATTTTGGTGTAAGTAAAATAGTTGCACAACTGCAAAGGTTCTGTTATTGGCCAAGAATGCATGAAACAGTTTCTAGATATATTAAAGGGTGTACCATGTGTGCTAAAAGCAAGCCCAGCAATAGAAAATTAGGCTTGTACACTCCACTACCAGTTCCTTCTCATCCTTAGGAAAGTGTTTCCATGGACTTTGTCGGGGGATTGCCAAAATCTAGAAAAGGTCATGACTATTTATATGTTATTGTGGATAGGTTCAACAAAATGTGTATTTTAATACCTTGTAATAAGCAGATTACAGCTGAACAAACAACGAAGTTGTTCTTTCAGCATGTATGGGTTCATTTTGGGTTACCCACTTCCATTGTATCTGATCGAGATTCCCGATTTGTTGAGAAGTTTTGGTCAAGTCTGTGGGAGTTGATGCACACCATATTGAAGAAGAGCACAACCTTTCATCCACAAACAGATGGCCAAACAGAGGTGGTCAATAGGACAATGAACTAGTTGCTCAAGGGCTATTGCAGCAAGCATCCCAAGCTTTGGGATGAACATTTGTGTTATGTGCAACATGCTTACAACCATGCCAAGCACTCTTCTACACAGAGATCTCCTTTTGAGACTTGTTTTGGTTTTACACCAAGGTCTCCCTTGGATTTTGTCTTTGGAAAAGACATAGCAGTTGATGGAAACAGTGATGTGGACAAACAACCAAGTTCATTGAACAGATCCAAGAAATTCACTAAGCAGTGTAGGAACAGTTGGAAAGTAGCCAGGCGAAGTACAAGGCAAGGTATGACAAGCATCGAATTGAGCATAGCTTCCAAGTTGGTGATCAAGTCTGGCTGTACATCAGCAAAGACAGAATGTAAGGTGAAGGAAAGAAGCTAAAGCTAATAAGGTATGGGCCTTTCAAGATACTTGAGAAAATTGGTGAGAATTATTTTCACCTTGATTTGCCAGCTTACATGCACATCTATTCAGTGGTTAATGCAGAAAATTTGAGACTGTTTGAACCTTCATTGATTGAAGATCCCGAAGAGCAAAGTCAGTTGCCTTCTATTGATGATCTGTTCCCTGAATATCTCAATGAGTTGCAGGAAGATACGGTTCTGGACAGGAAGGTGAGAACTATGCGTAGAGGGAATGTTGAGCACCTCAGAATTGGACTCAAAGGTTCGAACCCAAGTAGTGCACGATGGATAGAAATTGGACAAGTGGGGAAGCTGTATCCTCACTTGATCAATGCTTGAAAACCAACTTTTGGTGGTCCAAAATATTTTTCAGTGGGAAGGCGTGATCCAAAATGGATCCTAAACACCCTCTAAGTCTTCAAACATCCAAAACTATCGCATAAGAAGAACCTTTAAAAATGGCGGATTACACTATCGAGAGTGAAAAACACAAGGAAACAATGGAAATAGAGCCTATCGGAGGTCAAAACAACTTTTCACAGGAGCCGTTGGATTTGGCCAATCAATGATCCAGATTTGATCGGCATATCGCAATCGGCGGTGACAGGCAGAAGCTATCAGAGGTGACTATATGACAGTTGTGATCGTGATCAGTGCGGGTCAATGAGGACCATCGATCAAGCATGCAGATCGACGGCCTAGGGTAACTCGCAATATCGCAATTGGAAAATACAAGGAGTGCTTACCAAATGTTCTAGGGTCTATGCGATATGCGATTGCAATCAATTGCATCACAATATCATGTTAGAGAAGTACAATGGAGTAGGGCGATATACATATGACTTGCGATAGCCGGACCCGATGGAGTTATATATGATATTTTATATATGTTGAGATCCGGAAAATGACATTTTCCTTTGTATTTCGCATTTTTGTTAAATAAACGAAATGCAAAGGAAATGCGCCCGATGCGATGAAGTGGACCCGATAGAACTTATAGATGAAAATATATAGCATTTCAAGTCCGCCATAAAGCCATTTTGTGATATTTTCAGTGTTTTAATGTATTTTTCAAATACAAAGGGAAACCATGGAACGAGCATTTGTGACATGCGATAGCGATTTAAAGGTGGACCCGATGGAATATAAGGTGGAATTCATAATATTTGAAGTCCGATAAATAGTGATTTGGCGGATTTTCCCATGTTTTACAGTGTTTCTTTGTGTAAACAGAGAACACTATTTTTGGTATTTTCAAAGGCCTGATGGTCCCTTCCATTGCAGAATAGGTGGCCACCTTCCCTGAAGACATTATGCCATGATTTCTAACGCTCAGAAGGGGATTCAAGTGGATAAAGGCCGAGAGTCAGAGAGCCCGAGAAGGGGAAACGGACAAACATCATCAATTGGCTTTAAAGCCATAGACTGACAAAGATAGAGAGGAGGCAGTACTGAGACAGAGAGAAAACAGAGACAGAGAGTGAAAGAAAGAGTTTGTGTACTCAAAGAGGCTTGAGGGATTCAAGCAAACTCCTATTGTTTTTTATCTGTGCGTTGAGACTCAATTTGAGCTCACACTTTTGTAAAAACTCTTCTCTTAAAGACATAATAGAGAGGTCACCATTGAAGGCTAGACTAGGAGACGTAGCCCAAGAGTTTTGGGTGAACTCCATATTAAATTTGTTGTGTTATGTGTGTTGTCTATTATGTTTCTCTAACTACTTAATTGTCTATATTATTCAAAATCTTATTGATCCGTTGCACTAAGTAATATAGGAAAATCCATGCACATGAGTTTGTAATACCTTAAAAGTAATCTAAGATCTTCATTTTCAGATTAGTGACATGGGCTAACCACCTCTTGTGGATCCTTATCTCTGGCAATGTGATCATTGACTAACACCTGCAGGTTTTGGTCTAACGACAATTGTGATTCCCAACAAGTGGTATCAGAGCATAGGCCACGAGTCTGATACACACTCGGCTCGCATTGTGGGGGAGATTGTTGTACATTGGATAAACCAAATCTCCCCATTTGTTTCATGACATGCACTAACTACCTCTCGTGGATCCTTATCTTTTGTGATGCGATTGTTGACTAACACTTGTGGATTTTGGTCTAATGATAATCGTGATTCCCAACACAATGCATATCTAAACCATCCCAACGATTATGAAATAAAATACTCATTTCCTTATTATTCTTAATTATGGGTACAAGACTTCTAATCCATGCCATTGCATCTCATGAAAAGAATCTTCTTGATCTGATTATTTTCCTAATGTAACTCGTTTATTGGATTCAACTATGCCAATAATTTCCACCAATGATCTAATTTTAACCTCAGGATTGATATTCTAAAGAGTGGATTTGGATTTCTCTTCTTACCCTAAGAAAATATCATTTTAAACTACAATTGCTAGATCTTTTTCTAGTGGTTACCTTTCAACTACCTTAGAATACTGTTAGTTTCCTTCATAGAAACATCACTTATTTTCAATATTTGGGACCAATATATCATATTCTTTTGGATCCTTAAGATTAATACACATCAATTTATTGAAAACAAAACCAAACAACATAGTACTTCCCAAAATCCAAAAAAGGTCTGATAAAGAAAACCTAACATACAAAGGAATCATCCAAATGTAGTGCAACTACAATATCATATCTTAAAGTTTTTAAGCATTCACAACCATGTAATTTGAAATATGTCAAACACCATGAAATTCATTAGTAGAACTAGACAATCTGAAACACTTTATGTATAATTTCATGATCAAAGTAGATCTTATCAGCATCTTTGACTTCTAACATTGAAAATTATGTAAATGGGAACACAAAAACCTCAATGGATTTTGTTGAAAGTGATATAAAAAACAAGCACATATCCCTCATGAGGAAAGCTCTAATCTCCAAGTGTAGAATCAACTTTTTTTGAATCAAAATCAAGCCAATATACAACACAAGCCTTAAATATATATGCTTCTAAAATAATAACTCAACGAACCTTTGGAGGAATATTTTCAAGGATTGCATTCAACTTCCAATGCCATGGAGACCATGATGTCCATTCTCTTCTCTATTATTCCAGCCTTCAAGATCATCTATGTGTAGCTACACTTTCTTTGACACGCCCTTCAAATATTAGCAACATCTATGCTATGGACAAGGATTTCATAGTTGATCTAGATAACCTCTCAAAGTTCAATCACCATTTTAAAATGGTTGTAGCGATCCTCCACCGCAATCAAATTCTAGCATTTATGCCACCTACAAAATGGAAGTGAAACCTCCTACAAAAACTTTGCAATTTCCTTTTAGATACATGAAGCCTAAATATTAAAAAAAAATAAAATAAAAAAATTAGGAACATGATCATGACCCCATGGTAAAATATAATCAATCCAACTTTACTTGTGTCCCCAATTGAGAAGGACTGACAAAATTGCATGAATAATTTAGTAAGCATATTTCTAAGTATGTCCCTTGTTTCAATTGTAGTTGCAATACCTCCTATCTCCATTACATTATATGGGAACTCCACAAGCCTCATCCAAAACCATTTCTCCCAAAACAAGAGAAAACAAATAACAAAAGAGAGTTGATCTACAATTTTTTTTTTGTTCATAACAATCAAACCAAACTATAAAAATACCATGAAAGTGGTTAAATTGTCATACAAGGTCCTCCAAAGTATCCCAAATACTCTTCTTATAGATTACTTGATGTTGTGCTATGTGCCATAATGATAACGCTTTGAACCAGGGTTCATAACACCAATGACACCTTATTAGTATTCTTAGCATGACAAACCAAGTTGATCATTGTCCAACTAACTAGAAAATTGTTATCATTTACATAAAGAGCTAAGTCAATCCATTGTTGCAAAACTAACATAAGCTCCTTATATGTCTCCTCGGCCTTTGTTCCTGCATACGTCATTGCATTTTTTACATATTATGAAGCATTTTCCATCATATCAATCCATTCCCCCAATCCCCCAAGGTTTCATCAGTGGCTTCACTAGCAATTCGAGATGTACATGACAATAAGCAAGCCCATGATTTGGATTCTTTCCTTCAAATTTCTGGTTCCAAATACCAATTGTATTAGTGTTCCATGCCAAGGACCATTCCAAAATCTAATTTGAATTGAGAACTAGAAGATTATGTCCACCATTCTGATTTTATTCATTTTAACCCACTAAGATAGTGAACATGACAAAGTATTGTAACATCTTTTTCCAATTGTTTTAAGATGTAGTTGTTGGCCATGAAATCATATCCCTTTCCCTATAACAAACTCTATTTCCAAAAGAAAACTTCAAAAAACACGTTTTGAGTATCAGTACACCCTTCTTGTTATGAAATAAATCACATGTACACTAGTTTCCCACTAACAAAGTTTGTATATATGTGGGTTTTATAAAAGAGCCCTACCTATGCCTTCAAAATGGGGACACAGATTATTGTGTGCATTTTAGTAATTTTTTTAGTGGGTTTTACGGGTTAGACAGGAAGCCATTTTCTATAGCCCATACCTCAATCAAACCCAACAAATTATTGGGACTATAAATTGAAGCTTTGGGTTAAGGATTGAGATGTGCCTAACTGTGCAACATAAAACTGGTGAATTTTATCCATCATCTTAATTTTCTTACCTTATCTTTTGAGCTCTCCCCTTTGCAGGAAACCCTTTTTTCATGGTTTTAATTCTATCTCAACTTCATGTTGAATCCCCTTTAGCTCACACATTGCTTTAGATTAGAAGATTGTAGAAGGAGACCTTTAGTAGCCTAAGAAGGAGGAATCTGAATGGTAGTTCAATTCGGTGCCCATGACAAGAGTCAAGCGATATTCATCCATTGTATTGCTACTATTTAAATCAATAATAAAGTCATCTTTCTTGTCTCAATTTTAATGTTTATATGATATGCTTTATATTTATGCATTGGAATTTGGATTTCACTAACCTTTTACATGTAAGTTTAATTTAATATTATTGTTGTTTACTTTTGTTTGTTTTGTTCAACGCAGATGTGAGCATGAGGAGCAAGAGATGGAGATCAGATGATGGGATTTACTCCACCTACAAAATCTGTTAGTGTGTCTTTTCACCTTTATATGATAGTTTGTCATAATTGCTTGATTATTTTGGATGTGTCTTTGAGTTCTTTTATTTGATGTATTAAGGCTTTTAACCCTGTCATTAGGGAAGAATACTGTAACAAAAAGTGTTGGATTGGATATCCTCAACGAGAATGATGATAAATCAATTTAAGAAAGGATATGATGTAATACATAGGACTGTTTGGACCAAGAGAATTTGGAAACATGATTAGTTTTAGGCAACATGGATACATATAAGGATGCATACAAATGAGCCATTATTTATAATAATTATTTTCTATTATAATAAGCACAAAACAATATCGAATCAATTCATAGTCCAAAGTACTAGACACAATAACATTTTTCTATATCATGTGACAACCCCTGGGTAATACCCCCTCATTATAAACCTTGTAATTATATAATATTAATGAAAAATGGGCATGAGTAGTGGGACACATATTCCAAATTTTAAGAAAGGAGAACGCTTGTGATTTAAGGAAAACTTGATTGTTCACTTATCGCTATGGAAGGCTGGCAGAGGTTCCATTAAATGAAACTGGTTATAAAGATTAATTAGGTCGGAAGGAGGACAGAGAGTCCATACTTTCTTGGATGAGTTGCAAGGAAGAACATGACAAAAATTAAAGAAGAAGATGAGTCGCACTAGCATGTATGACAAGCCAAGTCAACAAACATGAATGTGACTAGGAAGTTGACATAAGAAATCCCCATGACCAACCGAAAAGAAGCTACAACAGTTAGGAAAGTAGGGGAGAGAAGGAGTCAAAATAGTTACGAATAATATTGGAGGACCATCATGGTAGAGGGAAGTGTAAAAGCATTTAGTCGTGAAGGTGTGTGGAAAAGGAGAACCACGAGAAGAGTGCAAGATACAAGATCAGAGAAGCAAAAGGTCATTCGATTGAGCATTAGAAGGTTGGAAGAACATCTCTTAGGTGAGGGAAGTAGTCTCTAGATTCCATGAATAGCTAGAGGACGGAGATGGATGGTCTTTGAATTCCCTTGATAGATAGGTTGGATATTTTGGAAGCTTCCTTTCTTATTTCATCATTCTTGTAGTTTGTTATGAATTTCCAGGCTTGCGTGGAACCACTACGTATGCTTGTGTTGTTGAGGGTATAACTGTCGACCTTTGGATTCTCTTATGTTGTTGAGAGTGGAGGGTTCAGCCTCTAGATTCCATTGTGTTGCTGAAAATGGTGGTGTTGACCTTTAAATTACTTTGTGTTGCTAAAGGTGGAGGTGTCGACCTCTAGATTCCCTTATGTTGCTGAGGGTGGAGGTGTTGACCTTTGGATTCCCTTGTTTGGCTAGTAGGTGGGGACTAGGAGGTCTCTGGATTCCCTATTTTAGCCTATGAAAAGAGTAGATGGTGAGTGGAGGTGGGTTACCTCTGGATTCCATGTTCCAGCTGATAAAGTATTGAATAATGGTTGGCTGCACTAAATAGTTGGTGGGTGGAGTTGTTGGGCCTTTGGAATCATTGTTTCATCTATCATCATTAGTACAATTTCTTGAAAAAATCATCTCAAACTCTAGAATATGGCTTGAGGGTGATTGGTTGCAAGAAAGACTGCAGTGCAGGCTAATCTAAGATTGGGTGGAGAGTTGAAGTCCCACTCCTAAATTCCAACCACTTGAACATAGTAAAATAAGTTACTTTCTTGTGTACTTGTCATATTGAGAAGATGAATAATGTTTTCATGATGGTTCATACATTTATTAGCACTATTAAAATGGGAATATGTTGTTTGTGTTTGTTTATGGTGAGATGTTGTATGCATGTGTTTAACTCTTATGATTATGAAGGGCATAGAGGCCCTGTGTCTTAAGCTAATACTTTCAAGACATGCAAAGTTGATCGTATGATCCCTTGCAACTACAAAATGTGGTTGAATACGTTGTTATAGCTTGTGAATTCCATCACTTGGATACTATTAATCTAGTCGATGTTGGATGAAGCAAGCATGGCTTCACCCTGAGTCGACTAGAGGGGACTCGATATTCAATAATTATTTAAGGCCTAAGTCAAGTCGATGAGTTGAGACTTGTGTATGGTGGAAAGGTGTCAAATTTCAACAGTGTGAGGTCCTAGCGCGAGGACCCATATTTTTGGGTACCCAATGTTATAAAATAATTAATGGAGTAATGAAACACATAAAAAATTGTAGAAACAGAAACATAAAAATGCATAAAACAAGAGAGACATAGATATACGTGGTTCACCCAATTTGGGCTACGTCCATGGACAAACATCTGATCCTTCCTTTTATATCATCCAGCAAAATGAAGAGATACAACCTACAACAGATCTGTTGTAATTTCCTCTTCTCTCCCACACAATCTCATCTCTCTTTCTCATTCAGAATCATAATACCCAGCCGCAAAATAATTCCCTCATATAAATCAAGGGTTGCCTTCTAGGGAAAAAAACCCTAAATTAACATAGCTTCTACTATCATATCATATGCCTAATGAACAACCAGGTTGAATACAAAATTACAATATTTTACAAGGCAATTTTTCATCTATTTTTAGCTTCGGGGGCCCTTTAGCCCCCGTACCCCCTAGTTAGTGGAGATAGTCCCCCACTGCACCTCCCCACATGGTGGGGTGTATATTCTTCCTAGGGTATACACTCGGTTGAAATAAGACCTATGAATCAGGAAGATAATCAGGCTCCACACCCAACAACCAATTCATTTGAGGGTCACTGACAAATGAGGTAATGACTTTATCATTGTCATGCACATGAAGTTGCATGCATCAAGCAAAAGTCCCTAAGAGCTCGGGATACATTCCTTATTTTTGACCTAGACAAAGAAATTGATCAAATGTCGACATTAAGTTCTTCATCCTAGGGTAGGGCACTATCTAGTCGAGGTAAATCAATTGGATGGGATTTGACTAGTTTGTTTAGCTGAAGTGAGTTAACTAGTCACGTGGGGTCCATTGCTCGATATTGGCTTCCGAGGCCAAGATGTGTCGAAAGGAATTTTGATGTGGATAAGTTATGCATATTAGGGCCATGAAAAATCTCAGTAGGAAGATGGGGAAATTTTCTAATTTAAGGAATGTTAGTAATACATGTTGAGAGATACTTATGGGACCCACCGGGTCGGGGGTCAAGATAGTCGACCAAACTGGGCAGGTCAGGAGCCAAAGTGAGTTGGACCTATTGACTAGTCGAAAAGAGTCTGCTAGTTGTGGTCATGTCAATTGAGCTTAGAATCAAGTTGCATAAATAGCTTAGTTGGTCTCGTTAACCAATCACCCAACTCAAGATTAGGGTTTCATCCAATGTTACGCCTAAAGGAGACACGTAGAGGATACCACTGATGTGGAAAGAGTAATAGGCCTAACATGGAATGGCTATATTGGTCAACCTGTAAGTTGGTTCAAGCCAAAGTTATATCGTTAGGAAGGTCTCGAAGGGACCGGTGTTATGGTAAGGTTCGGTTATAGTCGAATAATTTGAAGGAATGAAAATTTTTATGACCCCATTCCCATGGCTAAACTATGGAGATCGAGTTATAAAAAGTAAAACCTTCCACTCAGGTGGTGTAGGCTAGCTAGTGGAACAAATCCTTATAGAGTGGTATCAGAGCTATGGTTTCAAATACTGGACCTTTGGGAATAAAATCGTAGTTTTGTTACAGAGTTGACATAGCAAAGGTTAAACGCTAGACCTTGGGAGACAAAAAGAGGCTTTAGAGCAGTGCCATAGGTGTTAAAAACCTGAGGATTGTGCGGATTTCTTATAGGTCTTTTTGAAGTGGTTATATTGTAATTTACGTATGTAGCATGGTATTGATGATTTGACATGCTTTAATTGACATTTCAGTACTAAATTGAAGTGTGTTTTTTTAGCTGACACCTACCAATAGACTCTCAATACCAACCATGATAATGATTAAGTTATGCATGTGATTTTTTTTAATTCTAATTGTTATGTGTGTGAATGGAAGCACAGAGGGAGATACTAAAGGCTAGAAAAGATGACGACCGGGATGGTGCAATATGTTATGAATATAATATATATAAAAATAATATTAATAAAAATAATAATAATATTATTAATATTAATATTAATAGTGTTTAATTAAATAGTGATTACTATAGAAGAGGCGTGTCTCTAACAATGTGACCATTCATGAAGGGGAACCTACCTATTAATAGTGTTTAATTAAATAGTGATTACTATAGAAGAGGTGTGTCTCTAACAATGTGACCATTCATGAAGGGGCACCTACCTAGGTATATAGGCAGACCCTCATTTGTAAACATATAATCTCATATCAATTCTCTTATATATATATATATATATATATATATATATATATATATATATATATATATATATATATATATATATATATATATATATCCTCAATGGATGATTCTCTATTCCAATTATTTTAGATTACTTAACTAGTATACGAAATTTGTTAGTAAAATTGGTATCAGAGTTGTTCGACCCTTTGGTCGCTCAACCACTGCATAGAGCCAGTATGATATGACCTCATCAAAATTTTTTGTCATTGCAATTGAAGCATTTCACTACACAACATTTGGAGTTTCTTCATTTCGTTATATTCCTCATTCAGGCCTTTGGCCATAAACAAAAATAATAATAATAAACTATATATATATATATATATAATAATACATATATATCTATATGTGAGAAAAATATATATACTTATAAAAAATTTATTTATAAAAAAAATTCATAAAAATTTATATATCTATATATATATATAGATAGGTAGTCATAACTTCCTTTTTACTATCATCGTTGATGACCAGTGGTTGTTGCATCCATCTGTTCATGTCATCTGACTATCGCTCACGCCTACCACCATGCCTAAGCTAGTCGTCGGTTCCATTGACCCTGATGTGTTAGGTCTGGCCACACTTCCTAATTTAAATAATAAAAAATTTGTAACAACTAGTGGTCAATTTTTCATGTAAATAAAATAAGAACAAGGTGATGGGACACATATTCCAAGTTAAATGGTGGGTAAACATTATGGTGGGAATCACTTGTGGTTAATTAATGGCTATGGAAATTGGCAAAGGAAAAGAGGAAATAATTGGAATTTAGTTATGAAAATAAAGGAAAATAGGAGAAAAGGAAGGCACAAATTTGCATGCAATGGAAATTAGAGGAAAAATGAAGGAAAATGAAGAAAATAGAGGCATCGATAATAAAAAGGCATCAGAGAATTACTTGATAGCTTTTGTTAGTTCAGTTTTGGATTCTCTCCTTTCACACTCTCATTCACTCATACTCTTGCACACTAAGAGCATTCTTGGAGCATGCATGGAGCACCCTAGCATTGACTTATATTAGAGAAAGAAAGCAGGGGAAAGCAAGGGAGCGCAAGGGAAAAGTTTGATCGATAGCTACGGTGGGGATAATTTTTAGGTAACGAGTTGCATATGTGATTTCCTTGCTGATTTTTGGATGCATGTGGTTCTTTGGTTATGTGTTGTCATTGGCATGGAGATTTTCCTAGATCAACAGTGGTTTTAGCCTTGCCTTTCCATTTCCTAGATAACCATGGTGTTGTGGGTTTCCCACTTTATTTTTTGATTGGTTCTCAGGTTCCCTATAGTTGTGGGTTGGAACAAATGCTCTGGAGCCCTAAAAAGCCTTGGGTTGAGTTGCTAGTTCCTAGAGACTACAAGTTGGAACAAATGCTCTGGAGCCTTGTGGGTTGAATTATTAGTCCCTAGAGCTGCGGGTTGGAACAAATTCTCTGGAGCCTTGATTTGGTTGTGGGTTGAGTTATTAGTTCCTGGAGCCATGAACAACTTGGGTAGAGACAAATCTAGTTGATGTTAGTGATTTTTGGACCATATAGGTGAGATCATTGTCATTAAGGGTTGAGGTGGTTTGGCCTTTGGAAGCCCTAGTCGGTTTTATTTTTGTTTAATCCTTAGGATCCCACATTCATGCTTTGATTATGGTGAGGGGATGATTAGCCAAAATAGATATTTGGTTGAGCCTAATCTATGGTTGGGTGGTACGTGGAAGTCCCTGACTTGGTTTGCATTTTCATATGTTAATAAGAGCTATTTTCCTATTGTGATCTATGAGCACTTGTATTGTTTATCATGTTGGCATTATGGCTGATTTGTTATGGTCTCTATGTTGGTTATATACCAAGTTATATGATGTGCTCTAGCTATGGATCTTGTTCATGATTTGTTAAGTTACTGGATGGTTGATGAATGCATGGACTAACAAGTGTTGTTGAAATTAGTTAGAAAGGGCTTTGATCCTTCTTGGTGATTCTAAGATGAATTTCAGAATTTTATGATTAGATATGCATTCATGACCTGTAGCTTTCATGTTTACCATATGTTTGAAGAAATTTCTATTGTGTACTAGGCATGTCTTGGTCAAGGTCTTGTTAAAGTTTTGTATGGTTTGCCTTGTTGTCATGCTATTTATGATTTTGGAAAGTTACATGAAGTTTTGGGCAGTGGTATGGAGGCTTACCTAAAAAGTGGCATAGATCTCGCAGCTGCATGCACTGAACTGAGGAAACTGGGTCATAATTGCATGCAAGTAAGCTTGTCACGTGTGGTTATAACCTCCTAAGCGCATGCATGCATTTTTGTGGGTGCAATTGGAGGGTGAGGTATGCCAATTTGTTGTCAATTTGTCAGCCCCACTTCCAAAACTAGAACTTGGAGATCGGGTCATATCATAGTGACACTCATCTCATGTTTATCATGGAGAGTTTGTAAAAGTGGGTAAATGTGGGAGGAGGCCTTTACAGGGTGGTATAAGAGCTTCTAGGTTCAAACACTTGGACTGGATGGGAAAATGTATATTTTTATGCATGCATGTTAGTCTTCAATGTGTTTTTTGTGCATGTATTGTGATGTTTATGGTTATGCATGCATAGCAGGTCATACATGTATTGTGAAGGCTATTCTTGCAGTCTTGTGCCATCATGCAAGATGTTGAGATGTTGATATGGTGGCATCATTATGTATATATATTGTGTTAATCTAGATTGATTTGTGTAGATGTGATAGCCTCCCATGAACTTCATTAAGGTATGGTTTTGATTATGTCTATATTTGTTTTATCTAACATGACATGTTTGCATGAGATAGAAGAGCAGAGATGAAGAGCATAATGTTGGACTATAGTTCACGACTATATATATATATATATATATATATTTGTTTTATCTAACATGACATGTTTGCATGAGATAGAAGAGCAGAGATGAAGAGCATAATGTTGGACTATAGTTCACGACTATATATATATATATATATATATATATATATATATATATATATATATATATATATATATATATATATATATATATATATATGCGGTCACAACTTCCTTTTTACTATCATCGCCGCTGACCAGTGGTTGTTGCATCCATATGTTCATGTCATCTAACTATAACTCATGCCTACCACCATGCCTGAGCCAATTGTCGGTTCCCTCGACCCTGATGTGTTAGGTTTGGCCACACTTCTTGATTTAAATAATAATAAAAATTGTAATAGCCAGTGGTCAATTTTTCATGTAAATAAAATAAGAACAAGGTGATGGGACACATATTCCAAGTTAAATGGTGGGTAAACATTATAGTCGGAATCACTTGTGGTTAATTAATGGCTATGGAAATTTGCAAAGGAAAAGAGGAAATAATTGGAATTTAGTTATGAAAATAAAGGAAAATAGGAGAAAAGGAAGGCACAAATTTGCATCCAATTGAAATTAGAGGAAAAATGAAGGAAAATGAAGAAAATCAAGGCATCAATAATAAAAAGGCATCAGAGTATTACTTACTATCTTTTGTCAGTTCAGTTTTGGATTCTCCCCTTTCACACTCTCATTCTCTCATATTCTTGCACACTAAGAGAATTCTTGGAGCATGTCTGGAGCACTCTAACATTCACTTAGATTAGAGAAAGAAAGCAGGGGAAAGCAAGGGAGTGCAAGGGGAAATTTTGATCAATAGCTACAACGAGGATACTTTTTAGGTAACAAGTTGCATGTGTGATTTCCTTGCTGATTTTTGGATGCATGTGGTTCTTTGGTTATGTGTTGTCATTGGCATGGAGAATTTCCTGGATCATTAGTGGCTTTAGCCTTGCCTTTCCATTTCCTGGATAGCCATGGTGTTGTGGGTTTCCCACTTTATTTTCTGATTGGTTCTAAGGTTCCCTATAGTTGTGGGTTGGAACAAACGCTCTAGAGCCCTAAAAAACTTGGGTTGAGTTACTAGTTCCTAGAGCCTACAAGTTGGAACAAACTCTCTTGAGCCTTGTGGATTGAATTATTAGTCCCTAGAGCCATGGGTTGGAACAAATTCTCTAGAGCCCTGATTTAGTTGTTGGTTGAGTTATTAGTTCCTGGAGCCGTGAACAACTTGGGTAGAGACAAATCTAGTTGATGTTAGTGATTTTTGGACCATATAGGTGAGATCATTGCCATTGAGGGTTGAGGTGGTTTGGCCTTTGGAAGCCCTAGTCATTTTTATTTTTGTTTAATCCTTAGGATCCCACATTCATGCTTTGAATATGGTGAGGGGATGATTGGTTGAAAGATATATTTGGTTCAACCTAATCTATGGTTGGGTGGTAAGTGGAAGTCCTTGACTTGGTTTGCATTTTCATATGTTAATAAGAGCTATTTTCCTATTGTGATCTATGAGCACTTGTACTGGTTATCATGTTGAAATTATAGCTAATTTGTTATGGTCTCTATGTTGGTTATATACCAGGTTATATGATGTTGTCTAGCTATGGATCTTGTTCATGATATGTTAAGTTACTAGATGGTTGATGAATGCATGGACTAACAAGTGTTGTTGAAAGTAGTTAGAGAGGGCTTGGATCCTTCTTGGTGATTCTAAGATTAATTTTAGAAGTTTATGATCAGATATGCATTCATGACCTGTAGCTTTCATGTTTACCATATGTTTGAAGACATGCCTATTGTGTACTAGGCCTGTCCTGGTCAAGGTCTTGTTGTCATGCTATTTGATTTTGGAAAGTTATATGAATTTTTGGGTAGTGGTATGGAGTCTTACCTGAAAAGTGGCATAGATCTTGCGACTGTATGCACTGAACTTAGGAAACTGGGTCATAATTGCAAGCAAGCAAGCTCGTCACGTGCGGCTATAACCTCCTAAGCGCATGCATGAAGTTTTGTGGGTGCAGTTGGAGGGTGAGGTATGCCAATTTGTTGTTGGTTTGTCAGACCCACTTCCAAAACTAGAACTTGGAGATTGGGTCATATCATAGTGACACTCATCTCATGTTTACCCTGGAGAGCTTGTAAAAGTGGGTAAATGTGGGAGGATGCCTTTACACTTTGTAAATGTGGGTAAATGGTAGAAGAGCTTCCAGGTTCAAACACTTGGACTGGATGGGAAAATGTATATTTTTATGCATGCATGCTAGTTTTCAATGTGTTTGTTGTGCATGTATTGTGATGGTTATGGTTATGCATGCATAACAGGTCATATATGTATTGTGAAGGCTATTCTTGCAGTATTGTGCCATCATACAAGAAGTTAAGATGTTGATATGGTGGCATAATTATGTATATATATATTATGCTAATCTGGATTGACTTGTGCAGATGTGATAGCCTCCCATGAATGTCATTAAGGTATCGTTTTGATTATGTCTATATTTTTTTTATCTAACATGACATGTTTGCAGGATAGAAGAGCATAGAGGAAGATCATAATGTTGGATTACAGTTCACATGACTCCCCTTACTGGCCTGATGTGAATTAAATGGAACAAGATAGGTTAGTTGAGAAGCAAGGATAAGAGTACTCTCCTGATATAGCAGGTACATTGAGAAATTAAAAAAAATAAAATCATAAGTTGTAAGGTAGATAATAGCAGGGTGATTGACGCACAAGAAAGGCTTGTCAAAGCTCAGGAAAACCAAGCAGAGGTATGCAGTCATCCTTCAGAGCCTTATAGACTTTCATAAGAAGGGATATCTAAGGATCAGTTATGGATAGAAGGAAAGGACTAATGGGGCATATGGTAGCAAGTCTTGATCAGGTTATAGGTTGGACAGGGATGACGCGGTCAGAGGTGACAAATCTTTGGATACACCTGACAGACGAGCTAACACTTATTGATTTCATTCTAGTTCCAGTTTTGAGATACATCATCATCCTTACTGCCATCATCCTTATAAGAAAAGTGAGAAGCAATATTTTCTATAGGAGTTCAAAAATCCAAGTCTCCTACTTTTGATGAGGATGTGAAGAAAATAGAAGATGCAAAATCATGGCTACTTGGGATGAAGAAGTTATTTGGATTGCATGATTATTCAAACAATATGAAATCCAGGAGAGTTATATTTAGTCTCAAAGGAAGAGAAGATATCTGGTAGGAAGATGTGAAGCGTGTTAGAGGCATAAAGATATAGGAGTTGAGTCAACATGAGTTTAAAAGAATCTTTAGGAAGAAATAGTTGTCTAAGAGATATTATGACGGAAAGGACAAGGAATTATATGAGTTGAAGATGGATTATATGATATATGAATCATACATGACTAAGTTTCTTGAGTTGTTGAGGTATGTTCCCTACCTCAAGGATGAGAAGACAAAGGTCCAAAGGCTCATCAGTGTATTTCCTTTAGCATTTAAAGATCAAATTGAATATGATGAGCCTTGGTCATTGGAGGAATTCATTGGGAATCTTAAGAATTGTTATGAGCAATCTATGAGTAAGTTTGAGCCTAAGCGAGATTGGAAAGGTAATGAGAAGACTAAAGGAAAGTGGGCTAAGTAGAGAGGAAGACCTCAAGGTGCAAGTGATAAGGAGAATGTATTAGTTTATAAGAAGTTCAATATAGTTGATAGAGGACACGGATGTCATCCTGAGGAGTAGAACAAAGGAAATGGCATGAAGCCTTTGCAATTTTGGACTTGTGATGGAGATCACTGCAGGAGAGATTGTCCATCGCACCTGGGTGGCATGCCTTAAATCTACAGTTATCAGGAGGCACATGTAGTTGGGGATATTGTTTAGAGTATTCCTCTGATTTATGTAGCAATGGATAACAAGTAGGTTGATCATCAAACATTCATTATTGAGATGGAAGGTAAGCTTTGTGATCATGTTGTTTCTATTTGGATTGATCCTAGATATAATTATAGTTATATAAATCCTGACCTAGTGGACAGGTGTTGCTTGAGTAAAGAAGTGAATGTAGAATATTGATTAGTGAATTTGGAAACAGGGACCAAGAGAAGAGTTCATCATTCGGTGAGATCTTGTGCATT
Organism: Pinus tabuliformis; assembly: GCA_031772625.1. Classification (NCBI taxonomy): domain Eukaryota; kingdom Viridiplantae; phylum Streptophyta; class Pinopsida; order Pinales; family Pinaceae; genus Pinus; species Pinus tabuliformis. The sequence goes on along the minus strand of CM062819.1, from coordinate 790,263,959 downwards.
TTAGTTGAATGGCATGCCTACATCAGCACATCTAAATGTGCTTCCTTTGGGTTCATATAGTATGATTTTGGGCATGGATTGGTTGTTCATTCACAGGAATAAAGTGGGCTACTATGATAAGGATATTGAGTGCATGGATGATGATGGGGAAATGAGATTCTTGTAGGGAAAGAAGAATTCAACATCAATGAGAACAATTACAACTATGCAAGCAAAGCGCAATTTCCAGAAAGAATGTGTATTGTTTGCAATTCATATTTATAGTGACAAAGGAAAGGATGTTGAGTATGATGAAGTCCTAAAGAGGTATTATGTTTTGCATTTGTTTCAGGATGTGTTTCCTACAGATATTCCAAAGTTTCCTTCTCATAGAGAGGTGGAATTTTCTATTGAGTTGATGTCAGGAGTAGCACCAACATCTAAGACACCATATATGATGAGCACTATAGAGTTGGTGGAATTGAAGTTGCAACTTAAGGAAATTCTTAATAAATTATACATAAGGCCAAGTGTATCGCCTTGAGGTGCACCAATATTTCTTGTGAAGAAGAAGAATGGTACTCACATATTATGCATTGATTACAGGTCGTTGAACAAGGTGAGTATCAAGTATAGGTATCCATTATTGCAGATTGATGACTTGTTTGATCAGTTGAAGGGGGAAACAATAGTCTCAAAGATTGATTTGAGATCAGGATATCATCATGTGCGCATCAAAGAAAAAGACATATACAAGACTACTTTCCCTACCAGATATGGGCATTATGAGTTTTTGGTGGTTCTTTTTGTTCTTACTAATGCTCCAACCATTTTCATGCATTTGATGAATTGTGTGTTGCATCCTTATCTGGAAAAGTTTGTGATAGTGTTTATTGATGATATATTGATATACTCCAAGAATGAGGAGAGCATGCAGAGCACCTCGCAGTGGTATTGAGGTTGTCAAGAGAGAATTAGTTGTATGCCAAGCTTAGCAAGTGTAGTTTCTTTCAGTCTCAGATTCATTACTTGCGACGTGTTGTTTCCAAGGAAGGGATAACAATGGACCTAAAAAATATTAAAGTTATCATGGAGTGGCCAACTCCTAGGAATGTGGATGAGGTCAGATCATTCATGGGGCTAGCAAGTTATTACAGGCGGTTCATCAGGAAATTCGCAAGGATTGGCTATCCCATTACATCTTTTTAGAGGAAAGGGAATAAGTTTCAATGGACTGAGGAGTGTGTAACTATTTTTGAGCAGTTGAAGCATTTTCTTACAAATTCTCTAGTTTTAAAGAGTGCAGATCTCTATAAGGAGTTCATGGTATGTATAGATGCTTGCAAGGGAGGACTTTGGGGAGTCCTAATGTATGAAGGACAGGTGGTATGTTATGAGTCAAGGAAGTTGAATGAGCATGAGCGGAAGTATGTGACTCTTGATCTTGAGTTGGCAGCTATCATTCATGCATTGAATATGTGTATACATTATCTTCTTGGAACGAGGTTTGTCCTGATGAGTGATCATAGTGGGCTGAGGTATTTATTTGACCAACCAATCTAAATGTCATGCAAGCTAAATGGTTGGATACCTTCAATGAGTTTGACTTCAAGATCAGGTACATTAAGGGAAAGGAGAACAGGGTTGCATATGCTCTGAGTAGGAGAGTGTAGGTGAATCATTTTTCAATTGCGAGTTCATATGGGACAAATTTACAGTAGTGGATCTTGCATGTAGGGCAACATGATGACAGGTACGAACAGTTGAAGCAAATATTGCAGCATCATGGTGAAGGTAATAGGGATGAGGAGTATCACCTCATGGAAGATGGCTTGGTCATATTCAGGAACATGATTTATATGTCATATAGTAGTGAGCTCAAGAACCTTATTGTGAGGGAGTTTCATGTCAAGCCATATTCAGTCCCCCCTGGATACCAAAAGACTTTAATAGTGGTCAAGAAGTTCTATCATTGGCAAAATTTGAATAAAGAGGTGGTTGAGTTTATTGCAATATGCTTGGACTGTCAGTAGGTGAAAGCATAGTGTAAGCATCCAGTTGGTTTGTTGTAGCATATTTTGATTCCAGAATGGAAATGAGAGTTCATTTCCATGGACTTTATTACAGGTTTTCTGAGGCCATCGAAGCAGTATTATTCCATCATGGTTGTGGTTGATAGGTTGAGTAAGGTATATGAGCTAGTGAGGTAGCTCATATCTTCATCAAAGAGATAGTGAGATTGCATGGTGTTCCCAGTAAGATCATTTCAGACAGAGATGCCAAGTTCACTTCCATGTTTTGGAAGGAATTGTTTGCAGTTTTGGGGACAGAGTTAGCCTTCAGTACAACTTATCATCCGCAGACATATAAATAGATAGAGAGGGTCAACAGGAATCTTGAGGACATATTGAGGATGCATGTCATGCATCAGCAGAGGAAGTGGGAGGAGTGTCTTCCATTTGTGGAGTTTGTATATAATAATGGGTATCAAAAATCCTTGAGGATGAGTCCATTTAAGGTTATTTATGGGTGGAGTTGTAATATTCCTATTAATTGGAGTGATCCAGTGAATAGGGTTTTGATTGGACCAGACATGTAGACTGAGATGGAATAGGAGATGCAAGTTATTAATTAATTTAAAGGAAAAACATGATAGGCAGAAGAGTTATGCAGATCAACATAGAACATTCAAGGATTTTTAGGTTGGGAAACATGTGTACTTGCACATCAAGCCTAAGAGTATCTCCTTGAGGATTCGATCATGTGCCAAGTTGGCACCTCGATATTATGCACCTTTTGAAATCCTTGGGAGGATTAGATCAGTGACCTACTGACTTTCACTGTCTCCAACATTGAAATTCCATGATGTTTTCCATGCTTCATTACTTAAAAGATATGTCCAGGATGTTGATCATGTGATTGATTGGTATGTATTGCAAGTGGAACTAGAGGGAGAGTTCCATCCACAACCACAATGGATTTTACAACGGAAATAGATCATGCTAGAGAAAGATTTCGGCGAAAATCACATGGAATCTCATTTGTCGACGCGTTTCGAACCAACTAGTGTGGTTCATCGTCAGGACAAGTTGAAGAAATAGATCTAGCTCATCATGATAAATAGTCTGAGTGGAGCCTCCAACAACTAACATCTCTACCGCCTAAGCTTTAGAACCGAGCAATAGAGAAATTTAAAGTGCAGTCGAAGCACTTTGGCCCCAATTAAGCTACATGGGAGATGGATGATCAGATGTGGGATTTGTACCCTTCCTTATTTGTTGGTTGAGAAGATGTGTTTGGTTTATGTGTTTTGGTTTATAATTATATATGCATATGTGTATTGTAAATACTGCAATGAGTTGTGTTATAAAGCTCCAATAAGCAATATGTTGAAAATACCGCATAGAGTTGTGTTATAAATCTCTGATAAGAATTATGGTGTTCATGGTTTCAGAAGTTTGGTATGACGTAAATGTCGCATTAAGTTGTGTTATAAATATCCATGGGCAACATGTTTTGTTGGTTATAAGCATCATTGAACATCTAGGACAGTGTTTTCCTAAGGGGGGTGGTTTGTAACAGCCCCTGGTCGATTTTTCATGTAAATAAAATAAGATTAAGGTCATGGGATATGTATTCCAAGTTGAATGGTTGGTAAGCATTATATTGGCCTTGAATTGTGGTTAATTAGTGGCTATGGAAATTGGAAAAGGCAATGGAAAAGGCAAAGAGGCAATAATTGGCATTTAGTTATGAAAATAAAGGAAAATAGGAGAAACTGAAGGTGAAGAGAAACAAATTTGCATGCAAGAGAAATTAGAGGAAAAATTAAGGAAAATGAAGAAAATGGAGGCATCAATAATAAATAGGTATTAGAGAATCAGTTTCTAGCTTTTGTCAGTTCAAATTTGGGTTCTCTCCTATCACACTCTCATTCTCTCACACTCTTGCACACTTAGAGCATTCTTGGAGCATGCTTAGAGCACTCTAGAATTCACTTGGATTGGAGAAATAAATCAGGGGAAAGCAAGGGAGCACAAGGGAAAAGTTAGATCAACAACTATAGTAGGGATACTTTGCAGGTAAAAAGTTGCATGTGTGATTTCCTCGTTGATTTTTGGATGCATGGTTTATGCATGTGGTTCCTTAGTTATTTCTTGTCATTGGCATGGATATTTTCCTGGATTGATAGTGGTTTCAGCCTTGCCTTTCCATTTCCTAGATGTCCATGGTGTTGTGCGCTTCCCACTTATTTTTCTGATTGGTTCTCAAGTTCCCAAGGGTTGTGGGTTGGAACAAACGCTTTAGACCCGTGAAACAACTTGTGTTGAGTTAATAGTTCCTGTAGCTTGAGAGTTGGTACAAACACTCTGGAGCCTTGTGGGTTGAGTTATTAGTCCCTGGAGCCACGGGTTGGAACAAATTCTTTGGAGCCCTGATTTAGTGGTGGTTTGAGTTACTAGTTTCTAGAGGCTTGAACAACTTGTGTAGATATCGATCTAGTTGAAGTTAAATATTTTTGGACCATATAGGTGAGATAAGTGTTGTTGAGGGTTGAGGTGGTTTGGTCTCTGGAAGCCTTGGTTGGTTTTGTTTTGGTTTAACTCTTATGATCCCACATTCATGCTTGGAATATGGCACGATGATGATTGGCAGAAAGAGAGATTTGGTTCATCCCAATCTATGGTCGGGTGGTACGTGGAAGTCCCTAACTTGGTTGGCACTTTCATATGTTAATAAGAGTTATTTTCCTATTGTGGTCTATGATCACTTGTATTGGTTATCATGTTGACATTATGGTTGATTTGTTATGGTATCTTTGTTGGTTATATACCTAGTTATATGGTATGCCTTAGCTATGGCTCTTGTTCATGATTTGTTAAGTTACTGAATGGTTGATGAATGCGTGGACTAACAATTGTGTTGTAACTAGTTAGAGAGGGCTTGGATCCTTCTTGGTGATTCTCAGATGAATTTCATAATTTTATGATTAGATATGTATTCATGAAATGTAGCCTTCCTGTTTACCATATGTTTGACAAAATGTTTGTTGTATAGTAGACATGTCCTGGTCAAGATCATGTTCAAGTTTTGTATGGTTAGCCTTGTTATCATGCTATTTATGATTCTGGAAAGTTACAGGTAGTTTTGGGAATTGGTCTAGAGGCTTTCCTGAAAAGTAGCATAGATATCTTGACCGCATGCATTGAATTGAGGAAATTGGGTCATAACCACATCCAGGAAATCTTGTGAGTGTGTTTATAGCCTCCCAACCTCATGCATGCAATATTTTGGGTGCGGTTAGAGGGTAACTTATGTGAAAATTAATTTCAACTCAGGGATTGGGCACCTGGGTGGTTTGCAAGCTCCTGAGTGGTATGTAGTTCCTAAGGTATGTCAGTTTGTTATTGGTTTGTCAGCCCCACTTCCATAATTGGAACTTGGAGGTCAGATCATATCATAGTGACACCCATCTTATGTTTTCCCTGGATAGCTTGTAAAAGTGAGTAAATGTGGGAGGAGGCCTTTTCAAAAAGAACTAATACTATTTTTCATTTGTGGAAGTTCCATCATCGATTTCTACTAGCCAAGAAACCCTATTATCGATCTGTATGACCACACCAATTGAAATTTGTACAGGTCAGTTGTAGAACTACTTTCTCTGTAGTCAATAAAAATAAATAAAAAATTGTAAGTCGTCCTGCCATCCAAGAAGACAAGGGTTAAAAGTAATCAAAATATTTGAATTATTAAATTGAGAAAGGTTACTTGAAGAATTGTGACGGATCATGGCCCTTTAAATCGGGCACCCACTTAAAAGAATGTGACATTTTAAATCCTGTTGTCCAAACATTGAAGTGTTGAGAAGACAAATGTTTTGGCTTATTCTAACTTTATAAAAGTATAAAAAGTAAACTAAAATAAAAATAAATTTCAATTAAAAGAAGAAGAAAAAAATATATGTGACAAATTAAAAGGATAAGTGCCCAATATATACTTTGAGGTTATATAAGTAAAAAATATATATAATTTGACATTCTTTTATAAAGAGATAAAAGATTTTTGTGAAAATAAAAAATAAAATAGATATATATATCTATATATATATATAAAACAAATAGTTATATATCGAAAGAATTTTAAAAGGTGAAAGAAGGAAGAGTCAAGAAAAAAACAGTTTAAAGGTACTTTTAAGGTATAGAAGACAAGGTATTTAGGTTCACATAAAGTACTAGTCAAGGCCATATATTATACTTTAATTAAAGGGATATCACATTTTCCTTTATATATATAAACTCCTTAATCAAAATATCATTTTTATCAATGAAAGAAAAATGGAGTCTAAACAGGAATGATAGAATATTCTCAGAAGCTTCATATAACTATGTTTCAGTGCTATTTAAAATTAAAGGGATTCTTGCAAAAAATATGTTACTATTTCTATCTCACTCATTGAAGATAAGAATTATATAAACCCTAAGCTCTCTAACCAATATGATTTTCCCATGTCAAATATAATCGAAAAATTAGACCTCTAGAAAACAAAATAATATGACATAATTGATTTATAAGTAACATTGGGGACTACACATTTTTATCACAATTCTTTGTTCAAGCCCAATGGGGTGACTGAGGTGACATAATTTGGGTTCACCCTATATGGAATCACTAGGGTATGAATCTACATATATATGTAAGTTAGGACTTGAGACCATAAGGTCTGATGAAAATTTCTAGGTTAATATAATTACTTAAGAATGGAGTTATATCATGAATGCATTGGATTATTAGTATTTAAGAGCTTAAAATATCCCAACACAAAACAAAATGTGTTGAGAGGTGTTTTTCTTTGAACATCTTAATGTCTCTCGTGGCATAGAAATTTTATGATTCAAATTAGATTGAGAAATAAAGGAGACGTTCAAGAGAAAAAATAAAGTAGGTTATCATTAGCACATTATGATGATATACCATGGTGTTTTTCTATAGTCACTTTCTAATAATTGCGCTAAATAACCACTATAACCCATGGAATAATAACTTACAAAACAATTATAAATCTTAGTATATACTACATATTACATGACATCTATAGTGTGTGGGTCTAGGTATGGTGATGGAAAAAGATGATAATTTTTTTAAATACAAGTGCTACAAGCTAGAGAGAATAGAAGTATCCATGCAACTAATGCATTATATAATGAATGACATTAACTTACATATTAAAGAATGATTGTTTCTTTATGACATTTACCGATGTTACCGATATTGTGTGGAATGGGATAAGAAATTGGCACATGTCATCCTAAATGATAACACCCACTAAAAATAGAAATATTAAAACTAGAGAATTTTATAAGTAGCATTCCACCTAAACAGTATGAAAAGTGTATGTACTCCAACAGGATGCACTAAATAGTGGAAGAAAAGTTGGACAAGATGTTGCAATTGTATAGAGTAATGTTTCAAGATCCTAAATGGTTACCACCTAAGATGGATGTAGAGTACAAGAAACAATTGTTTCTTGACTCCATATTACCAAATATTAGGTTGTGTAAACAGTTTGTGCTTGAAGAAAAAAAAGTGAATAAATAGCGGTAGTAGCTACTACAGTAGGGAGTAATTTGACCAAGAACCTCACTTTGTGGGTCACCTATCATCACAGTACCCAATAATTATGGGATTTGGTGAATGTGTATCAAATATAGAGCTTTGAACAAGATCACACTAAAAAATCAGTACCCTCTACTACTGAGAATTTTTGAGTTGTTAGATCAGTTGCAACATGTAGTGTACTTCACCAAGTTAGATCTCAAATCGGGAAACCACCTAGGTACAGAATAAAGAAAAAAACACCTAGAGGACTACATTCAAAACAAGAAAGAGTTTTATGAATTAGTGGTCATATATTTTGGTTAATGTAATGCACTAGCTACAATTATGCAATTAATGAATGATGTATTGTATCCTTATTTAGATTTATTTGTAGTATCTACGTAAGAAGGTCACATTTCATAAATGATCTAGGTGTTAAAGACTGACAAAGAATTAACTACTAGTTAAACTTAAGAAATGTGAGTTTTCTCAACATTTGTTGGTGTATTTATGGTACATCATTGTTAGAGGGGAACTCAATATAGATCCCACGAAGATGGAAGCCATTTTCAAGTGGAAAATTCCTACTAATATCACTAAATTTAAGAGATTTGTTATGGAAGTACAATGCCTACATAAGCACATAGCATCATTTTCAATCATAGTTATGCCTATGTCATAATATCCAGTAGTAGCATTTTCTAGTGGAGAAAGAATCAACAGACTAGCAGATAGGCCTCTAAGAGGAGGACAAAAAGGAAAAATTCCAGGAACTCAAGTAAAATTAAAAGGAAAATTTGAAGAAGAAGGATAAAAAAGAAAAGCCCCAGAAACAAGTGAAACTATTCAAACTGCACCTTTTACACCTAATCCTACAGAATAAGAGTTAATAAACAGGTAAGTAGAAACAGTATGAGAAATACCAATGGAAGAAAATCTAGTAACCATAATAATCTATTGATCCAATCCTAACTATGGGATCTGAAATTATTTAGGAAGATAACATGGCAAATGAGGAGATTAAAAAAATGTGAAAGATGAGATAACTTCCAAGTTCCCAATATTATATCTAGAAGCAATAGTTCAATTGACAAACATTCCACTAAAAGATTTATCAATTTTTCATGGAATAGTAATCAAAGATCTAGATACCTTTCTCCAAGTTTGATGTAGTTTGTCATGGTTATGATCATTCTTTTTCTTAAAACAATAACAGAGTAGATTATATTAGAAAAAAAAATTGAAGCACAAATGAGAAACATCCATAAGTTCCTAAGGGAAAATATTGCAAATCATTTTAGTACTACACTACTATTGTTAGACTCACTATGCCTTCATCTTAATATTAAGTTCCAAAAAATGTCATACAAATGAAATCTATAAAAAACTCCATCTATAAAAAATGTCATTAGCACATTAACATTCAGCTGGAATCAAAATATAACAAGGACTAGCTATTATTCATCAATAATGATCAAATTCATCAATAGGTACCCATTTAGATCAGGTAGTTCAACGAGAGCAAATTGGGCCAAGTTTGCAAAAGATATTTTCTACTCATTTCCTTGAGTGTCTCGCTATTACATCGCCTAGATCTATTGCAAATAAAATTTTTAAACAAATCCATCATTATATTTTTAAGGTAGAATTTCTTCTTACGGGGTTCCTTTGACCCTCAAAGTTCTAGGAAAGAGTGATCAGGATTGACTTTTCAACATGTCTACTACCCTATTCAAGTCTCTTAAAACATTTTTAACTTGAATGCAATGAATATGAACAAGTGATCTCAAAATTCTTATGTAAAGATGGAAAAGCATGGATTCCAAAGGAAAAGTTCCTAAAGCAAGATGATGAATTTATTTATTAGAGTCACTTATTATATTCAGAGATCTAATTGGTAAATATTGAGTTTAGACAATGCCTTGGAAGAGAGCATACGTTTCATATTGGTTAGTAGAGGCTATGCTTACACTCCATGGGTGTAATGTCCCTAAATGTTGAATTACCTAGTGAGGTGGTTAGGAGGGTTTTCCATAGGTTGTGTCATCCTGGGCATAGGACCAAGATTACTCCATTAGCGTACCTGGATGGTTTTAGAGGAGTTCTATGGGTCCAACTATGATGACTTACAATATTTCATCATCAGGATCAATTTTGCATGGTTTTATCTTGGTTTCGTTGTATTCCAGTGATTTTCGTAAAATGGCATTATTAATAGCGATATTTTAATTCATTATTCTTAAGGTGTTGTTTTGGGTTGATTACTTGGAGAAGCACATTGGTGTAATAGCTCATTAGAATTGGAATAAAAATATCTATAGGGTAGAATGATAAAAAGGGGTTTTGGGTGGCCAGTGTGACCACAAAGGTGCATTGGTGAGTTTGGAGAAAAAGCTCTTGGAGATAGTTTGAAGGAGAGGCTTAGGGTTTTGGAACCCTAGTCACCATAGCAGACTTCGATGTTGAAACTAGACACCCTAGTTTGGATTTGAGAGTGAAATCACTCAGATTTCACCGTCGAAATTCAAAGGAGAAAAAGATTGACAAGAGATTTGATCCTGAAGAGGTGTTAGCAGTTGAATCTTTGATTTATTATCCTTCATTTAACATCTTTTAGGTGGAAGACAAAATCGTGGGGCCAAAGGCTCAAGCTCAAACAACTACCAAAGCCAAATCTGAAGAACAACTCAATTGGGAAGCAACCCCACAGTGAAATCGAGTTTTTTTTTTTAGCTCAGTTGCTGAAGAGCTCGAACTGAAAGGAGAACCATTTTCCCACTCTTAACTATTGAATGAGTTTATTGTTCCCAAGGTCGATTTTCCTGATTGGATAAAGTGGACACAAACATCAATTCATTCCTAGCCAAGTTTACAGCTGAGAAAGGGACGAAATACTAGTGACACAAGCCAAAATCCTTTGTTTTGTTTTGAAAGGCCTGAATCTCATTTCCTTGATGATACGAATTTTTAAGGCCAAGATTGTTAGTTGTTCGTGTGGTTTGGGAGAAACAACTTCAGCGCGCAGGTATTTGTTGCCTTTAAGGATAATGGAAATTCTATTATGGACTATCAAGGACCGATTCATAGTGTTGGGTTGCACATTATCAATTTGTATATTTTACTTATCTCTGATCCATTAACTGAACGTGCAGATCTCACCTTGGAATCTAGGATTTTTCCTCATCATAGGGCAACATGTGACTTCACCAAGGGCTGGAATGTTATTCAAATAAACTGATAATGAATTTTGTGCACTTTGCTAATTGATTTCATTAAATAACAGGTGATACCCTTATGTTTGTTCAATGTGCACTCAATTTTTTTTAATGTGAGAAGATTGTTTGTGGGTTATATTGTTATTTATCAACTGAGTTTTAATTTCAAAGTTGTCATATGAAGTATAGATATGTTTTTGGAATTTTTTGGTACATATAAAGCACTGAATGTAATGAACAATGAACAAAAGTTACAATGAACACCTACAGTAGAGTGTAGACTAATTGTTTGAAGAAAAACCTCACTGAGAATCAAATTAAAAACTCAGAAATTTCAAAGAAAAATCATAATTTTTCCAAGGTAGAATCTTACAGTGGTATCAGAGCATTGATCTAGGCTCAGTCGTGGGTTATTTTTGAAAATCCAAGTTCGAGGGCTTTATTTTGAAGGTTACAAGACACGGTTGTTAAGTTCAAAGTAAAAATTAATGTAACAAAAAAAAAGGTGTTTCCAAGTCAAGAAGAACTATTTGGCTAAAAAATTGAAAATTATAACAAAACATTTGCAAAGGTGATAGAGCACATGGAAGAATGGGTGTTATCAAATGCAGTAAATAGAAAAAAGGAATAGAAAATCCAAAGATGGAAAGGTAGTCAAGGACCAAGAAGCAAGGATTAAAGATGAAAACCATGACCAAACCTTCGAGAACAAATTGAGAAAAGTCACATCCATTAAAAATGAAGCTATCACAAATTCACCCCAATGGGTTGGAAGAAGAGTTTGGGATGAAAGGGAATAAGAATTGCTACAAAATGTTTGTCATCACTTAGTGATATTTTTGAACTAGATGATGGGTAAAACGAAAATAATGAGGCTATGACAGTTATGATGATTTGCAAGGGGTGTGCAAAGATGATAATACACAAGTAGTCAACAATGCAAACCCATACCTATCATTTGATGAGGTAGATGGTGATCACAAGCCTACCTATGCATATAACTTGGAACAATTGAAGATGAACGTAGACAAGATTAGGGAAGCCACAAGGAAATATGATGATGCACTTATATTGGTGTCATATTATTGTTGGAGAAGTGCAGTGGCACATGAAAGTTTAGGAGGAGAGCCTTCACTTGTAGATTTTCAGACTCTTAGGAAGGAATTACTGCCTATACCTCCTTTCATATAGAGATCACCTACTCATGATTATTGATATATCACATGATGCGCTAGTAGGAAAAGAGGAGGAAGTTGAAAGGCTTACTTATGAACTTGAGATTTCCTAGGAGTCCTTAAAGAGCACCCATATGGCCCTTCAAGAATCAGAGTGACAGGTTGACCATCTTTGTATGGAGTTCAATTATGTACATTCTTCTATGGAAACCGTCACACAAGAGGATTTTAGGGAAACTCATGATTTGATAGAGGAGCCTCCTGTGATAATGGAGTACGAGCAACACCTAAATGAACTAGCACTTCCAGAGAGGCATGTTCCAAAGGTTTCTTATTATACACACACAAGATGTGGATATAGATATATTTTAGATGAGGATACATCATCCAGGATCCAGGTTCTATTGACACGAGTGGAGTGGATATTGGAGACCCTGGCTGGCATTAGGATCTATGTGGGGTTTTTAATCATTTACCAGGTGTGAGGGATGACTATGGCATTGACAAGGGTGATTGACCCAGTGACTAAGCACTCACGTTATTTCACACTTCCATCATAGTTATGTTTAGCGCTAGTGGCGAGTTGGTTTGATGTAGGAGTGTGCAGACTTCGGGAGATGTCTTGGAACATTGTTCATGCACTTGTGCAGACTTTGGGAGATGTCTTGGAACATTGTTCATGCACAGGGTTGCAAGGTGGTTAGCATGCCCTGACAAGATTTATTTAGATGGGATGGAATTTGTATGCTGCCAGATAAAGTATTATATGGGGATGATGTTCTTCCATTGATATATTAGGAATAGGAGCCACTGAGGATTGGCACAAAAATTACATCCCCATTAGCATTTGAGGATTCATGCCACTTAGGTCTCCTAGGACATAGGAGATATGGTTCACATCATGGTGGTTCCACTAGGAGGATGAAAGATACATTAGTGCATGTGGGATACCAGATGGTACAGGTACGTCAACAACTGGCAGTGATACCTTGTAGGGTACAGGGATATGCCATGGTGTGTAGAGGTATTCATAGGGGTATAGTGATGCATGTTTTTATGCAGTGGTGCATGGTGTTGCACAACAGGATCTTAGAGCATTACTTTTGGGGAGATAGATTTGTTGGGACATCGGTCATACCAATGGGCATGGCTTAACCAGGATCGATGAGTGGATGGATCAAATTCAAGGAGCATTACAATCCTCAAAGTTTGATCTTCGATTGGAACATCACTTGATTAGATTCAGAGAGCAGGATACTTGTAGGAATACCCATGGGTATCCATATGGGTTCCTGATCATGCCTTTGGGATTGACCCATTCATCTATCACTTTCCAGTCTGACATACTATTGAAGAGGATTTTTTTGTTGTTCATTTATGATTCCATCACATATAGAAAGACACATGGGGATCACTTGAGACAGTTGGATGAGACATGGTGCATCGTGGATAGGATAATGACTTCCCAGTTGAGGCATATGGTTGGAAAGTGAGTTTATAGATACATGATTAAGGATGGCATGACCCATTGCAGAGGTAGTTATTTGTCGCCCTCGAGTACACACTTAGGGAGATTATCAGGAGAGAATTTCATGACACACCTTCAACAAGACATTTAGAGGAATTGTATGAGCATGGGACACAAGGGATGGTAGGCCTCTTTTACAGAATGGCATTTAGTCTCAAGGTAGTAATTGGGTACATCACTAGGAGACAGGCTAGCATAGTCCACTATGTGATTAGGCAGAAGCAGGGAATTTTAGCATGCACATGATTGATTCATGATACATGGTGTCTGTCTTTTGGTTGCACATAGGTATTAGTGATGAGACATGAATGGGTGCCAATAGTGAGAAGTACTTCGTTGGAGCAGTTAGTTATGATTCGAGTTACGTAGAGAAAACATGGCAGTTTCCTTTTGGGATTAGCATGGGACTCTGATATTACAGGCCTTGACAACTAAGCCACCATTATGGGTGAGTTGGTCTTTACAGGGGAAGAGCACTCAGATCTTCCATTGGACTTCAGTTTGGCATAAATTGTTTCACTTTTCAGTGATTCATTGATGGTATCAGAGGAGGCAGGGGTTAGTTCATGTAGACGAAGATCCTTCTCAACAAGAGTTGGATCGTACTTTCATGATTCCACTCGTGAGATGCATGGCATTGGTTTTCCGATAGAGAAAATTCTTTAGGAGTCAGTCGGAATTTCGCATTTTCGAGACACTCTACTTATTCGCAATATGCATAGGGCCTCTAGTGTTTATTCCTTATTAGGGAGTGAGTGGAGTGAGAAATGCTTCACAATGATTAGGATGGTGTGGGACCCTGATATTGACTTCGAACAGCTTGTGAAGAAGCAACATGCGATGAAATTACTTGAGGGCAAGCAATCTTGGGGAGGGGATACTGTAATGTCCCCAAATTTTGAATTACCTAGCGAGGTGGTTAGGAGGGTTTTCCAGAGATGTGTCCTCCTGGTCATAGGAGTAGGATTACTCCATTGGTGGGCTCGAAGGATTTTAGAGGAGTTTTATGGATCCGACTAAGATCGCTTACCATATTTCATCATTGGGATCAATTCTGCATGGTTTTCTCTTGGTTTAGTTGCATTCTGACAATTTCCGTAAAATGACATTATTAGTGGGCATATTTTAGTTAATTATGTTTAAGGTGTTGTTTCATGATGATTCCTAGGAGAAACACCTAAGTGTAATAGCCCATTGGAATCAGGTTGAAAATATCTATAGGACAGAATGATAAAAAGGAGGTTTGGGTGTCCAATGTGGCCACTTAGGTGAATTAAGCATTTTCTAGCACTGAAAGTGACTTTAATTAGTTTATAAAAGTCACTTTATTAAATAAAGGGTGGAAAAGTGCTTTTAAATAATTGATTGGAGGGAAAAGGTAAGTGAGTTATAAAAAAGGTGAATGAGGGGGTTTATCCTCATGCATTGGTAAGTTTGGAGAAAAATCTCTTGCAGAGAGTTTGAAGGAGAATCTTAGGGTTTTGGAACCCTAGCCGCCATAACAAATTTGATATTGAAACTAGACACCCTAGTTTGTATTTGAGATTGAAATCACTTAGATTTCACTATCATAATTCAAAGGAGAAAAAGATTGACTAGAGATTTGAGCTTGAAGATGTGTTATCAGTTGAATATTGATTTATTATTCTTCATTTAACATCTTTCAGGTGGAAAAAAAAATTGTGGGGCCAAAGACTCAAGCTCAGACAACAACCAAAGACAAATCTGAAGAAAAACTCAATTAGGAAGCAACCCCACAGTGAAATTGAGTTTTTTTTAGCTCAACTACTGAAGAGCTCGAATTGAAAGGAGACCCATTTTCCCACTCTTAATTGTTGAATGAGTTTATTGTACATGGGGTCAATTTTCCTGTGTGAATAAAGAGGATGCAGTCAACACTTCATTCCTGGTCAAGTTTACAACTGAGAACAAGATGAAATACCAGTGAGACAAGCCAAAATCCTTTGCTTTGTTTTGGAAGGCTTGGATCTCATTTCCTTTCTTATACGATTTTTTTAAGGCCAAGATTGTTAGTTGTTCATGTGGTTTGGGAGCAGCAGCTTCAGCGTGTTGGGTGTGGAGCTTTATTATCTTCCTTATTCAAAGATATCGCCACATTGGACCCCATTTCATAATGTGGTGGCAACGCCGCTCGTAAAATGTATGCTGCCAGGGGGGTCTAGTGGGGGCAACAATGATTATTTGGAGCCCTCCCCGGGTGGGGGATCGAGGGCAGCGCCCCCAAAGCCAAAAATAGATGTAAAATTGCCTTGTAAAATGTTGTAATTTTGTAGTCAATTTGGGCCGTTCATTAGGCGAAGATCTGATAGTAGAAGTCATGTTTAATTTAGGGTTTTTTTCCCTAGAAGGAAACCCCTCGCTATATATGAGGGAATTGTATTACGTCTATGTAGATCTGCATTCTGAGCAAGGAAGAGAGAGGAGATTGTGTGAGAGCGAAGAGGGAATTACAACAAATCTGTTGTAGGTTGTATCTCTTCATTTTGTTGGATAATATAAAAGGAAGGACTAGTTGTTTGTCTGTAGAGGTAGCCCAAATTGGGTGAACCACATATATTTGTGTCTCTCTTGTTTTATGTGTTTTCTGTGTTTATATTTCTGCAATATATTTTATGTGTTCTATTGCTCTGTAATATATGATTTTCTAACAATTGGTATCAGAGCCGAAGGTCTATTTGGCTGATAAACTCGCAGGAGAGAAGGGTTCCTGGTTCGAGTGGAAGCAATGGCGGAAGATGGTAGGTTTAGGGTCAAAAATTTAACGGCTAAAACTACCAGTTATGGAAGATGCAGATGAAATATTATCTATATCAGAAGGATTTGTAACTACCATTGAGCGGAAATACAAAGAAGCCGACGAGTATGAAAGACACAAAATGGGATTCTTGACAGAAAGGCACTTGGAACAATACGGATGTGCCTAGTGGCATCGGTAGCGTTTAATATTTCAAAGGAAACAACAACAGAGGGTTTAATGTCGGCATTGGACAAACTATATGAAAAACCCTCGGCCTCAAATAAGGTATTTCTTATGAAGTGTTTATTTCATATCAATATGTCAGAAGGTGGATCTGTTGCTGATCATTTAAATGAATTTAATACAGTTACCAACCAATTAAGTTCTGTAGGAGTTACTTTTGATGATGAAGTTAGGGATCTGTTATTTCTATGCTCATTTCCAGAAAGTTGGAATGGTTTAGTTCTAGCCATTAATAACTCTGTCTCTGGATCTAGTACTTTAAATTTTGATGATGTTGTCGGCGCAATCCTTAGTGAGGAAATGTGACATAAAAGCTCCGGTGAGACATCAGGTAATGCTTTGACTATAGAGACTAGAGGAATGAAATGGAAAGAGGAAAGAACCTAGGATATCGCAGTAAGTCAAGGAAAGGCATATCCAAGTCCAGATCAGGGATAGTGTGTTGGAAATGTGGGAAGAAAGGACACCTGAAGAAATACTGCAAGTCTCGGAAGGGAAAAGAAGGAGATGCACAGCAAGAAAACAATCATGAAGCGAATGTGACGGGTAATGTGTTGCAAGGAAAATATTATTGATGCATGGGTGGTAGATTCAGGGGCCTCATTCCATGCCACACCTGATCGGAAACATTTTCGTGATTATGTTCAAGGAGATTTTGGACTGGTTCGATTGCGTGATGATAAACCCTGTAAAATCATTAGAATGGGTACAGTTTTCATAAAACAGCAGAATGGAAATCAATGGTTATTGAAGGAGGTAAGGCATGTTTCAGATCTGAAGAAAAATCTTATTTAAACTAGGAAGTTGGGAGGTGAAAGTTGTGTGACTGCTTTTACAGATAAAACCTGGAAGGTCACTAAAGGAGCTCTGGTAATAGAAAAAGGAGAAAATATTGGTACATTGTATTTATGCAATGGTATTTCTAATTATGTTAATGCTTTAACCTCTACAGGAGAAGATACGACATTGTGGCATCATAGGCTTGGGCACATGAGTGAGAAGGGGATGCAGATTCTTCACTTGAGAAATTTGTTGCCAGGTTTGAAGCATGTTGATTTAAGATTCTATGAGAATTGTGTTTATGGAAAACATAAGAGAGTCAGATTCCTTGGAGTTGGGAAAGAAAATAAGAGCGAAAAATTAGATCTTGTGCATACAGATGTATGGGGACCATCTCAAGTATCATCTCTTGGTGGCTGTTGTTATTATGTTACTTTTATTGATGATGCAATCAGAAAAACCTGGATTTATTTTATTTGAAATAAATCTGATGTATTTGATACTTTCAAGAAATGGAAAGATTTGGTTGAAAATGAGATAGGAAAAAGGTTGAAGTGTCTCAGATCAGATAATGGAGGTGAATATTACAAAAAAGAGTTTGATAGGTATTGTTCAGAGAATGGAATTCGCAAAGAGTAGATAGTTCCAGGAACACCAGAAGAAAATGGTGTGTCAGAAAGGATGAACAAGACAATCATGGAGCGTGCAAGGTGCATGAGATTGCATGCAAGACTGCCTTTACAATTTTGGGCAAATGTTGTAGATACTGTTGTTTATCTAATAAACAGAGGGCCTTCAAGTTCCTTGGATGGTGGTATTCCAGAGGAGGCATGGACAGGGAAAAAGGTAAACTACTCATTTTTAAAGACTTTTGGTTGTGAAGCCTTTGTCCACATTAATAAATAAAGTAGAACAAAGCTTGAGGCAAAATCAAAGAAATGTGCCTTTATTGGATATGGTGTTAATGATTTTGGTTATCGCTTTTATGATTATGAAAAACACAAAATCATTAGGAGAATAGATGGCATATTCAATGAAAATGTTTTGTATAAGGATCGGATGTAGGAAAAGAACAGGAAAAAGAAAACAGAGAATACATAGTTCTTGATGACATCACAGAAAAAGTGAAGGTGCATGAAAATCATAATGATCAACAGCTAGAACGACAACAACAACCACAACAGTAACAAGCACCTCAAATACCTGAAAGTAGTGGTATAATATCTACCAACATAAGTAGACCCCCTAAACGATACTCTCCTTAATTATATTATGTATTGTTGATTGATTCTGGTGAACCAGAATGTTATGAAGAAGCAGTGCAGGGAGAAACTAGGAAGAAGTGGGAGCAAGCAATGAAAGATGGGATGGACTCCTTGGCACATAACCAGACTTGGGACTTAGTTAGGTTGCCTACAGGTAAACAACAGTGCAGAATAAATGGGTTTACAAGTTGAAGGAAGAAGATGAAGATAAGAAAAGGTATAAAGCTAGACTTGTGGTGAAGGGGTTTGCAGAAAAAGGGTATAGACTTTGATGAGATATTTTCTCCTGTTGTTAAAATGACTTCAATTAGAACTATTTTAAGTCTAGTAACAACTGAATATTTTCATCTTGAGTAGTTAGATGTAAAGACAACCTTTCTCCATGGGGATTTGGAGGAAGATATATATATGCAGTAACCATAAGGATATGAGGTAAAAGGGAAGGACAAACTAGTGTGTAGGTTGAAGCAGAGCTTGTATGGCTTAAAACAGGCTCCAAGGTAGTGGTATCTAAAATTTGACAGGTTTATGTCTGAGCAAGGTTATACTAGATGTCACTCTGATAATTTTGTTTATCTCAAAAGGGAAAATGATGGCAACTATATTATATTGTTATTGTATGTAGATGACATGTTTGTTGCAGGTTCTAACATGTAGGAAATAAATGTGCTCAAAATAAAATTGGTGAGCTCATTTGCAATGAAGGATTTGGGTGCTGCAAAACAAATCCTTGGTATGAGAATAACTAGAGACAAGAAGAATCGAAAATTAACATTGTCTCAGAGTGAGTACATAGAAAAGGTGTTGAAAAGATTTAATATGCAGAATGAAAAACCAATTAGTATACCTTTGGCTAGCCATTTCAAACTAAGTAAGGAGGTGTGTCCCAAGACTCAGGAAGAAATGGCTTATATGTCTAAATTTCCATATGCATCAGCAGTTGGAAGCTTAATGTATGCAATGGTCTACACAAGGCTTGATATTGCACATGCAATGGGAGTTGTAAGTAGGTACATGAACAATTCAGGAAAAGAACATTGGATGGCAGTGAAGCAGATTCTCAGGTATTTGAGACGTACCCCAAATCAAGCATTATGCTTTGGTGGTTAAAACATTGCTCTACAAGGATATGTTGATGCAGATATGGTGGGTGATAGAGATAACAGGAAGAGCAAAATAGGGTATGTGTTCACTGTAGGTGGAACAACTGTTAATTGGGTTTCAAAGCTACAAAGTGTTGTTGCACTCTCAACAACTGAATCAGAGTATGTTGCTACTACAAAGCCTAGTAAAGAAATGATTTGGTTACAAATGTTTTTGGATGAATTGGGTAAGAAGTAGGAGTTGGGCAGGTTATACAGTGACAACCAGAGTGCCATACATCTTGCAAAGAATGCTGCATTTGATTCCAAGACTAAACATATACAACTTAAGTACCATTTCATACGATCAGTGTTGGAAGATGGATAGTTGAAGCTAGAAAAGATACACATTAGCTAGAATCCTGCATATATGTTAACGAAAGTTGTAATAAGGGAGAAACTGATATTCTGCTCAGTTTCAATTGGTTTTCAAGTATGATGATGAAAATGAGAAACAACCAGGTCCAAAGTGATGTCAATGTCCAACAAATGAAGTAGCAATGTAGTTGCTATAATTGTTGGATTGTGTTATATTCTTTCCACGACTAGCCCACGTAGTTAACTGGGGGGTTAGAATGGGTGTGGAGACCCCCCTTCATTGCGTCGATTGCGTAGTGGGGGGAGTCATGGGGGGTTTGAGGAGTGCAGGTAACCCCACTCTATGGGGTCTGGGGCAATGCCCCGGAAAATTTTGTTTTTGGACCCTATATTAGGTTGGGCGGACCTACCTATGGTTTTGTGCATGATTTTTTGCACATGGTTATGGACACGACAGTTTTCGGTCTATGGTTTTGGACACGATGGTTTTCGGTCCATGGTATTGGATGCTTCGGCATGTATAAATATGTATTGTAATATTGAAAGGAATATAATGAAAAATCAAGCTAGTAGTTCCGGTTTTGGGATCCAGGGGAAATCTCTGTGTATATGTGTTTAATGTGTTATGCTCTCGTATTCTTTATTTTATGTGTTTTAGAAATCATGTGTAGGTAATTTTTGTACGGGGTTAAAACCTATAATAATCAATCTCCAAGTGGGATATTGTTGGGTGTGGAGCCTGATATTCTTCCTTATTTAGAGGTATCACCGCATTGGACCCCATTTTGTAATGTGGTGGAAACGTCGCCCATAAAATGTACGACGCCAGGGGGGTCCAAGGGTGGGGGAAAAGACGATTATTTGGAGGCCCCCCCTTGGCGAGGGATCAAGGGCAGCGC
This sequence comes from Pinus tabuliformis, assembly GCA_031772625.1. Taxonomy (NCBI): domain Eukaryota; kingdom Viridiplantae; phylum Streptophyta; class Pinopsida; order Pinales; family Pinaceae; genus Pinus; species Pinus tabuliformis. Next base: position 790,243,061 of record CM062819.1, on the reverse strand, counting down.
CCCCGAAGCTAAAAATAGATGTAAAATTGCCTTGTAAAATGTTGTAATTTCATAGTCAATCTAGGTCGTTCATTAGGCGGATATCTGGTGGTAAAAGACATGTTTAATTTAGGGTTTTTTCCTTAGAAGGAAACCCCTCTCTATATATGAGGGAATTCTATTGCGTCTATATATATCTATATTCTAAGCGAGGAAGAGAGAGGAGATTGTGTGAGAGCGAAGAGGGAATTACAACGGATTTGTTGTAGGTTGTATCTCTTCATTTTGCTAGAAAATATAAAAGGAAGGATTGGTTGTTTGTTCATGGACGTAGCCCAAATTGCGTGAACCACGTATATCTGTGTCTCTCTTGTTTCATGTTTTTTCTGTATTTATATTTCTTCAATATATTTTATGTGTTCCATTGCTTTGTAATATATAATTTTCTAACACAATGCATAGGTATTTGTTGCCTTTAAGGATCATGAAACTTCTATTCCTTACTATCAAGGACTGATTCATAGTGATAGGTTGTACGTTATCAATTTGTATATGTTGGAGCAATCAAAATAGTGGAGAAATGAACGTAGTTTACTTACCTTTGACCCATTGACTAAACATGGAGTCTCACCTTGGAATTTGGGTTATTTTCTCATCACAGGGCAGGGTGTGAGTTCACCAAGGGTTGGAAAGTTGCTCAGATAGACTGATAATGGATTTTGTGAACTTTTCTAATCGATGCCATTAAATAATAGGTGATACCCTTTTGTTTGTTCACTGTGCACTCAAATTTTTTTTATGTGAGAAGATTGTTTATGGGTTATATTGTTATTTATCAGCTAAGTTTTAGTTTCTGAGTTGAGATAAGAAGTATATATATGTTTTTGTAAATTTGTTGGTACATATAAATCAGTGAATGTATTGAAAAAAAAAACAAAAAATTACAATGAACACCTACAGTGGAGTGTAGACTAACTATTTGAAAAAAAACCTCTTTGAGACTCAAACTAAAAACTCGGAAATTTCAAAGAAAAAACATAAGTTTTCCAAGGTGGAATGTTATAATGAGTATTCCAATTCTATATGTCCTTTAAGGCCAAAGAGAAACACAATCACCACCCTTCCACCTTGTCCACCACTCATAATTATGATTATTCTAATGATACTCAAAAATTCAAATTGTTTCACATTACTCTTAAAGATTCATCTCTTCATTGGTTTATGACACTAGGAGGTAAGATTATTATGACTTGGGATGACATGTGTAAAATTGTTCTAAAAAAACATCAATATTGTTGTGAATTTATCTTTCTGGATTATATGTTGTGTGGAAACTTACAAATGTCCAACTTGTAACAGCCCTGGTCAAAATTCCATGTAAAAGTTAATAAAGGCCAAAATAGGACCAAGGTCATGGGACACATATTCCAAGTTGAATGGTCAGAAAATAATCCTAGTGGGTGTTCATTTCGGTTATTATGGCTAAAGGAAATTTGCAAAGTTAGTGGCAAAGGATTTGGAAAGGCAAAATGGCAGTTTTGGCACATTTATTTATGAAAATATTGAAATTGGGAGAAAAGGAAGGTGAAAGGTCATAGGTTGCATGTGATGAGGAAAATTAAGGAAAATAATGGAAAATGAAGAAAATAGAGGCCTCATTGATAAAAAGGCTTGTGAGGATCAGTGGGCATGCTTGGTCAGTGTAAGCTTTTTGTCTGTTCAATTTTGGAGCTCTCATTTTATTCTCTCTCTCACACTCTTGGACATTTAGATTTTTCTTGGAGAACTCTTGGAGAGTGTAGCATACTTGGATTCTTGGAGCAAGAAGGCAATGAAAGAGTAGGAAAGCACAAGAGGACATCATGATTAGTAGCTATAGTGGGTTTTGCTTGCAAGTACTGAGTTGCATGTATATTTTCCTCACTAGTTTTGGCATGCATGGCATATGCATGTGGTTTCTTGGCTATGATTTGTCATTGGCATGGAGGATTACCTATATTGACAGTGGATATTCCTATCCTTTCCATTTCCTGGATAGCCATGGTGTTGTGGGTTCATATTCCTTTTGTTTTTTGGTTCCTTCCCATGTTCCTTTAGTTTTGGATTGAGTTACTAGTTCCTGGAGCGTTTGTTGGACAAACCTCTGGAACCCTATAACAACTTGGGTTGAGTTACTAGTCCTAGAGACTTGGTTGGAAAAATTCTCTAGATCCCTTGGTGGTTTGAGATACTAGTCCTAGAGCCTTGGTTGGAAAAATTCTCTGCAACCTGGTGGTAGTTATGGGTTGATTTACTAGTCCTGGAAGCCTTGGTTGGAACAAACGCTTTGAAGCCCTGGAAGGCTTGGGTAGAGACCAATCTGATGATGGTTTGTGATGTCTAGTCGTGAGGTAGAATCACTATTTGATGGGTTGAGGTGGTTTAGCCTCTGGAAGCCCTGGTTCAGTTTTGATGGATTTTTCCATGAGATCCCACATTCATGCTTGGAATATGGCATGGGGGTCACTGGATGAAGAGAGATTTGGCTCAGCCATGTTTATGGTTGGGTGGTTCGTGGCAGTCTTAAACCTGGTTGGCCTTTCCATCATTAATATGAGGTTATTTATCCTTGTTAAATATTGGTTTATATGTGGATTATATGGTTGTTGTTTCCTTGGTATTTCTATTATTATTATGCTGGTTATGGACATGTATTAAGACAGTGGCTATGTATGGCTCTCATCATGTTTTTACTTGTAAATGAATGAACAATGTATATATGGCCTAATAGATGAAATTGCAGCTAATGTGTTGAAGCATCAATGCTTCTTAGCGATTCTTAGATAAGTATGAGACCCTTATGCTCAGTTCTACTGTTAAGACCTGTAGCTTTCATGTTTGTGACCTGTTTGACGAAATTCCTGTCATGGCTAGTAGGGGTCCAGTCTAGTCCTTGTTGATGTTTTGAAAATGTATCTTTGTTCCATTGTGAAATTTCATTTCTAAAGGTGTCATTGAGTTATGGGCAGTGACTTGGGCTCTCGTCCTGAAAAAGTGGCACACATCCTAGAGACATAGGCACAACATTAGGGGAAAAAATTCATGGAAGCTCCCTTGCCCTTGTTGTGGGAGCTTTTGGTGCCTACCAGATGCACCCTTGTCGATATCAAGGGAGTTTCCAGGGGTTTGATGCACTAAAAATTCATTTGGTCTCAGGGGCGAGTTACTTGAGTGGTTGGGATGGATCATGGGAGTTTTGTTGCTGATGTGGAAGGTTTGTGTGATGTGATCTTTGGTTCCACTTCCTTAACTAACACATAGGGAGTCGAATCATATCATAGTAACTTCCCATCACATTTTTACCCTGGTTGGCTGGTTACTTGGGTAGATGTGTAATCCAGGTGGATCTCTAGACACCAATGGCATGGAAAAGGCTCAAAATTCAAAGTGGCAAAAAGGTGATGAACTTGAGATCAAATTGAATTGCTCGTCGTTCTGATTCCAACAATGCGAACGACACTCCAATCCGACTCCGGATGAAGGAGATAGAGGCAGTCAAAGTTGGGTTGACTTTTGTTGACTGGGCAGGATTAACGAAGGCATAATTTGAACTTCTCCGGGAGATGGAATCCAGCCAAATCTGACCAGATTTCAGGAAAAATCGTGGCCTTGTTAAAAATACTCCTTCGATCCAAAACCGAATTTCTAAAAATGCATAGTTTGTTTTTACTAACAAAAAAAAAGGGGGGGTGGCGGGCCACCAACCTTGCCACCCCAACTCATAACTGCATATAAAAAAAATCACATGTGGTGGAGGGGTGGGCCACGACCCTCGACCCCTCCCACGGAGCCACAACCCACACCATGAAACAAAACAACGGAGTTGGGTCGGCTGACCCTTGGGGTACATACCCAACCCACAACATACACCATTATTTAAAGGATGACCGATGGAGGTGGGTATGGTGGGCGGGCCGCCCAAGGTGGGCCCGGCCCAACCAAACTTTCATTTTTAAAAAATTTTGGTTTGTGAAAGTTAAAAAAAGGAAATTGTTATATGTAAAAGGATGAGGTGAGGTTTGACCGCCCAACCTCCTCCATATTAACCGAACTTTCCACCAACTGCCCTACAATGGTTTCCTTGAAGATTCTGCCACCCATTTTATACTTAAACACAGTTTTTCAGTGCACCCAGGAAGTGGAGGCAGTGCACACAGTTTGAGGCAGAATTTTGCAGGAGGGCCGAATTTTCACTTTGTTAGAATTTAACAAATTTTATATGGTTTCATCACTTCTCGTCGCCACGAATGCAATGGCGTTGTCCATTTCTCCATCAATTTTTTTCATTTTTTGGCCATTTTTCAGTATGGAGGTATAAAACTCTTTTTTGTAATTGATGCTTGTACTCTCCTTTCTCATGCCACTTAATGAATGAAGGCCTCCCCATTGATCGAGTAGGGCCCGAAGACGTAGTCCAAGTCAGACGAATTCCGTTATCAAGTATTGTTGTCTTCTTTCATGCTTTATGTGTTTCTCCTCTTCTCTCATGTGCACATTAAGTTTTCTATGTTAAGCTACAATTTATGCATGTGATTCTTTAACACATCTATAAGCAAAAGATTTTTGATCAAGTGGTATCAGAGCAGGTCTTTTTTTAGATGTGAATTGCATGTTTGTATGCTAAAAAGAAACAAGCTCCGAAGAGGCAAAGGGAAACGAAAGTCTTTTGATCCTGAAGCGGGGCGTGTACATCGAAGGTGAAACATGGCAAATGAAGAGGCTCGTCATGAAGAGGAGCGCAATTTCCGCAAAACCTTCTATACAATGGCAGAGAATGTTGGTTAGTTGCTTTCGAGGCTGGAGAAAGCAGAAGAGAGAAATCCAGAAGAACAAGGTTCAGTGCATGGAAATGGTGAAGGAGAACCCCATCCTTCTCCTTCCACGAGTGAAAGTTCTTCGTCTCATCACCATCATCATATAAATTCAAGGGATGCATCTAAGAAACCTTTCTTTAAATTAGATGTCAAATTTGATCTTCCCATGTTTAACAGTGAAAGTAATGTAGAAAATCTTAATAGCTGGATTAGGCAGATTGAAATCTACTGTAGGATTCAGCATATCGATGAGGACAAGGCAAAGATTCAGCTGGCCTCTGTTCGAATGAGTAGCAACGCTCTCGTTTGGTGGGAGAGAAAATTTCAAAGCAGTAAGAGTGTGGGTAATCTTCTTTCCTCATGGCCTACTTTCATTTTTGCATTAAAGGAACAATTATATCCCTTGGTTTACAAACAAAAAGCCTTAATGGATTGGCAATACTTAAAGCAAGGCAGAGCTCAGGATGTTCAAAGCTTTATAGAGGAATTTAGAAAATAGGCACTTAATTTGGGCATTGCACTTGACTCACCTGAAGTAGTAACTAAGTATATTGGATCATTACATAGTTACCTTAGACATTCATTATTATTGTTTGAACCAACTACTATTGACTCCACCAGTGTGAAGGCAATCCATCTTGAGAACAAGGGCAAAAATGAAAGAGTTGATCATTTCAAGAAACCACCTTTCAAACCTCCAAATGGAAAACCCAAAGTGAAAGGAAAATGAAAGGAGAAGAGGACAACATCGACCAAGAAAGATGAAGGAGAAATACCTTATTGCAATCAGTGCAAAAAAGGACGATCATGACGACAATCATTGTTGGAAATAGTATCCGGAAAAGAGACCAAAGAAGTATGGAGGAAAAGGCAAGCAGAAGACAGTGGCAACTGTGCAGCAAGACCTTGGATCCAATTCCAGAGATGAAGCATTGATCACAGCAGTAGGAACAAAAGGTACTCTTACACCTCATGTTAATTCTAAATCACATGAAGGTACTATTTCAATAGATGAGTCTCTTCCTAATGAACGAGAGAGAATTGAGCTATTTCATATTAGAGTTATCATAAATCATACAAAAGTGGAAACTCTATTTGATACCGTATCCCAACCAAACTTAATTTCAGAGTCCTTGGTAAAGAAGCTAGGCTTGGAAACCAAACCACACCCAAAACCTTACCCACTTGGATGGATACATGATAAAGAAAAACTGAATGTAACCAAGGAGTGCAAGGTTAAATTTGTGATCGCTTCTAAGTTAGTGGATGAGGTAAAACTTGATGTGATACCATTGGATATCTGTAGCATGGTGTTAGGGAGTCCATATCTATATGATAGAAAGGAAATCTTCTTCTGTCATGAAAACAAATACCAAATCACAAAAGATGGGGTAGAATATATTGTAAGGGCTCATCAAACTAAAATCAATGCCAGCCTTGTAAGTGCAGGACAAATGAAGAGGTTGGTGAATTCCAGTAAGGGTTGCATGCTTATGGTTGTAAGGGGAAAAGATGCAGAATTATCCAATGCTTTCCAAGGGGTTGATCATGTGCACAAAAAGGAATTATGTGAATTAATTTCTAACTATGATGAGATGTTTCAGGAAGCAAGGGGATTACCTCCGAAGAGGGAAATCCAACATGAGATCCATTTGCAGCATGACGTTCCTTTACCGAATATTAGCATGTACAGGATGTTGACCATTGAGATGAAGGAGATAAAAAAGCAAGTGCAGGAACTATTGAACCAAGGGGTCATCAAACCAACCACTTCTCCATCTGGCTCACCGATTGTCTTAGTGCCGAAGAAAGATGGCACATGGAGGATGTGCGTAGATTATCGAGCACTAAACAAGATCACGGTGAAAAAGCGTTACCCTCTGCCCTGTTGGAAATAATACTAAGAGGGGGGGGTGAATCAATATTATCTAATAAATAAAACTTTTTCATTTCCATATTCTGATTCATATACGCTACTTCAGTTAAGTAAAACAACGTGTATACGCAAATGTGTATAATGCAACCAACGTATATGCAGTAAACTTATAAATCAGTTAGATGCTCGTTAATGAGTGCATTAGAACATTATTTAACCATATGATCAGTAAACAGGAGCAGTAAAGCAGAGCAAATCGTCACACATAATCAACACACATGAACACCAAGATGTATGGTGGAAACCCAATGTGGGTGAAAACAACCTGCTGCAATTTGTCTCTATCTTCTTTTAAATTAGAAACTTCCTTTTACAATGATTCTATATTGGTGAAGTCTTATACCAGTACGCACGCTGCTACCTGTAGAAGGCTACAACCTTCTCTCATTCTCCAGCTTCTCCTGGAAGGGAGCTACAACCCCCTTTGCTCTTGTACTAGTACGTAGGTGTTGACCTAAAAAAGGCTACAACCTTCTCTTTTCTTCCAGGTACCATGTTTCATAAATTTTAAGACTGGATCCATGAATATCAATCAAACATCAAGTATATCTGCATTAACCAAACTCCTTTGTACAAACAAATACGGAATCAACCAGTAACTTCTCAGAATGTTGTAACCAAAAAACAGTACTAGTAACCAAACACCAATTCTGAACCCAGAACACTGCAGCAATAAACAGAAGCAGCTAAAACATATTTCATGAGATATACGCTACTTCAATATGTGGAACCTACATGCATACGCTTCTGTATCAAGGCCATCCTGTGTATACATTGTTTTAAGTTAGTGAACCAGCGTGTATATGCGCCTCTGCTCCGCTGAACCTACATACAGATCTATAAAAGATAATTTATCCTTTTTACTTATTCAGACATTAGTTATACCCAGATTATCATATTTATAGATCACGTCATGCACCAAATATAACAGATCAAAAATTACACAAAGATACTTCTCTTCAAACCACCTTAAGATCTTGACCCATCAATAGAACTTATCCTTCTCCTTGCGCTCAGGTTCCTCCTTGATTCAGATCTAGTTATGCACCATAACCCAATGACAGTATTCTAGATATTCAATGCTTCAGTTGATTTCCTTGCCAAATGATCTCCTTCCCTTTTTATAGACTTAGGCCTTACTCAAATTATGGTCCAAAACCATAGAGATCCAATACTAGGGACTCAATACCTGGGTTCAACACTTTGGATGCAATACCAAGGACCAAAACCATAGGTTCAAATATGTCAGACTAAATACCATGGACCAACCATAAGTTTTCCCACATGTACGTGCTTTTCTTTGCATGAAAGTGTGTGCATATGTATACGCGCCTTTTGATCGGTACACCCACGTGTATACGCGATTTTGTTAAGAGGAACTTGTGTATACCTCATTTTCTTTCATTCTGAGAGCTTGAACTGTGATCTGCCCTTTGAGTGAGTTGCCATCAAGGACAACAGTTGTGCCATAGTGCCAAGCCTATGTCATAATGCTAACAATCTCCCCCTTTGGACTTGATGGCAACCCCAAGTCACTCAAAATCATTCTCCCCCTTTGACATCAAGGGCAAAGGGTTATGCTCCCCCTGAATACATGCTGAAATCTTTGCTTTGTTGTGCTGTCTAAGCTCCCCCTAACTATAGGCAAGGTCTGCAAGAAGATGTTCTACAAAAGAAACATGACTTTATACATTATAAATGACCTTCCTATCACCAAAGACTCATACATACATCCATCTCCCAACCAAGTGGGGACTAACTTATCTACCCAACCAAGTGGAGATACACCAAGAATTTACACATGATAAGAACAAGAACATTACTTCATCCATCCCAGGCATAGTGGGGAAACCAAGATAGGCCATTACATGGCCTTGAAAAGAAAAGAAATACATGACATAGAGACAAAATATCTACAGCAAGACTAGCATCTGTCAATCATCAATCATCATAACCCTCAATCATCATTCAGACCAGCAACCATGCTCTTCCTCATGCACCTGTTCCACCTGAAATTAAAACAACTGTGAATGTAAACCAAGATCTTCTAAGATAATGCCAACAATGCATTATTAGAAGAGTATATGCTCCCCCTGAACCTGTGCCAGATGGTTTCTGCCAGACCTATATCAGACTCTTTTCATCCTGAAGCTGGCCCACTGTTTTTCTTTAAACCAACATATATGCGACTGTATCTTCATAAACCGGCGTATATATGCGGATCCTCCTCATGAAACTCATGTACAACCACCTTTCTCTGAAACATACAAGTTTCAGCAGCAATATTATGCATCAACTACCCCTAGCTTCTGTCTGAGGTATTAAAATGTCTCCTTGGGCAGTGGTTTGGTGAGTATGTCAGCAACTTGTTCCTTAGAGGGAACATACTCCAATTTAACCTTTTGTTCAAGCACTTGTTCCCACAGAAAATGATACTTGATAGGTATGTGCTTAGTCTTTGAATGCATGACAAGATTCTTTGAAATACTGATTACACTTGTATTATCACAAAAAATGGAGATAGGTGGAGTACAAGTGTTTTGTAGGTCTTGCAATGTTTGCATCATCCAAAGGAGTTGTGTGCAGCAAGATACAACAGCTACATATTCTGCTTCAGCTGTAGATAATGCAATTGAACTCTGTTTCTTGCTTAACCAAGATACTAATCTAGGACCCATGAAGAATGCACCACCACTAGTGCTTTTTCTGTCATCCACGCTTCCTGCCCAATTTGCATCTGTATATGCATGAAGTGTGAGATCTGTACCTCTAGGATACCATAAGCCATAGATTTGAGTTCCTTGAAGATACTTGAAAATTCTCTTAACTGCATGAAGATGAGTTTCCTTTGGATTTTCCTGAAACCTTCCAACTATTCCCACTGCATGCATAATGTCTGGTCGGGTACCTGTTAGATAGAGCAGACTACCAATCATGGATCTATAGGTTGGTTGATGCACTGCTGTTGATTCATCATTTGCGCTGAGGCTGCATCCTGTTACCATAGGGGTACATACTGGTTTCGAATCCTCCATCCCATATTTCTTCAATATCTGCTTGAGATACTTGGTTTGTGATAGAAAAATACTGTCTTTGTTTTGTTGGACTTGTAAACCAAGAAAATATGTGAGCTCACCAAGCATGGACATTTCAAACTCTTTTTGCATCACCAAGGCAAAATTTTGACTCATGTCTTCTTCATTGCTACCAAAGATGATATCATCAACATACACAACAAGTATTAGCAACTTATCATTGTCAATTTTTATATATAGATTGCTATTTGTTGATCCTTTTGTAAAACCTTGTTGATGGAGGTACTTATCCAACCGATAATACCAAGCCCTTGGAGCCTGTTTAAGGCCATAGAGAGCCTTTTTGAGTCTGCATACAAGTTTTGGATCATTTCCAAGAATAAACCCATCTGGTTGCTCAATATATACTTCTTCATCCAAGTCTCCATTCAGGAAGGCAGACTTCACGTCCATTTGAAATACTTTGAACTTCTGAAAGCTAGAAAGAGCAAGGAACATTCTTATGGCCTCAAGTCTAGAAACTGGTGGAAAATTTTCTTCAAATTCTATACCTTCTTGTTGAGCATACCCTTTACAAACAAGTTTGGCCTTGTTTCTAATCACATCTCCATTTTCATTTAGCTTATTTTTGAATATCCATTTTTTTCCTATGACATTCTTATCTTTTGGTCTAGGAACCAACTCCCAAGTGTTATTTTTTTCAATCTGCTCAAGTTCTTCCTCCATGGTCTTTACCCAGCATTCATCTTTGCATGCCTCTCTTAACATTTTTTGGTTCAGTCAAGGAGAGTAATGCTATATAACTTGAAGCTTCTGAAATGGTTCTTCTTGTTTGTACGCCTGCCTCTTTCTACCCCAAAATTTGAGTTTCTGGATGATTCTTCTGAACGTACCTGGATGGAGTCTTTTCTTCTATCCTTATTTGTTCTTCTGGTGCCTCTTAGGTTTCTTCTTAATTATGACTTTAATTTGTTGTTGAAGGATAGTCCTCATAATCTTCGAAATCTTCAGATTTTACTTGCCGTGGAATGTTTCCTTCTTCATCAATCACTACATCAATACTTTCAACAATTTTTACAAGTCTTTTATTGTAACACTTATATGCTTTGTTGTGGGGAGAGTAACCAAGAAGAATGCCTTCATCTGCTCTAGGTTCAAAATTACCAAGGTTTCATCAGTCTTTTTGATGTAACATTTGCTTCCAAAAATTTTGAACTATTTTACTGTGAGAGTCTTACCATACCAAAGTTCATGAGGAGTTTGAGTGTTGTTCCCCCGGACATTTGTCTTGTTGAGAATAGTGATGGCAGCAAATGCAGCTTCACCCCAGAAGGTTGCAGGAGTCCCAGACTCATCAAGCATTTCTCGAGCCATTTGTTGAACTGTTCTGTTCATCCTTTCTACTACTCCATTTTGCTGAGGAGTCCTAGCAGTAGAGAATTCTCTTCTTATTCCATGTTCTTCACAAAAATCAAAAAATTCATTCGAGGTAAATTCCCCACCTCTATCAGACCTGAGGCATTTGATTCTGCGATCTGATTCATTTTCCACCAAGGCTTTGAATGCTTTGAACTTTTTGAAAGCTTTGTCTTTATGCTTCATAAGTCCTATCCAACACATCCTGGAAAAGTCTTCAATGAACAATATAAATTATTCTTCTCCTCGAGGTGACCTTTTCCTAGATGGACCACATACATCAGTATGGACAGGTTCAAGTGGCCTGCTAGTTGATCCTTCCTTCTCAGGGAAATTAGTTTTGGTTTGCTTCACAAACTGACATGATTTGCATATCATATTGTCTGGAATTCTGATGTCAGGGACATCACGAACTGCCTGATATTTTCATGCTTTCCTTATCTGAGAGAAGATTAGATGCCCCAATCTTTTGTGCCATAGCCAATGTTCATCATTCTTGCTTAGATAGCATTGTTGTTGTCCTCCCTTGAGTATGTATAAATTATTTGGTGTTCTTATGCCTTTGATCACTGTTTCTCCTGTATCAAGCTCACAAACAATACATCCATTTGATCGAAATATTACCTCATTTCCTTGATCACACATTTGACTGACACTTAATAGATTATGCTTTAAACCATCAACATACATAACATTCCCAGCTTTGACCTTTTCTTTCAAAAGAACAGAACCTTTACCTTTTATGAATGCAGGGGTGTCATTTCCAAATGAGACCTTCTTTTCCTTTTCTAAGGCACTATATGATTGAAGTTTTTCTTTATCACCTGTCATATGTTTCAAGCATCCATTGTCGATGTACCATTGATTTTCCTGCCCTTCCGCATATAAGGCTATGCCACATCTTTCTGGTTGCGGTTCTTTCTTCCTCCATGTTTTGGGGATCAATGAAGCTTGCTCCTTCTGAGTTGTTTGCCGAAACCTACTCCTACATTCAGAATCTTCAGGACCAAAGTTGTGACAGATAGAACATTCAATTTCATTTTCAAGAGAAGAAAAGTTATTGTAGGTTCTTTTCATGATTCTAGTCACACTCCTTTGCTTTCATGCTTCTCTGGTCATGATGGTCTTGTAGGCGACACATTGAGCTGCTTTATGTCCAAAGTTATGACAAGAGAAACATTGGCCATTGAAGAAATTCTTGCGATCACCAAACCTTCTATCTAGACGGTTGTCATAGCCATTCGTTCTTGACGCAAATTGAGAATGATTTACCTGTGGTTGGTTGTAGCTTCTGTTCATCCTTGAAGTAGATTGCCCTCAATTTACTTGGTGATTTCTGTTCATTCTTGAAGTAAATTGTCCTTGATTTACCTGGTGATCTTCATTGTGCCTTTGTTGTTGATTGTCAACCTGTTCACTTCTCCTTGCAGCTTCAAGATAACTTTTGAAGGTAGATGGCTCCTGTGCTTGAGATGTTTCTTCAGTATACCCAAGACCTGTCCTGATTAGAGGAGAACGCTGCACTTTGATAATCTCATCTATAGTTTCAGATCCTTTAGCAAATCTAATATTACGAGATTTTGTTTTCTCAATGTCCTTTCTAAGTCCCACAATTTCACATTCTAATTTTTCATTGTGTTTCTCCATTTCAGCAAGTTGGAATGTCAGAGTATCTATAATCATATTCTTTTCTTCTAAGCAAATTTTGAGTTTAGAATTTCTTCATAAAGACCTTTTTCATCTATGGCATCCAAAAAATCACCATCTTCAAAACCCATCAAAAGTCTATAATCATTACCTTGTTCATCTTCATCACTATTTGAAAGTCCATCACTGTCTTCATGTGTGTAATAGCTCCTCTTACTTACATTCTATTTTATGTTCCATCTAACTGGTTCCTTACCTTTGTCAAGCTTATCTTTATGAGGACACTTGGCAGCATAGTGACCGACTCTTCCACAAGCAAAAAATTTGAAAGGTAACTTACCTCTGAATCTTCCAGAACCCCGTTGAAGGTTCTTGACAAAATTTGATTCTTCCTCTTCTTCCAACATATGTCCTGAGTCATTGTAATCTCCTTTTCCTGAGGCTTTGAATGCGGCTTCTCTCTTGTCTGATGGTCCCCCTTTTCTCATTTCATAAGCGGTTAGGATTCTGTGTAGCTGTGACATGGTAAGGCTCTGTAGATTCTGTTTTTCTTCTATGGCAGAAACTTTTGATTCAAACTTAGAAGACAAAGATATTAGAACCTTTTCAACCAAAACAACTTCTTTTATTTCTTCACCCAAATTTTTCATACAATTAACAATCTCATCTATACGTAGGAAATAGTTAGCCACACTTTCATCATTGTACATTCTGAGATTTTCATATTGAATTCTGAGAGTTTGTAGTTTTGCTCATTTTACCTGATCATCTCCTTCATAGCTCAGAATGATCTTGTCCCATATTTCTTTTGCAGTTTTGAGCTGCATAACCTTGACGAATTCTGATTGAGATAGACTCCCTAATAGAGTATTGACAGCCTTTGCATTTGTTTCATACTGCTTCTTACCAGCCGTATCTGTAGGAGTTGCTGATGGAAATGTGTATCATGTTTCCACAATATCCCAGACTTCTGTACCAAGAGATTGAAGATATGTTGTGATTCTTACCTTCCAATAGATGAAGTTGCTCCTGATCGATGCTTCTTTCTCATAATTGCTCATGATGATAGATCTTCCTTCAAGTGATCAAGATTCTTCTGAAGGACCTGGCTCTGATTCCAATTGTTGGAAATAATACTAAGAAGGGGGGGTGAATCAGTATTATCTAATCAATAAAACTTTTTCATTTCCATATTCAGATTCATATACGCTACTTCAGTTAAGTAAAACAGTGTGTATATGCAACTGTGTATAATGCAACCAGCGTATATGCAGTAAACTTATAAATCAGTTAGTTGCTTCTTAATGAGTGCATCAGAACATTATTTAACCATATGATCAATAAACAGGAGCAGTAAAGCAGAGCAAATCATCACACATAATCAACACACATGAACACCAAGATGTAAGGTGGAAACCCAATGTGGGTGAAAACCACTTGCTGCAATTTGTCTCTATATTCTTTTAAATTAGAAACTTCCTTTTACAATGATTTTGTACTGGTGCAGTCTTATACCAATATGCAGGCTACTACCTGCAGAAGGCTACAACCTTCTCTCGTTCTCCAGCTTCTCCTGGAAGGGAGCTACAACCCCCTTTTCTCTTGTACTAGCTGAGGTACTAGTACGTAGGTGCTGACCTACAGAAGGCTACAACCTTCTCTTTTCTTCCAGGGACCATGTTTCATAAATTTCAGACTGGATCCATGAATATCAATCAAACATCAAGTATATATGCATTAACCAAACTCCTTTGTACAAACAAATACAGGATCAACCAATAACTTCTCAGAATGTTGTAACCAGAAAACAGTACCAGTAACCAAACACTAATTCTGAACCCAGAACACTGCAATTATAAACAGAAGCAGCTAAAACATATTTCATGAGATATACGCTAATTCAATATGTGGAACCTGTGGGCATATGCTTCTGTATCAAGGCCATCCTGCGTATACGTTGTTTTAAGTTAGTGAACCAGCATGTATACTTGCCTCTGCTCCGTTGAACCTGCGTACATATCTATAAAAGACAATTTTCCTTTTTACTTATTCAGACATTAGTTATACCCAGATTATCATATTTATAGATCACGTCATGCGCCAATTATAACAGATCAAAAATACACAAAGATACTTCTCTTCAAACCACCTTAATATCTTGACCCATAAATAGAACTTATCCTTTTCCTTGCGCTCAGGTTCCTCCTTGATTCAGATCTAGTTATGCACCATAACCCAATGACAGTATTCTAGATATTCAATGCTTCAGTTGATTGCCTTGCCAAATGATCTCCTTCCCTTTTTATAGACTTAGGCCTTACTCAAACCATGGTCCAAAACCGTAGAGATCCAATACTAGGGACTCAATACCTGGGTTCAACACTTTGGATGCAATACCAAGGACCAAAACCATAGGTTCAAATATGTCGGACTAAATGCCATGGACCAACCATAAGCTTTCCCACATGTACGCGCTTTTCTTTGCATGAAAGTGCGTGAATACGTATACGCGCCTTTTGATCGGTACACTCGCATGTATACGTGATTTTGTTAAGAGGAACTTGCATACACCTCATTTTCTTTCATTCTGAGAGCCTAAACTGTGATTTGCCCTTTGAGTGAGTTTCCATCAAGGACAACACCTATGCCATAGTGCCAAACCTGTGTCATAATGCCAACATTCCCCGCATTGATGACTTATTAGATCAGTTAAAAAATGATATCTATTTCACCAAATTGGATTTGCATAGTGGTTATCACCAAGTCTGAATTGTAGAGCAGGATGTGTGGAAAATCGCCTTCAAGACCAAATAGGGGTTGTTCGAATGGATGGTGATGCCATTCTGACTTTGCAATGCTCCAGCCACTTTCATAAGGGTCATGAATGATCTCTTTAGGCCTTTCATTGATGAATTTGTTCTTGTATATCTGGATGATATTCTTGTCTTTAGTAAAAGTTGGAATGAACATGTATGTCATGTGAAGAAAGTGCTTGATGTATTGAAAAACGAAAAACTCTATGTAAAATTGTCAAAGTGTGAGTTTGGGAAAACCTCTTTGGTTTACCTAGGTCATATTCTTGGCCACGGTCAACTAAAAATTTATCCTTCTAAAGTTGAAGCAATTGTAAATTGGCCTAAGCCTACTAGTGTAACCGAGGTTCGCAGCTTTTTGGGTACAGTATAGTATTGGAGAAGATTTATTTCCAATTTTTCTATTATTGCAGCACCTTTACACGCATTGACAAGTGTAAAGCAAGTCTTTCAATGGGGAGGAAAGTAGCAGAAGTCCTTCGAAACATTGAAAGAAAAGATCAGCACCGCACTGGTCTTGGCCTTACCAGATCTCCAATAGCCATTCGAGATCGAAACAAACGCCAGCGGATATGCCATGGGAGCTGTACTGATGCAGCAAAAGAAGCCAATATGTTACCATTCTGAGAATTTCTCTCAGGTTGTGATAAATTATCCCACTTATGACAAGGAATTATATGCCTTGGTCCAAATTGTGAAAAGGTGGAAACATTACCTGATCGGCAAGGAGACCATCATCCATACGGATCATCAGCCCTTGTAGTATCTTCAGTCACAAACCAAGTTGCAAAAATCTCGTCATTTCAGGTGGATGGGTTTTCTTCAACAGTTTCATCTGGTAATAAAGTATAAGAAGGGCACTAGCAACAAAGTGGTCGATATGCTATCTCGCCCTCCTATTTTTGCTTCTATTATTTTGCATAATGCTTCGTTATCTTTTGAAGTTATGCTGAACAATATGCTAACGATGATGACTTTAAGGAGATTTATGCAAAACTAACCCATGGTTCACAGGTGGACAACTATCACTTGCAGGGGAAACTGTTGTATCAACTTGGAAAATTGTGCATACCCACAGGAGAAAGGGTACATGTAATCCGGGAGGTCCACACCTCCCTTGTGTCTGGTCATTTTGGTATTGAAAAAACTTTGTGTCATGTACAAAGATTTTGTTTTTGGCCTCATCTGAAGAACATTGTGACTCACTATGTAAAGGGTTGTGTGATGTGTTATGTTTCAAAGCACTCTAATAGAAAACTCGGGCTCTATAGACCACTCCCTATTCTGAGTCGTCCATGGGAAAGTGTGTCGATGGATTTTGTAGGAGGTTTGCCTTTGTCTAGGAAAAGTCATGATTATTTGTATGTCGTCGTTAACCGTTTTAGTAACATGTGTGTTTTAATAACCTTTAAAAAGCAGATCACTGTAGAGCAGACTTCTTATCTTTTCTTTCAGCATGTTTGGGTCCATTTTGGGCTGCCCACATCGATTGTGTCAGATTGGGACTCTCACTTTCTCGGAGAGTTTTGGACCAGCTTGTGGAAGATGGTGGACACCAAGTTGAAAAGAAGTATGACATTTCATCCACAGACTGACGGATAGACAGAGGTTGTAAACCGCACCATAGCACACTTGTTGCGAGGCTATTGTGGGAAACATCCTAAGTTGTGGGATGAGCATCTTCCATATGTGAAACATTCCTACAACCGAGCAGTGCACTCATCTACGCATTTTTCACCATTTGAGACATGTTTTGCCTACCTGCCAAAAGACCCTTTTGATATGGTATTTGGAAGGGAAGATGACTCCAATGCACATGATGACAGGGATAAAGCGCAGCAGTTCATTCAGCAGATCCAGTTGACTCACCAAGCAGTGCAGGAGCAGTTGGAGAAAATTCAATCCCGTTACAAGGCTCCACATGAAAAACACGGAGTCGGCCATCAATTTCAAGTGGGCAACAAAGTGTGGTTCCATATTAGCAAGGAATGGATGAAGGGAGAAGGGAAGAAGTTGCAACCAATCCGGTATGGTCCATTCACCATTTTGGAGAAGATTGGAAACAATGCCTTTCATCTCGATTTTCCAATATATATGCAAATGTACTCCGTAGTGAATGTGGAGAACTTAAAGATGTATGAGCCACCATTGATTATGGACAACGAGGAGGTGGGCATAGTTCCTATAGTTGATGACTTTGCACTAGAGTATCTTGATGAGTTACCTGAAGACATCATCCTTGACAGAAGAACCAGGATTTCACGACGGGGAGATATGGAATACCTTCGAGCTGGTTTCAAGGGGATACACTCTAGCAAGGCAAAATCGCTGGAAAAAGAAAGAGTGAGGGAACAATTCCCTCACTTGCCAATTAACTGATAAAGCTTTTGGTGGTCCAAAATCTCCTCAATGGGGAGGATTGATCCAGGTGGATCTCCAGACACCAGTGGCATGGAAAAGGCTCAAAATTCAAAGTGGCGTAAAGGTGATGAACTTGACATCAGATCGAAGTGCTCGTTGCCTTGATTCCAACGATGTGAGCGGCACTCCAATCCGAGTCCGAATGAAGGAGATAGAGGTAGTCAAAGTTGGGTTGAATTTTGATGACTGTGCAGGATTAATGAAGGCATAATTTGAACTTTTCAGGTGGACGGAATCTGGCCAACTCTGGCTAGATTCCGGGCAAAATTGTGGCCTCGTTAAAAAGACTCCTTCGGTCCAAAACCGAATTTCCAAAAATGCATAGTTTGTTTTTATTAACAAAAAAAAATATAAAAAAAAGGGCTGGTGGGCCACCAACGCCGCCACCCCAACTCATAACCGCATATCAAAAAAAATCACATGTGATGGAGGGGCGGGCCACAACCCCCGGCCCCTCCCACGGAGCCACAACCCACACCATGAAACAAAACAACAGAGTTGGGAGGGCCGGCCCTTGTGGCATGGACCCAACCCACAACATACACCAGCATTTAAAGGACGATCGATGGAGGTGGGTACGGTGGGTGGGCCACCCAAGGCAGGCCCGGCCTAACCAAAGTTTCATTTCTAAAAATTTTTGCTTTGTGAAAGTTTAACCAGACTTTCCACCAACTACCCTACAATAGTTTCCTTGAAGAATTTGCCACCCATTTTATACTTAAATGTAGTTTGTTAGTGCGCCTAGGCAGAGGAGGTAGTGCACATAGTTTGAGGCAGAATTTTGCAGGAGGGCCGAATTTTCATTTCGTCAGAATTTGCAAATTTTATATGGTTTCAATACTTCTCGACGCCACGAACGCAATGGCCTTGTCCGTTTATCTATAAGGGTTCTACATTTTTTGGCCATTTTTCAGTATGTAGGTATAAAACTCCTTTTTGTAACTGATGCTTGTACTCTTCTTTCTCATGCCACTTAATGAATGAAGGCCTCCTCATTGATCGAGTAGGGACCGGAGACGTAGTCCAAGTCAGACGAACTCCGTTATCAAGTCTTTTTGTCTTATTTCATGCTTTATGTGTCTCTCCTCTTCTCTCATGTGCACATTAAGTTTTCTATGTTAAGCTACAATTTATGCATGTGATTCCTTAACACATCTATAAGCAAAAGATTTTGGATCAATGTGGGATGAGGTTGTTACAGAGTGGTATCAGAGTGAGTTGCACTGTCTTTGGGTCATATTTGATACCACATAGTGGTATCAAAGTGGGTTTCACTCTCTTTGGGTCATATTTAATACCACCAAGTGGTATCAGAGCGGGTTTCTTTCTTTGGTTGTTGTTTGGTTTCCATTCTTTTTGGGTGATATCTGATACCACATAGTGGTATCAGAGCATGGTTCAACCCTCAGATTGGATGGGAGGAATCTGTTTTTCATGCATACATGTAGGTTGTATATGTGCTTTTTACATTTGCATGGTGTTGATCATGGTTGTAGTGATGTCACCATGTGAAGGTTGATGGTGTTGTTGTGGGATGTGTCATCATGAGTGTATGGTTGTATATTCATTCATTATGCATGTCAATGTCTATATGTTGTTATGCATGCATTGTCATGGTTATGGTTACGCATGTATGGTGGGTCAGACATGAATTGTGAGGTCATTATATG
Organism: Pinus tabuliformis; assembly: GCA_031772625.1. Lineage (NCBI taxonomy): Eukaryota > Viridiplantae > Streptophyta > Pinopsida > Pinales > Pinaceae > Pinus > Pinus tabuliformis. The sequence goes on along the minus strand of CM062819.1, from coordinate 790,223,291 downwards.
AAATTAGGTCATCATGATGTTATTGGTATGTTATGATGCTAATGAGTTGGTTGAGATAAAGCAGGAGATGCAGGCCATCAAAGTGAAGTTGCAGCATTGGACCTTGAGGCAAGAGCATGCCATCATACAGGTTTGTATGTTGGGTATGCAGGTATGTAGGTTAAGGGTTTTATATGCATTACGGTTATGTGTATGTTTTTCATTCTATTGATGCTATTGTTGAGAAATGTCAACAATAAATTCCAGTTTAAGTTTTCCTTGAATTAAACTAAGAATTAAAATCGAATTCTAATCTCATAGCAACTTGTAAATAGTTAATTAAGTTTAATCAACTTAATTAGCTTAGGCATGTTGAGTTGGAAGTCTTTCTGTAGTCATGTATATGTTCTCCCTAAATTTTAGGGGTCCAATATGAGTTTAAATTGAGTTGTAATTAGATAACTCATTTTACTGAGTTATGGTTAGTTAAATTAGTTCTAACTATTTGTGGAACTAATAGAGGACTAACAGTCAATTGGTGCACTAGTGCATCCACAAGTGTTACTCCAGTTAACTGAAGATTCCCTCATGAGAAACTCATGTGTGTGAGTTCTGTGAAAGACCCAGTTGAGACTAGAGTGCAGGGACAATGTACTATCAGTTGTATGATTTACTGAGTTGTAAATGTCATGCATGCAATCAGAAAAGGACCTATGTTTGGATTCACAGTTTTGGAAGCATGAATTCCTTTTAAATACATGTTATTCATCCTAGGAATTGTGCAAGGAAATAGGGGCTTGGCAGGCAGTGGAAATTGGCTAAGTGTTGGCTAATAGCGGGCTTGTGAGGTAGAGAGTTGATAAACTTGTGTGGAATTGTTCTTGTGGGAACAAGCTTTGTATCTTCACCCATATTTATGATTTAATGAAATATAGATAGGCAGGGTTTTGAGCTATGGATTTCCCTAGGAAAACTTATTGTGTTATGTGCCATTGATTTGTCTTCTTCTTGTTCATATTATTTTCGTTGATCTATTGGCTTCCGCTAGTTGAAAGCATAAGTAGATTCTTGTCTTGTACTTTAGTAAATTGCATGAGCTTGTGAATCTACACAAAATTCTACAGTTATGGTTAAATACATGATATATGCTAGTTGCTTAGTGTAGTCATGTGCACATGTGTCGAACAATCATGATTGATAGTAACATGTGGTTGTATGCATTTCTATTGTTTTTTTGTGTTAAATAACTTGATGATTATGTTATATGTTGTTTATGAGTATGTTATAGGTTAACTTGTTGTTGTTATATGATAGTTAGCTTAATGATTAGGTTATATGTTGTTTATGAGCATGATATATAATTTGTTGTTGTTATATGCTAGTAACTTGATGATTAGGGTTATTACATTGAGATCTTGATGTTATATGTATCATACTAATTTGGACTGGTCTATGAAAATGGTTAGGGTTATGAAATTCATGTACGAATTAATATGTTGTGATATTATGTCATAGTAATATAGAATGACTATGTAGATGTGCTTTTTATGTATGAATGATAATTGTTTATGAATTATGATATGAACGTGTTAGCTAGTGACAAGATAACCTCCCATGAGATACACTAAGGTATTAGCTTGCTTATGTCGTATACTTTGTACTTGAATGTTTGATTATGTTGTATATTTGGTCCTTGAGTGTTGGAGTCTATTATGTCGTTTACCTGTTGTTGAATGTTTGATTAATCGCATGATATGAGTATGTGTCTATAAGATTGCATCAAGAAATTATATTGTTTTAAGATGGTTTTACTCACACATATGTGTTGAGATAGATGATATGCACTTGAGTGTAATAGGTGATAGTTGTAGCATTACGTTTAATGACTATGAGTTGACTATGGATGATGAAATGATTATTAGTCTTGGTAAAGGTTGATTTCAAATTGATAGATATGATTTTCTTTATATTTGGAACATGTGGTTGAAATGTTTGAGTAGTGGTAGGGTAACATGCTTGGCATTAGTATGACAAGGTAAGGTAACTAGTATGTTGCAATGTTTACTTATGCACTGACAGTTATGTGTTTATGGCAGTATGATGCAGGGGATTGCATGGAAAAAGAGATTTTCATGAAATCTTAAAGAAGGCTCAGGTTGAGCTTTCACTTGGAAGCATTGGAAACCCATGGGGATGGAGTCATGGTGTTTGTTGCTACTTTTGTGCTTTCGTTATTTGTGATTTGGTTACACTTGATTGCATATTTGTTACGTTTAGTGTAAGGCATTGCCACTTTGTTGTGGTATTGTGTTGTTATTGGATTTCATGGTATTCTTCTTGTTTGTTTCTTGTGCTTTCCTTTTATGTTTTGAGTCTTGGGAATTGGTTTGGGAAAGAGGAAAGTTAATGGAGTTCGGGGAGATTTGTGTGGTACCCAATAGGTGATGTAGGGCCCATGTATAAGGGCAGTTGAAGGCAAGTGTATGACAACTAGTTGGATTGGTTGGGTCCATTGAGGTAAATGGACGGTGATAGGACAATCATGAGAAAGGTAATAGAAAGGGTAAAGTAAATGGATTTGAGGTTTCATATGCCTTGGCTATGTTGGGAACTGTTGTTCTCAATATTGTGCATGTTGTGCATGAATAAAGGAAGTTCTCTTAACCTTGGCCTTATGATATCTAGTAATTATGATGTGATCATGATTGCTTTATGCTAATGTTTATATGCATATATGTATGTATGTACGTTGTTATCTGATAGGATCATCAGGGATCATGATTATTTTATGTTGATGTTTATATGTATACATATATGTATGTATGTTGTTGTTTGACAAGGTCACCAGGGATCATTCTTGTGGAGGAATGATTGTTTATGCAAGTGAATGGAATGAAGAGGTTCCTGGTTTATGAGGAATCAAGTGGGAAGAGTAGTGATGACAAATATATGAGTTCAGTGTCATGTGGATATGAATTGATATTGTATGCTTGTATTATGCCTATGCTTATGTTATAATAGGTAACGCTAAAGGATACATCAGTGGAATGAAAATAATGTGTTTTGCGGCATGCTAGGATAAGCATGGATGGCGGAGAGACACTAGAAGCAAGGTTTCTTGGTAGAGGTAGTATGATTTTGGATGTGCAGTGCTATTTTTGTACATATGTTGTGCATGTTGTATATTCAGTGATTGTACCTATGGTTATGTGTAATGTTGTATATGTAGTTTTTGTACATATGATGTTGTATATATGGTGTTGTGTGCATATTGCATATGCAGTGCTGGGTATAGATGGTGTTATGTACATGTTGTATGTGCAGTGCTATGTACATATGGTGTTGTGTGCATGACTGTAAATTTGGTGTTGTTAATCCAGGTGGATATTGGTGGCCACCTGCCAAGTCCACTTGGACCCCCACCATTGTTTCTTTCAGCTTTTCAGTTTCCTTAATTGTAGCACAATTTACTATTTTTAGCAATTTTTCGGGTCCTGAACTTCCGAAGACATTTTGAGGCCCTTAACGACGTTTTTGGGAAACTTGGGAGCAACATGGGTCCATGGACCGATGTTCCTCTTCCCAAAGTTGTAGTTCTCAGATAGATATTTCTAATGAGATATTGTGTGCGTCAAACGAAGATCGTATGCCAAAGGTACGACCCCAGGAAGTTGATGTACCAATTTACCCAAACGGGGCCCACAGTTTGGCATTTCATCTTCTAGGGTTAGGTTTTTAGATGTTTAAGGTTTTCCATTGTTTCTCAAAAATAAATAGGCCTTCGAACCTCATTGTAACATAGTTCATAGGCATGTAGCTGCCACATCTCTTCTCAGAGATAAGCTACCATCGCCCTAGCTGCTTTATTTCCATTGTTGTTTGTAAGCATATTTTAGTATTTTAAATTAATGAAATGAAGTATTATTTCTGCTACATCTCTGTTTTTATGGTTACCTTTGTAATTTGTTGCATTCCTGTTTAAATCTGGATCAGTGGTATCAGAGTGGTTTTCTTTTTCTCTGTTTTTCTTTGCATGTCCCCAATGAGGTCGGGATATAAGGAGTTAGGGCTTGAACTGGTCGAACATTTGCAACACTAACCTTGCAAATCCTGACGGCCTCCCATGGCGGATGAAAAGAAGGACGAGGGGATAGGATATCCTTTCAAAATATTGCTCGAAGAAGCCCTTGAGCGACAAAGGAACGCGATGATGGACAACTTTGCCTAGATCCTTCAGCGGCTACCCGGGGGTGACGCATCAGCTTCCAATAGCTACTCTGGAAATGCCACACCATTTAAGGTACAAGTTAATTTTGAAATCCCCATATTCGATGGTCAGATAGATGTAGATGTTGTCGATAAATGGTTGAATCTGCTAGAGGGTTATTTTTCTGTTCATGGTTTTTCCAGTCGGGAAAAGATTATTTTCGCTCTTCTCAAAGCAACCCCCCACGTCAAGGACTGGTGGGAAACCTACTGCGAGAAGAAGGATGAAAGTATAGACTCACTATTTTCAGCCACACCAACTTGGGATTCATTCTAGGATGCCATTAAGGAGTAGTACTACCCTGTCAGAAGCTATGAGTATCAATACATAAAGTGGACCACGCTGCGGCAGGGAAGGGACCAAGATGTGCCAAAGTTTACCAATATTTTCCATACCCTTAGCACAAAGTTGGGTATCAAGGATTCAGAGCATCATTTGCTACTCAAATATCGCGGTTGCTTGCACAAGTACATCCAGGAAGAAATAGAATTCTTGAACATCCCCTCGCTCGGCACAACATACCGAAATGCCGTCAAGGTCAAGCAAAAGTTTAAACAGAAGAAGTGAGACTTTGGATCTGTGAATCCGAAGCAAGGGAAAGGTGCCCCCAAATTGCAGAACAAAGGACAAATTCAAGGCGGTGTGGCCCAAGACAACCCGCCAAAGCTGCAAACAAAGAACAGTGTCGTGAAGCCAAAAAAGAACACGGGAAAGTTGTATGAGTTCCACAAGAGCTCCACTCACAACACGAGTGTTGGTCTAAGCAATCACTGGTGGCTGAGCTAAAGGTTTCAGAATCAGATGCATGTTCCGACCCTGAGTCAGAACCCGACAAGGGGAATGACAAAGTGAAGCAGATTATCGATGCGGAGCCCAACGCCGCCGTTGACACCACGAAGATCCAGAAGGAGGAACCCGAAGATCCAGAGGAGGAGGAGCGTCTCTTCACTCCTAGATGTGGGTAAAGGGCTCCACACTACAATTCATTGTCGACAGTGGGAGCCAAAAGAACCTCATTTCGACAGAGGTCGTGAAGCGGCTGGGCTGATCGACCACAACACATCCACAACCGTACACCATCGAGTGGCTTCACCAAGGACGAGATCTTCGCGTGAGCCGGCAGTGTCGCCTTCCATACAACATCATGCCCTTCATGGATGAGGTATTGTGTGACATTGCTCGCCTTGAAGTTTGTGATGTATTATTAGGACAACCATACTTGTGGAAGCGACATGTTGTGTATGAATCAAGGCTTCATGTTGTTATTGTTACTTTGGGAAATAAGTTGTATAGGATATCGGAGGTAGCACCGCCTACCGCCATCTCTTTGGTTACTTAAAACAATGCAGTAAGCTCATTTCCAAAACCGGGAAATTTGTTTTCCTGATGATACGCCCTCAAGGAAAGAAGAATACGGTTGCCACTACCTCCAGACAGGGCCCATCCGCACGACAATTATGGATGGACAAGGTCGTGGAGGAGTATGAGGACATCTTCACCTCCCCCACAGGGGTTCCTTTGCACTGTCAGGTCAAGCACTCCATCGATCTACCCCAGGTTCCTCGCTGCCCAACGGACCAATCTATCGGTGCTCCGTTCTGGAGAATGATGAAATCAAGAGGCAGATTCAAGCGCTGCTGCAAAAAGGTCACATCCATCCGAGTTCATCGCCCTATGGGAGCTCGATCGTGTTGGTACAGAAGAAGGATGGGACTTGGAGACTCCGTATTGACTATCGAGCGCTGAAAAAGATCATTGTCCGTAATAGGTACCTAATCCCACGAATTGATGACCTCTTGGACCAATTGAAGGGGGGGAAATATTTCAGCAAGATCGATTTGAAGTCAGGATATCACCAGGTACCAATCGAACCCTCTGATGTGTGGAAGACTACCTTCAAATCCAAGGAGGGCCTTTTCAAATGGTTGGTTATGCCTTTCAAATTGACAAATGCTCCTACAACCTTCATGAGGCTAATGGATGACATCTTGAAACCATTCATCAACTCATTTGTAGTGGTATACTTGGATGACATCCTGATCTTCAGCCAGAGTTGGGAATAGCACCTCCACCACATCCGACAGGTTCTCCAAACACTGTGGCAACACAAGTTATGTGCCAATTTGGAGAAATGCAATTTTGGCATGACCCAGGTTCAGTATATGGGATACATTATTGATGAACAGGGAGTACATGTGGATCCAACCAGGATCCAAGTCATTTGGGATTGGCCATCTCCAACCACTCGACAGAGCTCCGTAGCTTTTTAGGTCTTGCCAACTTCTACCGCAGGTTCGTGTTGGGATTTTCTCATATCACTTGGCCCTTGAGTCAAGTCACCAAGGGAGGAGTGAAAGCAAAAATCTTTTGGTCTGAATCTCAATAGAAAGCATTCACAGAGTTGAAAGATCGCCTCTGCACGGCACCAGTGCTCACATTACCAGACTTGCAACAACCATTTGAGGTCGAGGCAGATGCCTCTGACTATGCTATTGGGGCAGTCCTTACTCAACACCAGTATCTAGTGGCATATCACAATGAGACACTCTCAGACACAGTCCAGAAGTATCCCACTTATGACAAAGAGATGTATTCCATTGTGTAGGCCTGCCGACAATCGAAGCATTACATTTTGGGGAAGGAAATTGTCATCCACACAGACCACCAACCCCTGCAGTTCATACAAACCCGAGGGAAATTGCAAAATGATCACCATCAGAAGTGGTCCACATACCTGTAACAGTTCCATTTGAAAATCAAGTATAAGAAGGGAAGCACCAATAAGGTTGCAGATTGCCTCAGTCAACCACCGATCATGGAGTTAACCACCGTGCTCAACTCTTGTGGGAACGAGACTTCTGATTGGCCACTTCTCTACAAAAGTGACCCAGAATTCAGCCACACATACCGGACACTCTTGGAGGGTCAACATGTTCCATATTTTCACCTCCAGGATGCCCTGTTATGCCACCTGGATCACCTTTGTGTTCCTTCAAGAGAGCATGCCAAGATGATTTGGGAAGCACACTACAGTTGGGCTGCTGGGCATTTCAGGGTCGAGAAAATGGTGGTAGTACTGCAGAAGTATTTCTATTGGCCGAATCTTCGACAGGATGTCAGGAAGTACATCAGATCGTGCACCACCTACGCCATTGCCAAACCGACTGTCAAGAAGCAAGGCCTCTATACCCCACTACCTACCCCTAGTCGACCTTAGGAATCCATCTCCATGGATTACATGTCAGGCCTTCCTTCCACTAAGCATGGAAACGACTGTGCTTTTGTGGTCGTCGACAGGTTCACGAAGATGGCCATTATGGTGGTTTGCAAGAAGAATATCACAGCAGAAGCCACTGCTAAACTCTTCTTTGAATGAGTGTGGGTACACTTTGGGATCCCATAGTCTATCATCTCAGATCGGGACAACAGGTTCCTCAGTACATTTTTGTCCAGTCTTTGGTTGATGTTGGACACTAAACTCACTAAGTCCACAGCCTTCCATCCTCAAACTGATGGCCAGACAGAGTTTGTCAACAGGAATATCGTACACATAATGCCCATGTACAACTCAAAGCATCCACGCACATGGGACAAGAGCCTCCCCTATGTTCAGCACAGCTACAACTGGGCTCTCCACAGCTCGACTGGCCACAACCCTTTTCAGGTGGGCTTAGGATTCCAGCCACTATGTATTGATGTGGCCATGCCATTTGCAGCTACTCACGCAGATTCAGCTCATGTCCAGTCTGAAACAGATAAGGTAAAAAAATTCATTGAGCACATCCAACATATTTTCTAGCATGTCCATGACATTTTGGATAAATAAAATTCCAAGTACAAGCAGCAACATGATCAACATCGGGTGCCACACAAGTTTCAGGTGGGCGACAAAGTCTGGTTTCATTTGCAAAAGGAACGCCTTACCGGAGGCTAAACTCAGACCACTCTGATATGGTCCTTACACCATTACCAAGGTTGTGGGAGAAAATGCATTTGAGCTCAGCATTCCCCCATTCCTTGGCCTGCACCCAGTGTTCAATGTGGACTGCCTTCGGCCATACTTTCCACCATTACTAGACACATCCGACATTGCAAAACATCTTGCACCCACAAAGTCAAATCCAGATTGCATGGAACAAGCTGCAACTAATCGGATCATGGACACACAGATCAAGCACACTCGCCAGCAAAATATCCAACTATATCAAGTTGTCAAAGAAAGCCAACTCCTTCACCAGGGCAAGTGGCTCACCAAGGACCAAGTTCAACAGAAGTTTCCTCATCTCATGGAGTAACTCAACGCAATGGGTACCATTGCTTCCTAAGGGGGAAGGAATGATCCAGGTGGATATTGGTGGCCACCTGCCAAGTCTAGTTGGACCCCCACCATTGTTTCTTTCAGCTTTTCAGTTTCCTTAATTGTAGCACAGTTTACTATTTTTAGCAATTTTTTGGGTCCTAAACTTCCGAAGTCATTTTGAGGCCCTAAATGACGTTTTTTTGGAAAACTGTGAGCAACATGGGTCCATGGACCGATGTTGCTCTTCCCAAAGTTGTAGTTCTCAGATAGATCTTTCTAACGAGATATTGTGCGTGTCAAACGGAGATCGTATGCCAAAGTTACGACCCCGGGAAGTTGATGTACCAATTTACCCAAACGGGGCCCACAGTTTGGCGTTTCATCTTCTAGGGTTAGGTTTTTGGATTTTTAGGGTTTTCCATTATTTCTCAACAATAAATAGGCCTTCGAGCCTCATTGTAACATCGTTCTGAGGCATGTAGCCACCACATCTCCTCAGAGATAAGCTACCATCGCCCTAGTTGGTTTATTTCCATTGTTGTTTGTAAGCATATTTCAGTATTTTACATTAATGAGATGAAGTATTATTTCCACTCCATCTCTGTGTTTATGGTTATCTCTGTAATTTGTTGCATTCCTGTTTCCTGCTTAAAGAAGGTTATAGGTGACAAGCTCACAGTTCAAACAATATTGCCAAAACTTGGCGAGGAAGGAAAAATCATATTGGAACCTGAAGCAGTCACAAAAAAAAGAACTCGAAAGCTACGAAATCGATCAATTTCAGAGTATCTCATCAAGTGGAAGAACTTACATGCTGAAGATTCCACATGGGAGGATGCAAACTTTATACAGAAGCATCTAGAACTACTCAAGCATTGAGGACAACACTTTTTTGAAGGAGAGGGCATGTTAGGTCCCTATAATACTAGTGATTCCCCCATTACTATCGTCATTGTAGCCCTTATTGTTATTTTTATGCCCCTATTATACACATATTGTTATTATTGTGCCCCATAGAAGCCCACTATTATTATTTTTGTGCTCTTATATTATTATTGTTATGTCGGCTTTGATTATATTGTGACCCCTTAGACTCCTATGTATAGAAAGGAGGTTTTGTCATTTGTATCATCCAAGAATTGTTCATTTGTGTAATTTAAAGGAGGTTGCCCCCTTGAAGAGGTTGATTTTGAATTTGTTGATCTATATTTTCTTCTATTTTGTGAGCTGGTTACATAACATATTATGTGCATGTCATACATGTTGTTTTGTGTATATGCAGTAATACATATGTGCATTGTGTATCCGTGGCATTGTGACATGTGTATTCTTTTTTTTGTACTATGTGTATGTGCACATGGTTGAGGAGAAGGCATTGGGTGTTTGTTGGGTGTGGAAACCGATCTAAAGTGCTTACAGAATAAGGACAAAGGTAGAAGCAAAGGACCGATTGAAGGATAAGTATCAGTATGTAAGTAAGTTTTATTATGCATGTGATTTATGATTCTAGTATATGATGATTACATGTGATCTATGATTTTGGTTTATGATGGTTACATGTGATTTATGATTTTGATTTATGATGGTTTTGTTTTTAGCTAGCCTAATGTGATATGTTTATACATGATGATTTGGCCAAAGATGCTAGTTTGACTTGCTGTGACAGGATGAGAATACAATTTCAAGTATACCTTATTGATGGGCCGCCAATGAGGTATGATTTGAAATTTGAAATTTGAAATTATTTCAATTTATTTTGAATCTAATGAAAATCATGTGTTTGGTACAAGAAAGCATGAAATTCCTGGTTGGGTGGTTGAAACTGACAGCAAGCATTAGCAACAATAAAATAAAAATCAATTGGAGCAGGGCCATTGTGGGACACTAGTACCCAATAGTGTCCATTGATTGCCATGAGCATGTTATGATCGGTATGATAGTTTGAGGCAGGGATATGCCTTGGCTTCTAGACCTTCCAATGCGAGGAAACCTTACCGGGGGATGGACTTCCCAAGATGGGGGTGCCAACGGAACTTGGAAGGTGTGTGATTGCAAGGAAGGGGGTGACCAGATCGCCCAAGGGACTGTGTAGCATAGAAGGGAAGGCCAGGGGATGGATTTGTTTTGATCATTAACATTTCTAGATGGGATCAGATGCACATTGGAAGTGTGCCCTTGAACAATGATTTGGTAATTGTTCACTTAGAGGACAAGTGGCACAGGATTGTAGCATTGGACATTGGATGAATATTTGACTTTGACTATGGATTCTGGACTTCCTAGGAAGGATGTGAATCCTAGTACTACTTTTGAGGGTGGAGGTGTGAGCCTCTAGATTCCCTTGTTGATTGATGCAAGCATCATATCCTTTTATTTGTTGGATGGGAAAATATGCATATGTGTATATCATTGTAAATATTGTATCGAGATGGATTTATAAAGCTCCATAAATAATATGTTTATTTGTTGGTTGAAGCAAATGTGCTTAAATATATGTGGTTGTTATTGTAAATATCATAATGAGTTGTGTTATAAAGCTCCAATAAATGGTATGATTTTCATGTTTCAGTAGTGGTCATTGTAAATACTACAACAAGTTTTGTCATAAAGATCCATGGGTATTATTTTTTTCAGAAGTCTTGTTGGTTATAGGTGTCATTGAACATCGAGGACGGTGTTCACCCAAGGGGTGTTCCCCCAAGGGGAGGGTTATGTAATAGCCCTAGTCAAAATTCCATGTAAAATTTAATAAAGGAAAAAATAAGATCAAGGTCATGGGACATGTATTCCAAATTGAATGGTGGGAAAAACATCATAGTGGGTGTTCATTTTGGTTATTATGCCTAAAGGAAATTGGAAAATGTAATGGAAAAGGATTTGGAAAGGAAAAATGGCATTTTTGGCACACTTATTTATGAAAATAATGGAAATTGGGAGAAAAGGAAGGTGAAATCTCACAGGTTGCATGTGAGGAGGAAAATGAAGGAAAATAATGTAAAATGAGAAAATAGAGACCTCATTGATAAAAAGGCTTCTAAGGATCAGTGGGCAGGCTTGGTCAATGTAAGCTTTCTGGCAGTTCAGTTTTGGAGCTCTCATTGTACTCTCTCTCTCATACTCTTGGACATTTAGATTTTTCTTGGAGCACTCTTGGAGAATGTGGCATACTTGGATTCTTGGAGCAAGAAGGAAAATGAAGAGTAGGAAAGCGCAAGAGGACATCGGGATCATCAATTGCAGCAGGTTTTACTTGCAGGTACCAAGTTGCATGTATGTTTTCCTCACTATTCTTGGCATGCATGGCATATACTTGTGGTTTCTTGGTTATGATATGTCATTTACATGGAGGATCTCCTGGATTAACAGTGGATTTGCATAACCTTTCCATTTCCTGGATAGCCATGGTGTTGTGGGTTCATTTTCCTTTTGGAGACACTATCTTCTTGGCAGGAGGTTTGTACTTATGAGTGATTACACTGGTTGAGGTATTTGCTTGACCAGCCAAATCTGAATGCCAGGCAGGATAGATGGTTGGACACAATCAGTGAGTTTGATTTTGAGATCAGATACATCAAAGGTAAGGAGAACAGGGTGGAAGATGCTCTCAATAAACGAGTATAGGTACATCACTTGGCATCTGTGAGCTCCTATGGGAGAGACTTATAGGATAGGATCTTGCAGGCAGGACAACAGGATTTCAAGTATATGGAGATTGTGCACAGGTTGCAGCAGGGTGATAGCACAAGTATAGGTGTAGGTCATGGTATGGGTACAAGTACAGGTATATGTAGTGGTATAGGTACATGTGGCAATACATGTATAGGTGTAGGTGCACAGGGCATGGACTATTGCCTTACAGCAGATGGATTGGTCATGTTCAAAGACAAGATATATGTACCGGATAGCAGTGAGCTCAAGAAGATGATCTTGAGGGAGTTTCATGTGAAACCATATTCAGGTCACCTAAGTTATCAGAAGACATAGACAACACTAAAGAGATATTATTATTGGCCGTAATTGAAGAGAGATGTAGCAGAGTTTGTGGTGAGGTATTTCGACTGCCAATGAGTTAAAGAAAAGTGTAAACATCCAGGTGGACTGCTACAACAGATTGTGATTCCAGAATGGAAATCGGAGGTCATTTCCATGGACTTCATCACAAGTTTCTGAAGACAGTAAAGTAGCATGATTCCATCATGGTCCTTTTGGACAGGTTAACAAAGGTTGCATACTTCATTTTGTTGAATTCTACATTCTCAACTAGTGATGTGGCAAAGGTGTTCATCAGAGATGTGGTTAGACTACATGGTGTTCCGAAGAAGATTGTGTCAGACAAGGATGTGAATTTCACTTCCAAGTTTTGGAAGAAGTTATTTGTAGGTTTGGACACAGGGTTGGCCTTCAGCGCATCTTATCATCCGCAGACAGAGGGCCAGACAGAGAGGGTCAACAGGATATTGGAGGAAATGTTGAGGATATATAGAACAATGATTATCAGGAGTCATTGAGGATGAGTCCTTTTGAGGCACTGTATGGTCAGAGTTGTAACACTCCCATCAGTTGGAGTGATCCGGTTAGCATAATATTGATTGGACCAGATATGTTGGCAGACATGGAATAGGAGATGCAAGTGATCAAGAAGAATCTCAAAGTAGCATAAGATAGGCAGAAGAGTTATGCAGATAGGAACAGGTTGTTCAAGAAGTTCCAAGTTTGGGAACAGGTGTACTTACACATCAAACCGAAGAAGAGATCCTTGCGAATTGGGTCATGTTCCAAGCTGGCACCATGGTTTTGTGGACCCTTCAGTATCATTGAGAGGATTGGGAAAGTAGCCTATCGACTTGCACTACCTCTGACAGTGAAAGTCCATGATGTTTTCCATGTATCTTTTCTTAATAAGTATGTTAAGGATGTTTATAATGTGATTCACTGGTCTATTTTGCAGGTGGAACTAGATGGAGAATTCCAGTTGGAGCCTTAGTGTATATTCATGAAAAAGGTGCTCATGCTCTGGAACTGAACAACTTAAAGTGCAATGGAAGCACTTTGGACCTGATGAAGCTACATGGGAGATGGTGGATTAGCTGCAGGCCATGTATCCTTCCTTGCTTTCTGGTTGAGGTAAAAAAGCTTGATATGGTGGTTTGGTTTTTTTCTTATGGTGGTTAGGTATTTTCTTTATGATGGTTTGGTATTTTGTTTATGGCAGTTGATATATGCTTTATGATGGTTTGATATATGCTATATGATTTTTTGATATATGCTTAGACATGGTGTTTAGTATATGTTTTGATATATGTTTTGGTATATGATTTGGCATATGTTTTGGTATCTATATATTTTATGATGTTGCTATATGTACACCCATGTGTGGATGTAAATACTATAATGAGCTACGTTATAAAGATCCGCTATGAGGTATGGATGTCATGTCATTATGCTATAATGTGGTTATGTTATCATGATGTTATGATGTTATATGAGTTGGCACTTAGCAGGATGATCATTGTAAATACCATAATGAGTTGTGTTATAAAGCTCCATTATGCAGTATGTTGTCATGTTGTCATGATGTTTTTCTCTTAAGCAGATCTTTCATTGTAAATATTGCATTGAGTTGTGTTATAAAACTCCATGAGCAGTATGTCTTATTTCATCGGGTTGCTAAGGTATATGTGTGATTGAACACCAAGGATGGTGTCCCCAAAGGGGGAGGGGGGGGGGGTTGTAACAGCCCTGGTGAAAAATTCATGTAATAAAGTTAAAAACAATAACCACAGATGAATGGGACACTTATTCCAAGTTGAATGTTGGGAAAGACATCCTAGGGGGTGTTCATTTGGTTGTTTATGGCTAAGGAAATTGGCAAAGGCAATGACTAAGGCATTAAAAGGAAAAAATGCATTTTTTGCACATTTATTTATGAAAATAATGGAAATTAGGAGAAAAAGGAGGTGAAAGTTCATAGGTTGCATGTGAGGAGGAAAATGAAGGAAAAATAATGGAAAATGAAGAAAATAGAGGCCTCATCCATAAAAAGGCTTCTGAGGATCAGTTAGTAACCTTTTCTCAGTTTAGCTTTGGAGTTGTTTCATTATTCTCTCTCTCTCATACTCTTTGGATACTTAGAGTTTTCTTGGAGCACTCTTGGAGGGTGTGGCTTACTTGGATTCTTAGAGAACTCTTGAATGGTGTGACATAATTGGATTCTTGGAGCAAGAAAGTAGAAGAAGGAATTGGTATTAGCAACTACACCATATTTTCTTACAAGTATCAAGTTGCATGTATGATTTCTTAACTAATTTTGTAATGCATGGCATATGCATGTGGTTTCTTGGTTGTGAGTTGTCATTATCATGGAGGATTGCCTAGATCGACAATGGATTGCCTATCCTTTTCATTTCCTGGATAATCATGGTGATTGTGGGTTTACTTTCATTGTTTGTTTTTGGTTGGTTATCGTGTTTCCTTAGCTTGGGTTGAGTTATTAGTCTTGGAAGCCTTGGTTGAACAAACACTCTGGAAGCCCTGTAACATCTTGGGTTGAGTTACTAGTCTTGGAAGCCTTGGTTGGACTAATGCGCTAGAAGCCCTTGGTGTGTTGAGTTACTAGTCTTGGAAGCCTTGGTTGGACAAACGCTCCGGAAGCCCTGCATAAGTTGTGGGTTGAGATACTAGTTCTAGAAGCCTTGGTTGGACAAACACTTTGGAAGCCCTAGAAGGCTTGGACAGAGACTAATCTGATGATGGTTTTGTGATGTCTGATTGTGAGGTGGAATCATTGTTTGATGGGTTGAGGTGGATGGCCTCTAGAAGCCCTGGATGAGTTTTGATTGATGTGTTCTACGAGATCCCACATTCATGCTTGGAATATGGCATGAGGGTGAATGGTTGAAGAGAGATTTGGCTCAGCCATTCTATGGTCAGGTGGAACGTGATAGTCCCATCTCCAGTTGGTTTATTGCATTCATTAATGAGAAATTCATTCCCTTGACTTTCATGTGAAAATGTAATGATGTATATATGGATTTTGATGGCTGATATGTTCATGGTATTTATGTTCCTATTATGTTGGTTATATGTACATTTTGTGATAGCAGCGATGTATGGCTCTTAGCATGTTTTTACTTGTACATGAATGGATAATGTGTCTATGACCTAATAGATGATAATGCAGCAAATGGCATGAGGGAACAATGGTTCATAACGATTCTCAGATAAGTATGAGATCCCAACACTTAATTTTGTTGTTTACACATGTAGGTTACATGTCGATGGTATGTTTGACGAAATGCTTGTCTTTGCTAGTAGGGGTTTGGTTAAGGTCTTGTTGAGTTATTTCTTTTTCTTCATTATTTCCCTGTACCTTTCTTTATTTCAAGTTTTCATTCCATTCTAGGTAGTGGCCTGGGCTTTGGGCCTAAAAAAGTGGTTTAAATCCTGGGGTCATTGGCACAGAACTAGTAAGATTGGTCCACAGTCGCTAGCATGTAGGCCTATGAGAGAAACTTTGGGTTTCTAGTCGCTCCCTTGCCCATAGCATGAGCGTGATTATGGCCTAATATGTCTAGAACAATAGTGGGACCCAGGGATAGGTTGTCACAATGACTGGATTGTCTCCTAAGGGTTATGTTGATGAGGTTGGATGATTGTACGTGATGTTCAATCGATTCCACTTCCTTAAGGGAACATAGGAGGTCATCTAATCATAGTAGCCTCATTTCTCATGTTTACCCCGGTTGGCATGGTTACTTTAGGTAGGCCTGGGAGGAGGGTGTTACAAGAGCCCGACGACAGCTATGGGTTGAGTTACTAGTCCTAGAAGCCTTGGTTGGAACAAACTCTCTAGAGCCCTGGAAGGCTTGGGTAGAGACCAATATAGTGATGGTTTGTGATGTTCGAATGTGAGGTGGAATCATTGTTTGATGGGTTGAGGTGGTTTGGCCTTTGGAAGCCCTAGTTTAGTTTTGATGGATTGTTCCATGAGATCCCACATTCATGCTTGGAATATGTCACAAGGGTGACTGGATGAAGAAATATTTGGCTCAGCGATATCTATGGTTAGGTGGTTCATGGAAGTCCCAAACCTAGTTGGCTTTTGCATCATTAATATGAGGTTATTTATCCTTATTAATTCATGATATTTGTATTGGTTTATAAGTGGATTATATGGTTTTTGTTTCCTTGGTATTTTTGTTGTTATTATGTTGGTTATGAACATGTATTATGACATAGGCTATGTATGGCTCTCATCATGCTTTTAGTTGTAAATGAATGAACAATGTATCTATGACCTAATAGATGAAATTGCAGCTAATGTGTTGGGGCATCAATGCTTCTTAGCGATTCTCAGATAAGCATGAGACCCCTATGTGAATTTATATTGTTAAGACCAATAGCTTTCATGTTTGTGACATGTTTGAAAAAATGCATGCCATGGATAGTAGGGGTCTAGTATAGTCCTTGTTGATGTTTTGTAAATTTATATTTGTTCTGCTGTGAAATTTCATTTCTAAAGGTGTCATTGAGTTTTGGGCAGTGACCTGGGCTCTGGGCCTAAAAAAGTGGAAAAAAATCCCCCGAAGCTCCCTTTCCCTTGATGTGGGAGCTTCTGGAGCTTCCCAGACGCACCCTTGTCCATATCAAGGGAGCATCCAGGGGTTTGATGCACTAAAACTTCAATTGGTCTCAAGAGCTGGTTACCTAAGTGGTTGGGATGGATCCTAGGAGTTTTTTTGTTGATGTGGAAGGTTCGTGTGATGTGTTTTGTCGGTTCCAATTCCTTAACTAACACAAAGGGAGTTGAATCATATCATAGTAACTTCTCGTCATATGTTCACCCCAGTTGGCTGGCTACTTGGGTAGATGTGGGAGGAGGGTGTTACTGTTATGAAACTAGCTCAAGAAAAGATAGAAAAGATAGATCAATTCCTTGGAATTCAGCCTCTTCGAGGGGGAAACCTCCTATACATTACATAAATGAACAATTCTTGGATGATACAAATGAAAAGACCTCCTTTCTATATATAGGAGTCTAAGGGGTCATAACATAATCAAAGCTGACATAACAATAATAATGTAAGGGCACAATAATAACAATAGTGGGCTTCTATGGGGCACAATACTAACAATATGGGCACTACATGGGTACATCAATATAATAAGTGGGTTGTACTAATAACAATTAGGGGTTACACTAGTAGTATAGGGGCCTAACATGCCCCTCTCCTTCAAAAAGTGTTGTCCTCAACGCTTGAGTTGTTCTTGATGCTTCTATATAAAATTCTTGTCCTCCCATATGGAATATTCAGTGGGTAAGTTCTTCCACTTGATGAGATACTCTGAAATTGATCGATTTCATAGCTGTCGGGTTCTTTTTTCTGTGACTGCTCAAGGTTCCAATATGATTTTTCCTTCCTCTTCAATTTCTGGCAATATTGTTTGAATTGGGATCTTTTGCAACTTTTGAATAAGTGGCCATACTTTTTCATCCTTCTTCCATTCACCCCTTGCTTCGTTTATCCAATTTGGTTGGATAATAGAAATAGCACAAAACAATGCTTCCACATCCTCATCCTTGAAGAGTCTTCCCATTCGGTAAGGTCGCCATTTTTTAAGTGCATGTAGTATTGCCAACATTTCCTTCTCATAAATAGCTTGCTTGAGATGTAGTAGTAAAAATACCCAATCACCTACTTCAAAAAAATTTTCACTACGATGTTGATCTACCGTTTTTCCGTTTGATTTTGCACCAAAGTGGCGTTATCCTTTAAAATTTGGAGAACTTATTGTTGATGCTCGATGTGATCTTTCACTGCTTGAACCTTTTTCTTCTTGATATGTCCTTCTATCTCTAGAGTTTGAGGAGTGGTAATTTCTTCCAATCCTTTACAAGATATGGTCAGATTCATTTCTTGATGCTTGATGTGATCTTTCACTTCTCGAACATTTTTCTTCTTGATATGTCCTTCTATCTTGATAGTTTGAGGAGTGGTAATTTCGACCAATGAATTACAATATATGGTTGGATTCATTTCTTCTTTCTCGATGTGATATTTCACTTCTTGCACCTTTTTCTTCTTGATATGTCCTTCTATCTTGAGAGTTTGAGGAGTGGTAATTCTTGCCAATGCTTTACAAGATATGGTCTGATTCATTTCTTCTTTTTCTGGGGTGGGGTCCTGGCGTATATCTTCTTCTTTTGATGTTTCTTGATCCTTTTATTCCTCCTCTTCATATTCTATGTAAAATAATTTCTTCTCAGCACACTTATGACCTTTAGTGCATTTGCTATCACAATTGTAACAAATCCCTTTTTCTCTTTTTTCTTCCAATTGTTGTGGTGTAACCCTTGTAGGTTGTGGAAGGCTAGGAGAAACAACACTTCCATCTTTATAGTTGTGAGGGGTATGCTTCCTGGTTTCCATAATTTTTCTTTCCACTATGTCACAAAGCCCTTTTACTCTTTCCAATTGTTGTGGTGTTGCTCTTTGTATCCTCATAATGTGCTATCATTTCCTCCATGAAAATTGACCACGTAACAAGTTGTTTACGAGAACAAAGCCCTTCATACCATAAAAATTGATCCGGTTCTAAATATGAAGATGCAATACATACCTTTTGTAACAGTGGTACACCATGTAGATCAAAGTCTTGGTCCATCTGAAGTATCCAATTTACCGGATCCTTGCCATCAAACTTTCTCATCTTGCTTTTTCTTGATTTTAGGAGCTCGATCTTGAAACGACTGTAACTATATACTTTCGGATCTTTAAGTTCTGAAATTGTGACCTATAGTAGCCCTCTGTGTCCTCTTTCCAATGCAGACAGTTTGATCCAAATTGGATTCTCCAAGAAAGAGTTATGCACAATCTACCAAGATGACCTGATTATAGATCTTTCCAGAAGAGCGAACTTGTATGAAGTGCCACATGTCACTGTTTCGACCTTTGGCACTGAAAAACATATACGAGAAACTAAATTCCGTCCTATTTCTGTACCTTTTTACAAAATTTCAATCCGATGCTCAGAGAAAAAGTTATGACGAGTTTCCCCAGGTCACCTGTTTGGAATTTAATTCAGGAGTCTTCAAAAATACCAACTTCCTCAGATCATATCTCCGCAAATATAGTGCGAAAAGATCTGAAATTCGGACCCAAGATGTAGCGTGATTTCTTTTCAAATGGGTTTTTTTTTTAGCTTCTGAAACGTCGCATAAAAAAGTTATAGCAAAAATGCCACGATGACCTGTTTGGAGCAGCGAAACCCTAGAATCCAAAGCTCTGATACCAAATGTTATGAAACCAGCTCAAGAAAATATAGAAAAGATAGATCAATGCCTTAGAATTCAGCCTCTTCGAGGGGGCAACCTCCTTTGCATTACATAAATGAACAATTCTTGGATGATACAAATGAAAAGACCTCCTTTCTATATATAGGAGTCTAAGGGGTCATAACATAATCAGAGCCGACATAACAATAATAATGTAAGGGCACAATAATAACAATAGTGGGCTTCTATGGGGCACAATACTACCAATATGGGCACTACATGGGTACATCAATATAATAAGTGGGTTGTACTAATAACAATAAGGGGTTACACTAGTAGTATAGGGGCCTAACAGTTACACAACATTTTGGGTGGACTCAACACCCATCTTCAAGGAAAAAAATATCTTGAATGATTGGGAAAGAGTGACAAATAATTTATAAAGCAATAGATAAATGCCAATAACCAAAACTTGAACGTTGATATTAACATACAAATTATATTTAAAAATAAGTAAAATAATATATATTAAATTTAGTCGAAGGAGTTGAGCTCAAGCAGTGGAGGTACATATTGTGTTTCTGGCCGTAGCGGGTTCAATATTCAAAGACATGCTCTACTTGGTGAAAATTGTGCAGAAAGTTGTATAAACGAGTTCTACTAGGTAGTCTCATAACTGTTTCGGTTAATATATATAATAAAATATTAAATTTAGTAAAAATAAATAAATAGGATAGACCAAGCTATAGAACGGAATCTGAATGCTAGATTGTCAGAAATAGTCAAAATAGGATCCAAAACATGGATAGGTAAAAATTAACCTTGGGAATAAATAACTAATTAAAGGTTTGACCAACCATAAATAAAAAATGTAATAATTTTTTGATGAAAAAGATAAAAAGTCAACACATAAAAGGAGATTGATTAAACAATTCGATAAATTAAACAAGTATTATACCTAGGGAAGTAAGTAATGAGGCTTTAGAAATTGATAGTGGAAAAAAATAATAATAACTTGTTGTAGCAGCTACAACCGCCCTCCAAATTTTTTCCTTAGCTTCGTTTTGGAGCCTCCCTACCAACCATCCTTAGCAGCATGTCTTGCATGGTAAAGTACATAAGCTTCATTGGTTTTTTAGTAGCTTGACAGCTTGTTCATGATGGTTTTTTTCACTTCCCTCACAGGTTGCCACTTCGGACTTGGTCCAGTTGTTGGCTGAGAATCTCCCTCAGAAAATTGTGCAATTATGAAGGGGAACCAGCCTTCCCTCCAGAAATTGCGCAATTTCAGGAAGCAGTCAGTTGCTTCTCCCAGAAATTACACAATCCCTCTGGACAGCCAGCCCAGCTTCCTCCCAGAAATTGCGCAAAAATCCCTCTCAGTCAAGTAGGTTGTTGCATGTGCCTTTAGGTTGACCAGTTCCCTTCGAGACCGAGAAAACTTGACTTGCATGCATGGGCTGATTTTTCCTGAAATAGAAAAAAGAAACATGGAAAAAGCATCCCTGGATTTTAGGGATCTATTTTTAGAAGCTGGAGGTTACATCCAAAGATTGTTTTATAAACTTTCCTCCAAGTGTCGATTTCCCAAGATTTGTGGCATGTGCGTCATGAGCCTTAAACTTATTTATTCAACACTTCAAAGCTCATTCTTCACATCAATATTGGATCTATGATATCCCATAACAAATCTAGAAGTCTTCAGCACATCCAGCACAATTATTTCCGGGTAAGTCTTCTTTACTTGTCTTTTACAGCATTTTTGTCGCTTTTGTGTTTTGGCTTGTGTGAGTGTTGTCTGCTTGATTTCTATGAACGCTTGTTGTCATTTTCATGCATGTTAGCCTGTACAAGCACCATTTCAGTTTTCTTTTGCATCTCACTGCTGTTACATGCATGACATTGTTTTGCAAGAACAATTGTCGATTCGGCGACTGGTTTCACACACATGCATGTTGTTACATTTTCTGAATCTTGGATTCACTATTTGCATGCATGATCATTCATTCCTGCTTAGACACAGGCCAACCATACCTGATAATGTTAAGAACTGGCAAGTGTTTGAAAGTGATAATCAGATCAATAATTTCTTAACCCTAGAAGAAGAATTTTCCAGCACTAACGTAGATGGAGATACAGTTAGTGAGTTTGATCCAACAAATCAGGTAGAAACAGACATTTCAGTAGAAAATGCAACTCAAATGCTTCATCCAACGAAATTTACCAAAGAGGAAATACAAGATCTTAAAGAAACAGATGTTGATGAGATTATTGAAGGAGAATCTGAAATTATCAATTTGAAAGACAATCATTTACCCAAAGGATTAACTCATTTGGAAGATCTCTTTGATTTCAACTATATTCCAAAGAAACCCCAGATGGAACCTCTAAAAGTAGACATTGAAGACTACAACATAGGAACTGAAGAGAATCCAAAAATGGTAAAATTGTCCAAATCTTTGCCCCCTGATCAAAAACTTAAGTATGTTGAACTAATCAAAGAATTCCAGGATGTTTTTGCCTGGAGCTATGAAGACCTGAAATCTTATGACACCTTTGTAATTCAACATAAAATACCCCTCAAGGAAAATCAAAAACCATTCAAACAAAAGCTCAGAAGAATCAACCCTGTACTGCTTCCTTTAATTGAAAAAGAAATCAAATGAATGCATGATGCATGGATAATCGCTCCAATCAGATTTTCAGAGTGGGTATCTAATTTGGTACCTACCAGGAAGAAAACATGAGAAATTAGATTATGTGTTGACTTAAGAAATGTAAACAAGGTTTCTTTGAAGGACAATTACCCTTTACCTAAGATGGATCATATTTTACAAAGAGTAGTAGGTGCTTCTAGGATTTCACTTTTGGATGGGTTTTTAGGTTTTAATCAGATTCAAGTTCATCCTGATGACCAAGAAAAGACTGCATTTACAACAGCATGGGGTACATTCAAAAATGTTAAAATTCCATTTAGACTTATGAATGCAGGGGCAACCTTTCAACGAGAAATGGACATAGCTTTTGCAAAAGAGATTCACGATTTTCTGGTTGTATATCTAGATGACCTCACTGTGTTTTCTAAATCAGATCAGCAACATTTAGATCATTTGAGACAAGTTTTTTTAAAATGCAGAAAGTATGATATTTCATTAAATCCTAAAAAGTCTTTGTTTGGTCTACAAGAAGGCAAATTGTTAGGCCATATCATCTCCAAAGATGGCATCAGAATTGATCCTGCTAGAGTAGAAGCTATTCTGCAAATGCCCAACCCCAGAAATGTCAAAGAACTGCAAGCTTTCCTAGGGAAGATTAACTTTTTGAGAAGATTCATATCTAATCTGGCTGAATTAATTAGATTGTTGAACAATATGTTAAAAAAGGATTCAAAGGTTAAATGGACAGTAGAAGCCAAACAAGCATTCGAAGAAATTAAAATGGCTTTGACCAAAACACCAGTCCTTACAAGTCCAAAGTTCGATAGAGACTTCATAATTTTCTCATTTGCATCAGAACACACTATAGCAGTTGTTTTATTGCAAAAATATGATCAAGGATGTGAAAAACCCATAGCATTTTTCAGTAAAGCGCTTAGAGATGCACCTCTAAATTACAAAATCATGGAAAAACAGGCTTTTGCACTTGTGAAAGCTATTAAAGACTTCAGAGTCTATATATTGTACTCCCATGTAATAGATCACGTACCAAATGTTGTTGTCAAAGACATCCTGACTCAGGATGGAATTGAAGGCAAACGAGGTAAATGGATAGCTAATATATTGGAGTATGATATTGAAATAAAACCTGCAAATCTTATAAAAGGACAGGGATTGGCTAAACTCATGACTGAAACAAACTTTCAAACCCTGGATATTAATGAACTGGATAATGAACAGGAGATGGCGACTCCACAAATCAGCCAAGCCTTCTTAGAATCACCTTGGTATGCTGATATAACTCATGTATTATTAAACCTGCAGGCTCCTTTAGGGTTATCCAAAACAAAGAAAAGGTTTTTTAAGATGAAAGCTTCAAAATTCTGTATTTTAGATAATGCTATTTTTTGGAAAAATCATGAATGTATTCTATTGAATTGTTTAATAAAAGAATAAGCTGACAAAATTCTCAAAGAATTTCATGCAGGGGACTGTGGTGCACCTTTACTCGAAATCAACTGTAGACAAAATCCTAAGGGCTGGATTTTACTAGCCAACCTTGTTCGCTAATGTAAAGAAATTTGTCACTGCTTGCCACAAATGCCAAATTTTTGAAGGCAAAAGGAAATTGTTACCCTTACCCTTGAGACCAATTTCCACTGAAAAGCCTTTTCAACAATGGGGTTTGGACTTCATTGGAGAAATACACCCTTCCTCTTCTGGCCAACATAAATGGATTCTTACTATCACAGATTATTTCACCAAATGGATAGAAGCCATTCCTTCTGGACAAGCCAATGATACAGTGATTATAGGATTCTTAGAAACCAACATCTTGTCTAGGTTTGGTTGTCCTGAAAAGATCATAACCGATAATGCTGCTGCCTTCAAGTCCAAAAAAATGATAAATTTCTGTAGCAAATATCATATCACTTTAGGCCATTCCACGGCCTATTACCCTCAAGGTAATGGTCTAGCTGAATCTTCCAATAAAAGCCTGATTAATATTATTAAGAAATTGTTGAAAGAGAACAAGAAAAACTGGTACAAAAAGCTTACAAATGCACTATGGGCAGACAGACTTACTACAAAGAGATCTATTGGAATGAGTTGGTTTATGGCATGGAGGTTGTGTTTCCTTCATCTTTAGGAGTTCCTGTAATGAAATTACTGCAACAATCTCAGGTGGAACCCAATGACATTCAAAGGAGAATAAATCAGACCATCCATTTGCAGCAGACCAAAGAAGAAGTGCACCAAAGATCCCAAGTCTTATAAGAAAAACAAAAGAAAATATTTGATAAGAGGAACAAAGCAGAAGACTTCTACCTTGGAGACAAAGTTGTAAGGTTGGATTCCAGGAGAGAAGACAAAAGAAAACATGGGAAGTTTGACTTCCTGTGGAAAGGGTCGTTTATAATCCAGGCATTGCAAGAGAATAATACTTACTTTCTGAAGAGCCTGGATGGTACAGAAACAGAAGGAGGACCAGTGAATGGTCGAATGCTGAAACATTACTTTGATCCCGTTTTTTGATGAATTTTGACTCTAACATGTACATACTATATCCTTAAGAATGTCACAATTTGAATTGGATAGTAACTTGTTGCAGTTGAAGCCCGAAGAGAAGGCCCTAAGCTTCACAAGTGTGCTGTCATACATGCAATAAAGCAACCAGCAAAGGAAGATTTTAGAACACAGTCCAAGTTATGTAGAAGGCCATTTGACCTGCTGTTCTTGACTTTCCACCAGGGAAAGCCATCCCCAAGTGGAGCCACTATTATACTCCTATACCAATAGGTGTCATATTTCATGATTGACTGGTTGAGCTCTGTAATATGTTCATCCCTTTCCTTGTTGCAAAGGTTTTCCATATTATCAAAAAAAAAAAAATCAAAAAATGTAAAAAATGTAAAGAGGGTATACCCTAAAAGAAAAATCAAAGGGTAAAAAGAATAAAATGGTAAAAAAAAAAAGTGAAAGAAATGAACCCCAAACAAAGAAAGACCAGGAAAGTGTGCAAGTCCAAAATGCCACTACTTTTTCATTTTCTGTAAATAAAGCATTGTGTGCAGCTTTTTGAACTTTATGCCACAATTGATGAATGGCCAAACAGCTTAATCTTGGCTAGTTCATGTTTGAATTTCCTGTTTTAGAGATAGAGAATAAAATCTGACAAAACTGTTTAAACTTGACAGATAAGTAGATAGGTAGAAAAGAAAAGGAGCTCAACAGTTTAATCTGAGCCCTTGGATGTAATAAGTGCAGATTTAGGTAGGCTTACCATGCAAAGAAAAGAAAAGTTGATAAGGGTTTGCTAGTCCAAGTGCACCCAAATAAAGAAGGAAAAATGCTAGGCAAAGTAGGTCGGGTAGGTAGATTGGTGTTGCAGAATGACACTTGTGATAAGATTTTGTCTCTAAATGTGTTAATCTCATCTCTATCACAAGTGCATGGCAGACATTGTACCTGAAGCAGCTCAAGCGAGGCAAGGTTTCATAACTAACTCCCCTTCATATTTTTCCCTAAAAACATTCACTAACTCCCCCAAAGGTATTAAGATCTGCTTAATATATCACTCACAAGCCACTCCTTCCATTTCATAAACATTACCTAAGTAAAACCCTATTTTACTTAGGAAAATGGCAAAAATTCTCCATGAAAACCCTTTTTCAGCTCTAGCCTAAGTTTAACTACAAAAGTTAAATTATTTTTATAACTTAGCGCTCAATTCATAATTCATATTAACAATTAACTCTAATTTTTATTATATAAATCCCATGTAAAATGTTACCCTTCCCGTAATATGTATATATAATAAAAATCCCGATATCATTACATATTCCCGCCCCTGGTTGAAATATAACCATAAACGTTTTGTCGGGGATTAATAGATTTATTTGAAATTTATTAATGACCTAAACCTCCTCGCCGCGCAACAATGGGATTTATTAACCATCCGAGTTAATTTATAACCAAGCCCGCGACCCAATCAAACACGCCAAAAACCATTTAAATCATTTAAAGAAACATGTCGGCCCCGTTGCTTAACCCTCCGCCAAGATCAAAGCGCGTCCGTCGTCCGATCTACACCTGACCATCCGACGGTCCGCATCCATTTAGCGACCCCCCTAACCGTCGTTGTTTAACTCGCGAGGACCGGCGGTTTTTGGCGCCCATACTCTGCCACGCGTCGCCCATCCGGGGTGATCGCTCGCCCTCCGCCCGATATCGCCCAGCCCAAAAGTAGTGTGGGCCAAACCGCTTACCACCATCTGCTGACGTCACCCACCACGTCATACTGTCCTCTTGCTAACGTCACCCGCTACGTCGCCCGCCACGTCACCTGCCCCCGTACTCTCGCTGATGTCATCCATCAAAGCAAAATTTCCCGCCAAGCTTCATTTTTTCAAATAGAAGGGAAAAAAGTCATTTTTGCTATGTTTTCTGCATACAGCACCCTGTGCGCTCCAGGCATAAAATCGACTGAGGTTGCATCTCCAGTTTCTGACCAAAAAGGCTACATCAACAAGCTCATAGCCTTAACCAACCTGCCAATTTACAGTTTCTTCCTCTTTAAACACAGTTTAAACCAAACAAAGGGACTTCCGAGCTTGCACAGGAAAGAAATAAAGGTAGACAGGGATATTTTGCTACCCTAACCAGTGGACCTTCAGAAACATGAATTGCCAGAAGAAAGGTGGTGAGAAGACATGTTAGCAGTTCTATTTTTCCAGACAGCGGTGAGCAGGGGTCAGTTCAGCATTAAAGAGTGTCAGTTCAGCATTAAAGAGTATCAGTTTAGCATTAAAGTGTATCAGATCAGAATTAAAGAAAGCACATCAGAGTTAATGCATCAGTTAAGACAGGAAGTCGGCGCAGAGTTACTACAGAAGACAGCTGCCGACTGAATTAAAGAGCCTACCTCCAGCACCACACCAGAGTACCCCTTTCCTATCACAGAGACTAGCTGTTTCTATTTTTGTAAACTCTTATTAATTAAAACCTAGATATTATCTCATAGCTGTAAGGAGATATTTGTTGTGCAAATTTGTAGTATAAATACCCCCTCCATTAGAGTATTGGGTGTGGTGTGTGGATTCCTAGACTCTGCTGTAATACTGAAATTTTGGAATAAAGAGCTGTTGGAACCAACTGTTGTTTGGCCTACTGGATGAAGAATTGAAGCAGAGGACTTGTCACAGAATTCTTGAATCAACCTCTGGATCAATAAGTCCCCTATATCTCGTGTTTTATAGTTTTCTTGTTTATTATATCATCTATGTTTCATAAACTGAATGATAAAGAAAATGGTTAATTTCATAATATGCTTGATTGCACTCTGTTTTCAGTCTTTGTTGTTCTCTGTGTTTTCTTCAGAATTAGAATAAGCAGTGAAATCTTAATTGCTCCTGTTTCCTGATTCTTTCATGTTGATTATTTGTTAAAGAATTCTTAACTGCTCCTTATCAATAATCATCCATTTTCCCTCTTTAAATAGGTTGAAGGATTCTTAACTGCCCTTCACCCAATTTGAGCCCATTCCATCTGTTTCAATCCTTCATTTGTTCCCTGTTTGACTACCTTGCTCTGTGAAGCCATCCTCTATTAAGAAACCAAATCCAAAAAGCCTGTTTCTTTGACTCCATCATGCCCAATGGACTGAACTACTCAGTTTTACTTCTCTGTTCTATTTGAATCTCACCACCCAAGCTCAAACAAAACCCTTGAACTTCATAACTAGCCTAATACCTTTAAAAAACAAAGCTAAATCATAAAGAGAGAGCCCTCTCTGTATACAGATTGGCTATATTCTATATCTAAAAGATTGGTTTGTGGTTACCTCGGCATCCTTCCCTTTCTTACAACTTTGGGGAAAAACTAAGTGATAACAATACGAAGACACCAAGTTGATCATAGACAAAGACACCAAGCTGAAATGGAAAGAGGTCAATTATGCATTCTTAGGAACATTTGGGGAAGATCTCAAAGACCTCCAAGTCTATGTGAACATTCACAAGTTCGGCTTGTACCGAATTGCATGCAGGTATCTCACATTCCCATGCGTGGACATGATACATTAGATCGTCTCGCACACTGACCCTGAGACGATGACATTGAGCAGTGTCAGCATGACAAAGATTACTACCTTCAGGGCATAGGACTATCAGCAGATGTACCACTTACTGAATCTAGTGATCACCATGGAGACACCCTTCAACATACCTAACAGCAATGCCAACTCCATGGATATCTTAAAGAACTGGGTGAAGGAGCTAACCAAATTCAGGATGACACCCGACCAGATTTACAAGACGAAGATACTACGGTAGGCGTGTCAATACTTGGTGATCTTTGCATGTCGCTTGTATGGCCAAGAGAGCATGGAGACCTTCCCGCGGAGTTGGGTGATCACATTGGACCAATTGGCAAGTGAAGGTAAAGTGTGCAACTAGTCTGACATGTTGGCTCACAGGTTGAAGGAACATGTAATAGGAGCTCGGCAACCGCCCAAAGGTTAGCAAGAAGAAATATACATGTCTACTTACATCTTGGATGCAATATGTGCCCGTTAGGAGTTCCCAGGCTTGAAGTGGGCATGGACACCAGTGGAAACCTTTGTCAATACTTATTGTAAATTGTTTTCTGAATGCAGCTTCCGAGGAGTCATCACACAGTTGTCAGATCATTTTTTCACCCCGGTGTACAAGATGATATTTGAAAAGGATCCACCTTGCATGTTGAAGGTAGCAATGGAAGCACTGATTGAAATATCAAATTGGTATGCCTCACCCCTTGGAACCTTCATACGGATGTACAATGCGGAGAAGCCTCCGCATGTTTCGTTGAAGTTTTCCATGGAAAAGCTCATCACACAAGAAGTATCATACCACATCTTGACAAGACTGTCAGCTAGGCTGCACCAAAAGAAGAAGGAACCTTAGCCCACTCTTCCATTATGGTTCGGGTTTTATGAGATATGGAATCTAAAGCATGCGGATGCCGAAACAGAAGAGTTCATGAAATATCCTTTCGATACCAAAAGCTTTAATCCGTATGACCTGCATTATTTTGTGAAGGATCACTACGCCAGAGCGCAATTTCCGTGGATCCACGAGGCATGTCATTGGGCTGAGGAAGACCCATGGAGATATTGTCACAGCTCCTCTAGGCCCAATGAACTGGTCAACATCGTTGTGGAATGTTTAGCAAAGCAGTGTGAAGCAGCATCTAGGAGAGTAGCAACGTAGGTAAACATATTAGCGCACGACAAAGGAAAGAGAAAGATTGTCGACGGCGCAAAAGCAGAAAAAAGATGCAAATTCAAAGCAGACCCACTTATGTAGAAAACAACTTTGGCAATAGAGGCAAAGAGGCAACAATGCGACAAGAGGACGCGCAATGGCAGAGAGAAAAACAAAGGATGGATGAAACAGTGAAGGAGCTACATGAGTTGATGGAGAAACTTCGGAAGGAACAGGCGTTGCGCAGACAGGAGAAGCAAGCGCAGTAAGGACAGGTATAGCAGGGGGCGCAACATGTATAGACAGATGAAATTTTTCCCGTACAGGTAGTAGACTCATCCGAGTAGCTGACGCAAAGCAGACAGGGTGAGCAGTCGCAGGAGCAGGAATTTTCTCAATAGATTGAACGAGTACTTGAGAAGATGGATATAGAGATGGAGCGGCTAGAGTTAGATCAAAACATTGACCTCATGCCTTATCACCAAGAGGTTGATCCACCAACTTCACCAGATCTAGAAGCAGAGTAGGTCCCAAGAAACCAAGGAGATACTGAGATCCTTAGGGACAATCCGAAAGAAGAGATGCATAAGATATCATTTGACGAGTCACAACATAGAGTTGTGAAATCGTGCATAGTGTGATCATATCTGACATGTGCAATCATCCAACACCCTTGGCTGATGGTACCAAAGGATATGTCGAAGCCACTAGCTCGAGTGTCTACTTCTTGATAATAAAGAATGAGCGAATGGGTAAGGAGTTCCAGACGACCAAGAAGGGAGGAGAACTGGTTATAACATCCGCCCAAGCAGAATTGAAGAAGGTGATACTGGATGAAGTATCGTCCCTTGAGACAGCCATGCGGGCATTGTATTCCAGATTTGGTACCATGCATAAGGCAGTTGTCCATCTCAACAGTTGGCAGTAGCGATGCGCTAGGAGAGCATGTATCTTGTCAAACTTGAATGCTATTGTCGATCACATGCAAACATGGATAATGAGACACAAGGGAGCCCTGTTACACTTGTCCAATATGATGAAGCCTAGAGCGCTCGAGTTGAAGTCACACATCCAGAGTCAGATCCGAAACTATGAAGAACTCCCACAACTCACCACTAGTTTTCAGGCTTCCCATGCATGGGTATTCAGAAGCATGGATGTTGTTGTGGGCGCACATGCGATCCCATCTATGGGGACACTCACCGAGGCAAAGACAAAGTCATAAGTCCGACCGAAGCTTGACTCGTACTTTGATGAGTTGATGCGCATAGCCACCATTGTAGACTTGGTGATCAGTGCAAACACCATGCATCAATATGTCACTAGTATGGTCGCACTCAAGAAAATGATGTGCATGTTATTAGACGAGTTAGTCAAAGGAGCCAGAACAGTGTACCCAGATGCAATGGAGGCAAGAGTTTGTTTCCAGAAAGATGTCACCACAGAGTACACGGACACCATCGTGGACTACCGGGCTTGGCATCGGTTCACTACCATCGACCATATTGACGATGTTGAAGAGTTGTTCTTCCCACAAATATCTGAGTCGTAGTGATGTCTTGCATGGCTTGCTTAAGCCTATTTTGTCTCACATGGTACATGTGTAGATTTTTTGTAACGTCTTGTCAAGTGGAAGTTCAAGTGTCGATAGTTGAATGTAACAGTCATAGAGTAGTTGAAAAGTCATGAGGGTGGATGAACAGTCACAAAGTGGAATGTCAAGGGTCACCCCACCCTTTGCTATATATAGTCCCTCATAACTCATTGTATAGGATTTTGGTCAACCAAGATTCTGATAGGAGTATCTTAGAGAAGGCTTGGAGAATAGTGTCATGAGCCTTGGCTTCTCCACAGGCAGAGCTAGTACATCTCTCTGGAGGAGCAGGTGGCAGTCACTGTAGCGTTCTGCTATTGAGACTAGTGGTTGGTCATGGTTGTACTATATGATTGGAACTTTCACTTCTTAATATAATAGAACCAACACATTTCATGCATATGTCGTTATTGTATTTCAGCTCTCTTGTTTACTTTAATGATATATGTATATGTTTTCTTACGCATGCATGTATGGACTCTTTCTTTATAAGTATGTATGAATCTTATTGAGATGTGTTGTTGGTTTAACCATCACTTTGGATTGTTAGCTTACTTGCTTTCCAGTTTGTGATGCATCTTTGCTCATGTGTTCCCTTCTTAGCCACGTGCTTTCACAGGTTTCCAAGGGGTGTACTCACCTCACTCTGTGTGTGTTAGAACCGTTCATACACCTTCCTTGGCTCGCTGCATATGTCACACCCTTTCTACTAACAGAGATATCTTACTTGCCTCTGCATGCAACCGCAGTCAAAGCGATACCATACGACCCACTGCTGGGACTCCTACACCAAACGGTCTTAGGTCTAGTTGGGACTTCTTACCAGGGAGATCCCCTGACATGTTGGTGGGTCCAGCACCATCAACATAACTCTAGGTTGACTTGGTAAATTTTATTAAAAATATAATAATATATCATAGTATATTATATTCAGAGCTTGTGTTCTTTGATTGAAAACTTCTTTCGGAATAACCACATATCAATTATTTGGTGTCAACGTTTTGAAACCACTATTGGAGTTCATCTTCAGGACAAATATGGAGGAACTGATCTAACAAAGAAAATAAAATAGTGTTGATCTACTCTATAGAATTCCAAAATAATACGTTAGAGAGGCAATTTAATTAAAAAGTAAAAAAACTAACTACCATAATAGTCAAAAATTGATCTAGATGTTAAAAACAAAAAATATAAAAATAAAAAGAATAATGCTAGAAACTAATATAAAAAATAATTAGAAAAAAATAAATGTAAAACTAATAAAAAGACATATTACTAAAAAGACTTAACTAAAAACAATCTGAAAAGTTAATAAAACATTAAATTCTTAATTCATATTAAAAGAATCGCCAATAAGAAAAATTATAAAATAGAAAATCATATAATAATTAAATAAATGATAATTCCAACAATATATATATATATATAAAATAATAAATTATACATAAATTCTAAAAGAAATGAATAATTTAAAAATACCAAAATTGTGTAATAATAAAACAAACAAAATCATGTTAATAGAATATAATTTCCAAAAAATATCTATAACCAAAAAGATAGAAAGAAAAATAGAAAAAATAGAAAATTAAAAACTCCACAAAATATCTAAGAATAAATAAATTAACCAAAGATTAAAAATATCACAAGAATCAATTAAATCAACAAACTAATAATTAATCCAAAGTATATGAGGAAAAAAAAAATAAGACAAGATAAAGAAGGAAGAACAAAAAAGGGACACTAGGAAGAAAGGGTAGGAATCTAACTATTGCTTATCTTCCTCCCCTCATCCGTGTTCAGATTGCTAGCATGCTTCTCAATTTCTATAGCCTCCCTTAACTTCCTAATGTGGAAGTGATCAATCTTTGCAATGACTTGGGATTCTTCAATACAAATGTGATGACAAGTCTTCTATGCATGTTCTGCTAAGGCAGACGAGCGAGATCAATTATGCTTGATGTTTGTCATGTGCTCTTGAATCCTCTGCTTGATCGATCGACATGTTTTTCCTATGTCGAGAATTTCACACGAGCAAGGGATTAAGTAAACACCCTTGTAATCCTTAGGGTCCACATGGTATTTGATTGGTCTCATGAGTTATAGATGATGTTAAGACGCTTAAAGGTGGTATGAACCTTATTTTTCTTAATAATATGAGCAATCTTATGTTCTTATGATCAAATGAGTAAAAAGATTTTAATAGAATTTAATTTTATTAGATAAAGTAACAAGGGGAATAATAATAATAATTTTATTTAAAATAATATTAAATTAATATAGAGAAGATAAAATAAAATTAGTTAAAAGGATTCATAGATAAAATAAAATAGTTAAAAGGATTAATAAATTAAATTAAATTTAGTTAAAAGGATTAACAAATTGATCAAACAATAAGATTGGAAGGCTTAAAAATAAGTGATTAGAGATAATAAAATTATAAGTTGAGTTTTAGAGAAGCAAAGCATGATAAGAGGAGAGAGAAGAAGAGAGAGGAAGCTTCATCCTAACAAGGAAGAGAGGAAATAATCAGAAAGAGAGGAGGGCAGGGAGGGGGGACGATAAGGAGAAAAGGGAGGGCGGATGGGAATAATGAGAAAAGTTAGGTACAAAGGTGGTGGCTGAGGGGTTTCCAAGAGGTACTAAGTTTGTAGCCTTCTTCCCTATAATTTATTAGGGTGTATCTCTATTTCAATGGCTTAACAAATGAGTCGGGTAGACTAGAAAGGAGCAGGAGCAATGATCTTGGTCTGATCAAAGCTGATAAGGTGTTTAGTTTTGAAGGAGTGTTCTCCCAATGTTGACTTCAAAATCCACAATTTTGTAGTTAGCATTGGCAGAAAACTCCTTCAAAATTAAACTCCTTATCATCTTTGACAAAACCAAGATCCTTGCTCCTACTTCTTTCCAGTCTACCTGACTCATTTGTGAAACCATTGAAATAGAGAAATACCCTCATAAATTTGATAGCGAAGAAGGCTACAAGCTTAGTACCACTTGGAAATCCCTCACCCACCATCTTTGCACCCAATTTTTCTCTTGCCCTTCCCTTTTCTCCCCCATTTTGATTATTTCCTTCCTTCCCTTTTTGAGTTGAAGCTTCTTCTCTCTTCTTATCTCTCCCCTAGTTCTTCTCTCTTTCCCTATTATTTATTATCTTTAATCAATTATTTTTAAAATTTCCAATATGATTGTTTAATCTATTTTAATTTCAATCTTAGAAATTTCAAATTTGCATTCTCTCAATTAATAAAATTAATCCTTTTAGCTAATTTGCATTCTCTCCATTAATAAAATTAATCCTTTTAGCTAATTTTATTTTATCTTTTGTATATTAATTTAATATTATTTTAAATAATAATATTATTAGCATTTCATTACTTTATCTAATAAAATGTTTTTTTTATTATTTAAAAAAAATAATCCATTAATCATATGAAAAATAGGCTCTTAACCTAATATACTATGATATATTATTATATTTTTAATTAAATTTTCCAAGTCAACCTAGAGTTATTATTATTTTGTTCCACAATCAATTTCTACAGCGTCATTAACATACTTTCCTAGGTATCTAATACTTGCTTAATTTATTTAATTGTTTAATCAATCTGTGATGACATTTTATTTTTTTCATCAAAAATTTATTACATTTTTTTATTATGGTTGGTCAAGCGTTTAATTCGTTATTTATCTCCATGGTTAACTTTTATGTATCTGGGTTTTGAACCTATTTGACTATTTCTAACAATCTAACATATTCAAATTCCATTCTAGAGCTTGCCCATTATGTTTAAAAAAAATTATTACATTTAATATTTTATTAATTTAATATATATATATTATTGTTTACTTTTTAATATATAGATGATGATGAGAGTGGTGGTTAACGTCCGTTGAGGTCAAACATTGGTCTATCGGTTGAATGCATATAGAGATGTGTCTCAATTGTCTTATCAAGAAATTTGTCATTTGCGTGAGTTATTCTTGAGGAAATGTTAAACATGGTAAGGGACCTCAAAACATTATTTCTAAAGTTAAGACATCAGTAAGGGGAGAAGTAAATAGAGTTCAACTTGGGAACTTATTACAAGATTTTTAAAATTGATATTTTTAACGCTCTTAGTTCGTAATTAAATAATATACAAATTAAAAAGAACCTAAGAGCAGTAGGATGCAACTTTAACTATTTTTTATTTCAACTGTGGACAAAAAAACATTCATTATGAGATTCTCTTCTTAATATCATTGAAGTGTATACTATTTGTGCAGAAGAACATAAAACATATACTTGTTCCTCATTATCAAAACTCAAAGTAGTATATTAGGGAGATAATGAAAATACTAAACAATCTTTTTTTTCTAGATAAATTGTGTATCATATTTGAAATCGTCGATGTTTCAAGTGGACACTCCATCCATCATGAGGGACACATATTCTATCTATGACAACAAGAGTGCAAAACTAGGTTAAATAGAATGATTGCTAACAAGTAATAGAAT
Source organism: Pinus tabuliformis (assembly GCA_031772625.1). Lineage (NCBI taxonomy): Eukaryota > Viridiplantae > Streptophyta > Pinopsida > Pinales > Pinaceae > Pinus > Pinus tabuliformis. The sequence continues at coordinate 790,187,475 of CM062819.1, read as the reverse complement.
TGAATTGTTAAGAAAAATTAGACCTAATTAACTAACTAAAAATTCTAATTAATAATGAATAAATAATAGCTATATTAATAACCTTGGTAACGTAATTCCATTTTCTCCCCTTCTTTTTTACCAAGTCTAACCTCCAATATTCCTTTATCTAGTTTATAGCATTTTGTTCTTAACTAAATATTCTTCCATTCCCCTTTAATTAATTTTTTTAATAATTTTTCCTAGTAGTTCAATTCTATTGGTTGTTAAGAATCACTCTATTTTAAAAAAATCACTCTCACTCTCATAAGTAACCTATGTGTCCCTAATAATAGGTGGAGAATCCACCGAAAACATCTTCGATCATGACACACAATCAAATAAAGGTTGATCCAACAAACAAATACCAAACAAATTTGTTTTGTGGTGTAAAAGTGACCATGGAAACCTCAAGCAACAAGTATGAAAAAATATCCTACATAACAATATGCTTCATATTACAATAATTAACAATCTCTCAATCAACAATTTCCTCCTCAAAACTAGTTTCCACCCACGACTTGGCAAACACAATCTCCTTGTAAAACTCAAAACTAACCTTGGAGACAGCAATGGTGAGGGATTACTTATGTAAACATGTATGTTGTTTCCTACTTTTCACGACAATATCAACAATATCCTTGACAAATCCAATAATAACAATATCCTCCACAACACCAATATTTGTTGCTAGCTGAACAACAACAATATCATGCACATGCTCGATAACAATGACAATTGCAATTAGCAACGAATCAACCTCTCAAGAGACCAACTCAAATACATGCTCAACCCATTCCAAACCCCAACAAAAAGGTTTCTCAACTTTCTTACCATACTAAGTTACAATTTTTTCCAACATACTTGATTACCACTCTTCATTTATAAGATATTCATTTACAATTAGGAAAAGCAATTTATAAAACCTCTCCCATCATTACTAAAAATAAAATGAGGAGGAAAAAGGGTAATCAATCAAAGAATGATGATAAAGTTTACTCTCGTAATACAAACTTCTTCACAAATACAAGACAAAATCATCCAAATATCATCCCTATCCAAAGAGGTTGAAGTTGACAAAATAATAATTCAACTTGGATTTTATTACTTCGGAGAATTGAATAATGTTGGCATTAAAATTCCTTTATTGAAAGCTAATAAAGATGTTCCAATTTATGCCAAAGTAGTTAGGAAATTATGTTTAACAAAATCTAGAAGAAATAAAAAAGGTCATCAAACTATTTTTGTCGTTGACAAACAAGTTGACTTAATGTCAGGGAAAACTTTTATAGGAAAATAGGTTGATCCTAGAAGTCTTATTATCAATATTTATATTAAATATTTCTCTATTACAGATACTTTATACTTAGAAGTTGCAATTAATGTAATCATTAAAGCAAACCCATAGAAAAATTAAACTTATTTGATCTTCATCACACTGCTACAACATAATTTACAATTAGTAAATAGATCTAGTACAAGGAGCATTGGAAGATGTCGTTGTTTCATTGAATTAATGGGAATTCCAAACAAATTTTATGTTCTTACAACCTAAATCTAAGTTTGGTGGTTACCCATTAATTCTAGGAAGACTATGGTTTATGAGTGTTAACGCATTTGTTAGTTGTAGATTTGGGCATATGACAATTTTAAATGGGATTCAATTACAGAGTTCTTTTGTATATGTCAACAAAACATTCAACAGATTTTGAATATACTCCATGGATTGATAATGAAAATAGTGATGATGAAATTATCCAATTGATCAGGCCATGACTTTCAAAGAGGAAACTAAAGAAGATATGATTACTAATTTTATCAGTAATCCAAATCTCATTCAATATCTTAGAAAGGTAGTCTTAATCACACTTTGGATACAAATTTTCAAAAAAATTACACTATTAATATTTTATCATCACTATTAAAAAATATGTCTTCTTTGTATACGGTATGAGAATCCAATAATACACCTATGGAGATTAATCAAGGCAAAGCATTAAACATCAGAGGAATTACATAAGCATCAATTAATCAAACTAAAAAAACAACATTATGGTGCATTTGTATAAGAATACACCAATATGTGATGGATTTATCCTAATATTTGCACACATCATATTTGCATTCTGGATGATTCTCAACCTATTCATCAACCATGGAAATGTATGAAATTTTTTTTAAAAGAGATTGTAAAATAAGAATTGCAAAAAATATTAAATGTGAACTTCATTTACCGTATTTTTAAATAGTAAATGGGTCTCACCTTTAGTAATTGTTCCAATGAAAAATGGTATGTCGCAATTGTTGCATTGATTATTGTGAACTAAATAAAGCCACTCTAACAGATAATTTCCCTCTTCCATTCAAAGATCAAGTCTTAGATACTTAATCATGAAAAAGTGTTTTTTTCCTTTTTCTTTTCTTGACAAGTTTAGTGGTTATAATCGAGTATAAACACTTTGAGAATGAGAGTACATTCAAATGCGCATAGAGGGGAATCTTCTTATAAAGTACTACTTTTTGGATTAATACGACTACTACATTCCAAAGAGTTGCCTTATACTTTTTCTCCAAATTAATCCAAGATTTTGTTGAGATTTGCATGGATGGTTTTACTATTTAGAAAATTCATTTAAAAAACTTTAGAAAAAACATAAAAATATTTTAATTGGATGTCAAAAAGAAATATTTCACCAAATAATGAAAAAATATGTATATATCTTGACCACAATATATCTTGCACAAAAATCAAGGTTGATCAAAAAAAATCTCAAGGTAATTTGTAAACTCCCTTTTCCAAAGAATCAAAGAGGGGTGTGAAGTTTTCTAATACATGTAAGTTGTTACAAATGTTTCATTCAAAACTTTACAGAAATAGCATCACCTTTGTTTAAATTGTTTACCAAAGACAATGAATTTTGGACTTATCGATGCTACAATGCTTTTAAAGGGAAAAACAATGTAAACTTTGAAATTGGAACTGTAAACTCAAAACGAGAACTCTAGCAAAAAAAACCCAAAAAAACACGAAAAACAACTTGAAAATGAAAAGTGTTGATGCTCGAATAACGTTGTTTTTTATTTTTTTTTCGTAATAAATTTTCAACATTTTAAAAAAATGATAGTAAAAGCCAATAAAAACCAATTTTTTTTGTCCAAAAAATACCCTGAAAACAAAAAGTGTTGATGCTGGAATAACGTATTTTTTTTCGAGGCTAATTTTCAACATTTTTTAACAATGTTGTTAAGGATAAAATATCATGACTATGAAAAACCTTAAATTCCAATAATTTTCAGGCGTGAAATTAAAGATAAAATATCAAGTCTCTAAAAAGCCTTAAAATTCCAACAATTTTCATCCATGGTGTTAAAAATAAAATACTTATAGTTGTTTTTAACCATAACATTAAAGATAAAATATTATGACTCAAAAAAACTTTAAAATTTTGACAATTTGACAACCATGGAATTAAAACCAAAGATCATAACAATAGAAAACCTTAAGTTTTCAACATATTTTAACCATTGCATTATGGAAAAAATTTATGATTAAAATAACTTTAAAAATGAACACCTGAATGAAAGAGTCATTATACCAAGAGTAATTTATTTTTTAAATATTAAAAGTATAACGATTTTAAAATCTTAGGCTAAAACAACTTGACACATTGCAACAAAAAATTAAAAATCAACCATCAAATTGACACGCAATGTAAGCGAACTCGACCCATTGTAATGAAAACTTAAAGACCAACCATGAAACCGAGACATTGTGGGGCACACTCAATCTATTATAACGAAAACCTAAAAATCAACTATCAAATTGACACATAATGGAATTGAGTTGATAGTTGAGGATCGACACAGACCTGCAAAATAAAATAAAATAATATATAAATAAATGAAAATGAAACTTGCAAAAGAAAACAAATATTAAAACATTGGAAAATAAAATAAAACTAAAAAACACAAAAAATAATTAAAAAACAATAAGTAAATAAAAATGTATATTAAAAAAAAAAAGGGTTAAAATAACATGAGAAAAAATGAATAAAACAAAAAATTAAACATTGAAATAAAAAACATTAAAGAAAAGACACAAATTCTAAAAAATAAAAATAAAAATATATATATTAAAACATACCAAACAAAAAAACAAAAGTTAAACATTGAAAAAAAATTAAAAATAATAATAACATATAAATAAAATTATATACGAGAACATAAAAAATTAAAACTAAAAACATAAAAAAAAATAAAACAAAAATTTAAATATTGGAAAGAAAATAAAAACAAGTAAATAAAAACTTATTTTAAAACATAAAAAAGGAAAGATTGAGAAGAAAAAAAAAATAAGAAGTAAAATATATATATATATATATAATTAGAATACACATGTATATGAAAAATAAAAATAACAAAATAATAATAATATATATATATATCACAAAATTAATTCATAAAGACACAATTTAGATAAAAAAAATAATAATAATAATAATATTTGAAAAAACATAATTTAATAGAAATATTTTAAGAAATTAAAAAAATAAATAAAAAACAATATTGGCTCATTAAAAAAACATTAAAATTATATATATATATATATATATATATATATATATATATATATATATATATTAACAATAATTATAAAAACATTAAAATTTAAAAAAAATAATAATAAAACAAAATAAAAAATAAAAAACATTAATAAAAACAAAAAATATTAAAACAATTAAAAAATAAATAAAAATAGTTAAAAATTTCACGGGTCCTTGGGGGCAATCTGATTCCGGGAATCGGAATTCCCTGCCCAGGGCCCGTGGGAACTAGCCCTAGGCCGAGGTGGCAGTTGTACGTTGATGCCACCCCCGCGTGTAACGGCCACCCCCGCCCAAGGCCACGCCCAATGGGACATGGGCGTGGAGTCCCAATCCCAGGAATCAAACTCCATGCATGCAGCAGCCACGCCCGCCCAGGGCCACGCCCAATGGGCCCTGGCCATGGAGTCTCGATTCTGGGAATCGAGACTCCATGCCCAGGGCCTGTTAAGCGCGACCCTAGGAGGAGGTGGTCATTTCGTGCAGTGGCCACCCCGACCCAGGGTCGCGCCCAACAAGCCCTGACCATGGAGTCTGATTCCTGAAGTTGGGACTCCATGCCCAAGGTCACGCCCAACAAGCCCTAGTCGTGGACTCTGATTCCCGAAATTTGGACTCCACGCCCGAGCTTGTTGAGCGTGGAATTGGGAGAGGGTGGCGGCTACACACCGCAATCGCCCTCGCCTAGGGTCGCGTCCCATGGGCCCTAAGCAAGGCAATCTGGTTCCCAGAATTGGATTGCCCCGCCTAGAGCCCATGGGGCACAAACGATTTTTTAATTTCATTTAATTTTAATTGTTTTTATTTTTTATGTTTTCATTTTTTTCAGCGTTTTTTATTATTGTTTTTATTTTTTATGTTTTTTTAATTGTTATAATGTGTTTTTTATATTTTTTTCATTTTTATTTTTTAATGTTTTTTTTAATTGTTTTAATGGTTTTTTTTGTTAATATGTTTTTTCATTTTTTTTTAAGTTTTTTTTTTTATTATTATTTTAATGTTTTTTTGTTATTTTTTTATGTTTTTTATTCTATTTTATGTTTTTTTATATAATCGTATTTTTTTGTTTTTAATTTTTAATTTAATGCTTTTGTTTTTTTATGTTTTTTATTTTAACAATTTTTTTTTGTTATTTTTACTTAAAATTTTATCTGAATAAGGTTTTTTGGAAAAAAACTTCAAATGCCATCATCTTTGGATATAAATTCCATAAAATTTGTTATTTTCCAACCTTTTTTTATTTAATTTTTTCATTAAAAAAAAAATTAACATGTCATTTTTAGCGAAAATTTCCCAATATATATATATTTTTAATTATATTTATATAAAAAATGTGAATTTTTTGTCGAGTTTTTAAAACAATTATTAGTTTGTAACAATTATTTTATGTGTATTGAAGTATTAATTAACGATACATAAATATATAAAAAATCATAACCTCAAAAATGTTATTGTTATTATTTTTTTAAACCTTGCAAAAAAATTAAAATTTTCATTATAAAAAAAACATTGCAAAGAAAAACAAAAAACACATGTTTAGAAAACCCTTAAAAAACAAACATCTTAGGATGAAATACAAGAAGAGGAATAAGACAACTTGAAAAATGATTAAATAATCAACATTAAAAAAGAAAAAAAAAATGCATACTTAGGACATAAAGAAAATTTAAAGTGTCAAAAATATGCCATAAAAAAATGTCAATACTTTTCAAAATCCACATGAAAATCACCAACATTTAAAAAAAAATTATCCACACTTATTACATTAGAAATTTTAAAGTGTCAAAAAATAAGCCCTCTAAAAAAGGGGTTGATGTCGTATCAATGCTTTTCAAAATCAACATGAAAATCACTAAGATTTAAAAAAAATGTTCATACTTGACACATAAGAAAATTTTAATTGTCAAAAATATGCTCTAAAAAATAAAAAGTGTATTCTCAATCAACACCTTTCAAAATCGGATGATTTTTTACTACCTCAAAAAAATGGGTACTCGGTACAGTTCTTGTTTCAAAGTTTACATTATTGAAACTTTTTTTAACACCAATATCCTAAGGATTAAAATGGTTCCTATCTTTTCACAGTAATTGATGTTTCAAATATAGTCATTGGAGCGATTTTCGGACAAATCAAAAATCACCAATCCTATACCATTTATTTTATTAGAAAAACTTAACTCCTATTAAGATGAAGTATATTATAATAGAAAACGAATTTATTGTGGTTGTACATGCCACTCAGTAACTTAAACATTACATTTTTGGTGATGAAGTTTTTATTCATAGTTATCATCCTATAATTTGATATTTAATGAAGAAATGGTAGAATAATCAAATGGCTTTTGCTGCTAGAAGAATTTAGCATCACCATTTAGAAAAACCTAGAAAACGAAATCTAGTTGCAGATTTTCCTTCTGGACTTAGTAAAGAGTATTTATTTGTGATATCCACTAACACACGTTGGTTTTAAAATATTGTAACTACTTAGTTACAAGAAAACTACCGCAATATTTTTTACCAAAAGAGAAGAAAAGTGTTACATACTGATGGATTGAAGGTGACCTCTTTTGCACAATGCTAGATTGATCATTACATGATAGTGTGTAAGAAGTGTTAGAGTCGGTCTCTTCAGCCCTCCGTCAGAGATCAAAATCTCTTTTGTTGCATTTCATTTTAGGGGTCTCATTCTTGTTCAGTCATTTGCATTCCATTAGGAGCATCGATCTTTTGATGGAAGGGTCTTTTCACTCATACCCCTCATGTCATGTACCTGTTGGTCCGTGTCTATTCATCAAAATCAATTTTAAAGTCATTTACAGTCCTGTTTGGTCTTTTGATCAGCAAAGAGTCATTTTAGGGTTTTAAACCTCATTAGGTCTAGGGTTTCGTCTTCAAAGTGTTTAATAATGTCCGCAGGCACATGAGGGAGGCTCACAATAAGTTTTCATCGCAAATTTCATCATCACAATCTTTGATCATGACTTTTCTTCAAAACTCTGTTTTGAAGAAAAATCGTCAATTTCATCCTTTGTAATAAATATCATGTAATTTTCCAAAGTTTTTTCAGTTGTAAAGTTTTCAGGTACAGCCCTGGTCGCCTATGCTAAATTCCATGCCAGCTATCCCTGCAAAAGATAGACAAGATTCATCATTCAAGTCAAAAAAGTCAAAGTGGAAGCAAAAACAGAGTTATGTGAAAGACCCAAAGTCTGCAACATTACAAAAGTGGGTTTTCCAAATGAAGAATCAAAGTCCATGCCATAGGAGATATCCTTGTGCTTCAATAGTTCATTTACACGCAAGAGAGCAAAGAGAAAGTAGTGGAGGAAATTAAAGTCTGTGTGAAAGCTGGACTGTGTGTGAAATCCTGGTCACGACGCATATAACTGTTCTCCACTGTGTAAATTATAACGTACGTGGCGCATACAGTGTGCGCGGCGCACAGGGCCGACAACCAAAAATTTTATCATTGCTCCATAAAAATTCAAATCAATTCGGTCCTTCTCATTCCGAGTAAGTTTATGAAATTGCCACTAACTTGTTCGGTGTTTATTGAAGTGGGTTATGAGAATTTGTAATGCCAAAATTATCAACCCTATTACCGTGTTAAAATTTGCTCCCTTCGAGTTTGAATTTGAGTTTTAAAATTTGATTTTGGTGCTAACTCCCTTCCCCACCTGTGGTTCCTCTCCCATTATTGTTATTTCATCAACACGCTATCCTCTTACATATCTAAGAGTCATTCACTCCTAAAGCCCTATTCCCTCATATCCTAAGTTACTCATTCCTAAGTCCCACTATCCCTATCCCTAAAGTCATTGCATTCCTTATCAGTCATTTCATTTGTAAAATTCGTAAAACCTCAAGTTACCCAAACAGTCAAGTAACTGTCCATTGTTCCTACATTTGTCAAAATTCCAAAGGGCAAATTATCACTTGACAAGACCCCACTGTCCACACTGCCCTATTTCCCACAGTCCCTCCTGTTAGTGTCGGTCATGATGTCCTCCATCAGTGATCAAAAAACTCTTTGCATATGCATAAGTAGGTGTCTCATCAATGTCAGTTTTGCATCCCATTAGGCATGCCATAAAACTGATGGAGGAGCTGGTCCTTGTTCCCTTCTTGGCTTTGCTGGATCAGGTCATATCAGTTAATGAGCTTGTGTCACACTTGTTTTGTTTTGTCTTGAAGTCCAAAGTCTTAGGTCTAGGGTTTCAGTCAAATGTCATTACAAGATCATGAGTCAGAGGTCCATGAGTCCCCAGCAAGCCAGAAGGAGAGTCCATCAGATGGTCTACCTGCAAAAAGAACGGAGCTAAAGCACCCAAAAAGTCAAATTCAGAACAAAAGAAAACTCAAAACAATGTTAAAAGAAAGTGTCAAGGCAAAACATTAGAAAGTGGGTTTCGTAAGTAAATTTGTTCAAATTGATCTTATAAAGAGTCAAATTGCCTCTCAATACCCTCATTGTGCATCTAAAGAGCTTGCAAGAAGAAGTGATAGGGCGAAGAGGCGAAAGGAGGCAAAGTGCAGAGAAATTGAACCAGTTTCAGGTGCGCGACCCGTCAGAGGTTGTGCGCGACCTGTTGGGTGGTGCGCGACCCGTCAGGCGCCTCCCAGCAGTGTTAATTTGTAACGGGCGCGACCCGTCGGGCTGTGCGCGACCCGTCGGGCTGTGCGCGACCCGTTGGGTGCCCTGCGCGACCCGTCAAGCTGTTGACACCAAAACCGCCCCAAATTTTGTCCAATCGCCCTCTAAGTTGCAAAATCGACCGAGGTAGGGTCTATACACTTGATGAATTGATGAATGGTGAATGATGAGCTTTCATTTATATGTTTTTATCACTAAGAATGCAAAGAAAATAGATTTTGGTGATTGCTTGTCAATGTAGGCATAATGCTAGGGTTTGGTGTTTTTTTTTCAAGGTTTTAATTCCCATTTATGTTCCCTCCATGTTTCCCCATTGATTTCACAATTGTCATCATATGTCTCTATCTTATCTTATTTGCAAAGAATATGAAATTTTCCTCCTTCCAAGTATCAAACCCTATCCCTCCCTAAACACATTCCCAAAACCCTAATACCCTCCATTGTGATATAAAAACACACACAGCATAAAGAACAAAATGCTATGAAAGAGAAACAAAATGATTATGCAAAAAAAGAAAGCAATATGATGATAAAATGCCAAAACAAGAAATAAAGAAAATGTGGCTGTGTATATAAACAAAAGCAAAGGAAATATTGCTATGTATATTTGATCAAAAGTAATGTTGTTGTGGTCCTAAAAAGCAAAAACCATGTTTTCCCTTCTATCCCCTAATATCTTTGTCAATGAAACCCCTTTTCCCTTTTGACAAAATGTCAATGAAGCCCTTTCCCCTAGCATCAAATGTACATGAACCCCTTTGAAAAAACAGAGTGTGCCTTATGATGTACATTGAAAGGCAGAAATCAAATGAGCAAGTTATCTATGCTGTCCCATCCCCCTGTTGAGCATACATGTCATTTCCCTTGGTTATTATTATCCATGTTTCCCTAATAAAAACATTTCTTTGCAAATGATTTCCCGCTGATTAAGATGAGATTATATGTTTGACAGTTTGTGAATTGTCCCTTGAAAATTCCCTGTTTTCATATGTTTCCCTTTCCTTATTAAAAAATCCCCTCCCCTAACATTTCCTTCATGATTTTTTCCCCTTGAAAACAGCATACAACTCAGCATTTTTGCAGGCAAGGGCAGCAGTTTACTTTGTCTATTTTCTCCACTTTGCTCAAAAGCACCATGTCAACCACCGAGACCTATGAGCAAGGTGATGACCAGTCTTCTTCTACAGAGGTTGAGGTACAGCGGAGGCCTCGTAGGGGGGGCAAAGGTGGTCATCATAAGAGAGAGGAGCCCACCTCATTGGCAGAATTGCAGGCCTGTCCTTTGGCAGTGAATTGCTTTCGGTATATGTCATGTTTTCAGTTTTGCGAGAGGCTTGCTCAGATCCAGCACCACAGGGAGTTGGCCCGCTTATTTGTTTTGCACCTTCATGATGGGCAGGTCACTCTGGCAGGAGTGAACTTTGTGTTGTCTCCGGAAGTGATTTCAGAGGCTACCGGGATACCAAATGTGGGTGAGGTGTGGCCCAAGCGTAAAGTGTTGGATTTTGTTCATTTTGAGCCATATGTCATGCCAGCCTTCATGAGACACTTGTCGGGGGTCTTTCCTTTCAGATTTCTCCGGAGGGAGTATGCTCCGATCTTGAAACTCATCATGCATTACTTTACATGTGAGGGCAGGTTTTCATAGGTGTACTCTTATCACATCCGCCTGTTGATGCACTTTACCCGAGTGAGGATGATGAACATCCCGGTTTTCTTCTTCCAGAATATTCAGAGGATGGTGCCTATGTTACAGAGGAAGACCCCAGCCCAGCAGTTTAGGAGTTTATGTCACTATGGTCTCATCCAGCTCATTGTTTCCCATCAGTTGAGTCAGCAGGGCATTCCATGGGAAGAGTTCATTTCCCATGATTTCTTCACAGCGCCACCACAGCCTCAGCCAGAGCCAGAGGTCATTTATGAGGAGGGAGGTCCATCTCACCAGCCCGAGATCATTGTTCCGAAACATGTTGCTTCCTCACCTCAGGTCACCTACCAGAGAGGCCACAGGGCCTTGTTTGCAGCAGCTCGACGAGTACTTTCTCCACAGCAGGTGGAAGGGGTCTCGTCATCATCTTCAGGGCAGCGAGTGTTATCTCCACACCAGGTGGAAGGGGCCTCGCATTCTTCATCAGCAGAGGCAGTGCGGGAGGGCAAGCAGCCCATGGTTGAGGATGAGAGAGCCGGTGATACACATGATGATTTCATTGACCTTGATGCCCGCTCTCCTTCTTCAGATTTTTATGAGATTATCAGACAGAGAGAGGAGGAGAACCTCGTGTTGCAGCAAAAACTCCAAATGGCTCAATGGACCATCACTTATCTGGAGTAGCGCGACAAACAATTAGAAGAGGAAAAAGAACTTGATGAGCTATGGAGGATCCGCAGTGATCAAACTTTGAACCGTAGGAGGCCCGGTGACCCATTGCCTGCTGACCGGGAGTCTTTGCTCATTCAGGAGAATGCTCGCTTGGAGAGGCTGTTGGAGAAGGCCAACCAGGACAAGAGGCTGCTAAGGAACATGAAGAATCATTATTGGGCGAGGATGCATGTTTGCAAGGCGAAGATGAAAATGTTCCAAAGAAGGTTGTCCGAGGCCCGCAAGAGGAAGAAGAAGACCAACCCACTCCGTATCTTGGCCGAGGCTTCTCTCACTCACCATGATACTCATTAGCCTCTTCCTAGCAGCTAGCACAAGAAATTTTTAAAGTTTTGAGGCATTTTTGGCATTTTTGGGAAATTGACAGGTTTTGGCCTTTTAACGGGTCTCACCCCGCGCGCGACTCTACATGGGGGCAACTCAGAACGGGGAAAACTTAGCATTTTTGGAATTTTCATGCAAAGTTACACCTACCTGTGGATTGACTTCAGTTCTTATGGAGATTTGGGCCTCCAAAAGGTCAAAACACATGCAAATTTTGACTTTCTGCCCCTATTTTGAGTTGCAGAAAGCTGTCTTGGGAGAATTGAGTTTTGAGGGGTCAAATCAACTCCAAATTCAAAAATTCTGGTGGGGTTGGAAAGTAGACTCGCAGACCTTTCCAATGAGCTATCTTGCACCTGATTTGGACACCGGGAAGGCCCCCAAACAGGCCTCTCAATGTGCGTGACCCGTCAGGCACATGTGCGCGACCCGTCAGGGAATTTTGCCTGTTTTGACCAGTTCGGCCAGAAAAACACTGTTTTCACTTGGTTTAATGTTTTGGGCATGTAAATGATGGATTTTTGTGTAATTTTCATGGCTCTATGATGCTTTTACTCTCCTTGATCACTTCTAGAATATTCTTGAATGTAAATGGTAAAAATTTAATGCATGGATAGGTTTCCTAAGTTTTAGAGGCAAGTTGTTTTGACTGCCTATTATCTAGTGCTCAGTTTAGAATTAGTTGAAACAGCTCCTAGGAAGCTGAGCTCGACCCCTAGAGGTGGGGAAAGGAGTTAGATCATCTATATTATGCCTTCTCTTGCTCATTTTCATGGTTGGACTCTTGAGGGAGAAGCTCCTATTGTATATTTTACTTGTATCTCTGCAATTTGAGGAAAAGGAAGACCAGGGTTTTGCAGACATCATTGGGATTCTTGTGGACTCTTTTGTTGATGGTGTGTTCTCTTATTGTAATTGTAAGTGTGTTTATGTGTTCCATCTCTTTCTTTACTGCATCTTATTAAACAAATGAAGTGATAAAGTTTGAATTCATGCTTGCCATGCTCAGCTTTCAAATTTGTTTAATGTTTATGTTTTCCACTGTCTAGAGAGGATTCAAAGTCATTGTTTGCCCTCTTTAGCTTCTCTTTTTTCTTCCTTGATCATCCATCTCAGCTAAAGGCATCAGCACAAACTCCTACCTTGCCCCAAAGACCCACCTGCAAAACCTGAGCTCAATCCCCGCACCCTGAATTGCACTCCCTCCAATTGCCACCAAAAACCCCAAAAACTTTAAATCAACCCTTCAAATCAGTTTACTAGCCTAATATCTGTGTTACCTTGATTGTTCATCTCTTCCCATTGAACATTTACCGAGATTGACCAGAGAGAGCCTTCTCCTGCCCCGTAGGGCTAGCTACGAGGCTAAATGGTTTGATGTAGCTTTGAGATTTGCCTTTTCAGCCTGAGGTGAAATTTCAAACGCTAACACCTCCCACATTTGGCAATTGAAACAAAAGCACCAAATTCTCATTCTCCATCTCATTGAAGCCAACACAGACTTTGAAACACCATGTAGACGGACACCGACACATCATATGACCAAGACAATGACTCTACAACTGAAACTGCATGCACCAGGAGGACACTAAAATGACGCAAAAGGCATGATAGGCTCCAAATCTTGGCTGAATCTTCTTTGGCTGAGCATGATACTTGATGATGGACCTTCAGTCCAAATTTCAGCAAATTTGGAGAAAATTTTGTTAATTTTGAAAATTTTGGTCTAAAACAGGTTTTTCCGCCCAACGCGTAGCGCCACTTGGCGCGCGCTTATAATTGGCAGATTTGCAAGAGGAAAACTTTACATTTTTGGATTTTTCATCAAAAGTTATGCATGTTCATGGATTACCTAAGTATTTCATCAAGTTCTGGGTTGCCTAAAGGGTCAAAACACATAAAAAAAATGACCTCTCTGCCACCTTCTGCACCCACAGAAGCAGTCTTGGGAGATTGAAGTTTTGGAGGGGCAAATGACATCCAAATCCAGAAATTCCACTTGGGTTGGAAAGTAGATAGGTAGGGATTTCCAACGAGCTATCATGAGCTCAATTTGGACTTCGGGAAGGGCCTCAAAATCAGCCTCAAAGTTGTGCTACACATACAGGTTTTGGGCACAGCGCATAGAGAATTTTGGCTTATTTTTCACTCTTCAGCTCAGAATTTCAGCCAATTTTGACTAGTTTTACTTTTTGATGTTACTCTTGATCTAACTGATGTAATTTCATGACCATGATATAATTTTGGCACATTTTTACTTTTCTTAGTAGATTCATTCACCAAAAGGTGAAATGTGAGTGAATGAATCAGTTTCCTAACATATAGAGGCAAGTTGTTTCATTGCCTATTTTTCAGTCCCTTATTTAGATATGGTTGAAACAGCTCCTAGAATGATGAGCTTGACCTCTAGAGGCATGGGAAGGAGTTAAGCTTGTCTATATCATGTAATTTCTCAGTCATTTTCAGGGTTGGACACTTGGGATTGCTTGGCACTCCATTGTACATCTGATTTCTGCATTTTTGGCAAAGGAAAGACCTGGGTTTGCAGCACTTTTTGGGATCCCTGTGGCTCTGTGTTTTGATGGTGTTCTTCTCTATGTAATTTGTGAGTTCACTGATATTTATGTGCATCATTTCCTTTTCTCTTTGCTTCTGAAATTAAACAAATGAGTGATAAAGGTAGAATTCATTAGCTTGATGTGCTCTGCATGTTAGTTTTGTTTAATTTTCAATGTTTTCTTCAGTTTGAAGAGGATTCTTGGTACCCTCTCGCCCTCTTCAGCTTCTCACCAGTCTGAGCCCTCCATCTTTACAAATCAAAGCATCAAAACGATTGCCTTTCTTGCCCCAATCAGAACTCTGCAAAACTGGCCTTCATCCCCAGACCCAAATTTGCCTTTCCCTTGATTCCAACAAAACCCCCAAAAAATCAAATCAAATCCTTGCACTTCATACCTAGCCTAACATTAGAAGATATTTCAGTCATCTCAAGCCCCATAGATCATCATTTGCTGAGATTGACCCAGAGAGAGCCCTCTCCTGTCCTCGTAGGGCTAGCTACGAGGCTGAGCATGATTTGATGTTGGTCCTGGATCCTGCCTTTTCAGCCTGAGGTAAATCTAGGCACTAACATAGTGGCGACCATACTGGGGAAGAAAGCCTTATTTGTTTGTTAGTGTTCTTTCTTTATAAACTACAGACGGAGCCTGAAGTTAGCCAGGTAGCCTTCGAAACGCTCTTGCTTTGCATTAGTGAAAGTAGATAAAAGTTGCTTCGGTCAATCTCCGGTCTAGCCTTATAAGTTGAACATCTGACTTACAAATTGCCCCAGTAACATGTATCAAGTTCAGATCTGATTGTTGATGGTGAACAACGATCAGACATCGCAAAGGCTGAAATCATTCACCTGCCGACTCCAATATCGAAGAATCCCAAGGCTCCGAATTTTTATGGTGACTCTACTCTTCAAGAACCAGAAGCCTGAAGGATTTCTTGATCAATTCATTGTTATCAAAATGGATTTTCTTGCTCGATGGTATGCTCCCATGAGCCGAGATCACATTCCAAGTTTTCCAAATAAAATTCCAAAGGTAAATTGGCAAAGGAATTTGCCTATGTTTAAAGATGATAATAGGAGTGATGTTGCTTTACATCTGGTTAGATTTCACATTCATATTCGCAAGTTGAAGGTTGATTTTCCTTAAGATTGCTTGATGAATATATTCATGGCCACTCTGGAAGGTGAAACCCGATCTTGGTATGAAAGTTTGCTGCCTGCTTGTATTTACTGTTTGAAATATTTTCATACCATGTTCTTTGAAAGGTATAAAAAATCTTATCCATCCTTAACCTTAGTTCAGGACTGTTGTAAACATGTTTATAGTTTTATTGAAAATCTTGAAAAAGTTTATGAAGATGATGACTTCATGGACGATGAGATCATGGAGGCCCTGTACGAAAGTCCATTTCAGTAGCATAAAGAGAACTTAGAAGATACTCATCATGATGATCAGGAAAATTTGTAGCAAGGTGAAGATCTTAGTACGGTGGAAGATGATGAAAGAGAATGTTTTATTTCAGATCTATCCATAAAAGAAGACAGCATGCAGGAAAGTCAAGTTTCAATCTCAGAATGTGATAAAGTCAAGTTGATTATTTCAGATCTAGATTTATATCGTGATGATCAAGAGTACCTTGGTCTGAATCCCATGAAGGAGAGCTCTTCTGTTGAGATCATCTGGAATGAAGAAGACAAAGTTATTGAACCAAGCCTTCATGAGTAGGTAATCCAGCCATTTCATGAAAAACAAGATGAAACCTTTGTTCAAGTAAGTGAAAAATCTTCTTTTGATAACTCAGTGGTAAATGATAATTTGGATAATTTGATTGCCATGTCATATGAAGATGATCAACAATGTTTTCAAATATCAGAAGATCAGGACTGTCATTCAGGTTTTTCATGTTTTGAAAAGTTATTTCAAGAAGACAATAATTGCTTAAGCCAAAGAAAACAAAAAGTATTATTTCCTCTGTCTGAAGATGAGATAGATCAACTCTTGAAAGGTCATGTTACAGCTCAAGTTAACACAAATCTGTAGTGTGCACATGGTCAAGAAGGTGATGGTGAAACTTCTTCCTCTTTTGAAAATGATGACAGTCTTGTAATCAGCTTTATAGATCAGCAAACAGATAATAGTTTCTTTCATGAAGATGATAAGGTTGTAATGTTTGATAATCTTGAAGATTATTTTCTGTTTAAGAATGAACTAGACCATGAAATTGAGGAATATGAGCTTGAGAGAGACAATATGCTAGAATTTCTCATGGTCAAGGAATTTACAGCCAACACTCAGATGGAAGAAGCTTATACCTCTCTGTGCCTTCATTTCACTCAGCAACCAGTGGTTCTTTCAGATCAGAATGAAGGGAGTACTTGTATTTTTGCTACTAGATCTCAAGACAAAATAGTGTTTCAGGATTATCAAGATCCCTTTGGCATTCTTTTGCAAGCATTAGAAAAGACAAATGTTGCCTAGTTTGTTATCATAAGCCTTGGTTTCAGTGGTTATTGTGAGTTTCCTACATGTACATTGTTCTGCCTTCTCGGGGAAAGTGAGGGCAGAATTTCATTGAGTAGCCATTTTTTGGATTGGTTACATTGGAAGGCTCACTACACATGATTGTACATATTTCATTAGTAGGCAGGTGGTTGTCATCATGATTTGAAGCTCTCAAATCTCGATGGTCTGCTGCCATTTAAAAGCTTTGTAAGTACTTGTTTCAGTTAAGTAAGTCTTGAGTCATGTTTTTCAGTAATTTTGGTTTCAAAATTGACTCGGTTTGAGTCAAGTTTCAGTTAATAAATGAGTCAAAAGTCTTGTGTCAGTTTGTCAAGTTATCGACTCCATAGCCTAATGGACGAAGGCACTGTCTATCTCTCCCATAGATCTGTATTTCTTGGCACCTCCAAGGAGCTTCCATCCCCATTGGAGCCAATGTTAGAGTCGGTCTCTTCAGCCCTCCGTCAGAGATCAAAATCTCTTTTGTTGCATTTCATTTTAGGGGTCTCATTCTTGTTCAGTCATTTGCATTCCATTAGGAGCATCGATCTTTTGACGAAAGGGTCTTTTCACTCATACCCCTCATTTCATGTACCTGCTGGTCCATGTCTATTCAGCAAAATCAATTTTAAAGTCATTTACAATCATGTTTGGTCTTTTGATCAGCGAAGAGTCATTTTAGGGTTTTAAACCTCATTAGGTCTAGGGTTTCGTCTTCAAAGTGTTTAATAATGTCCGCAGGTACATGAGGGAGGCTCACAATAAGTTTTAATCGCAATCTTTGATCATGACTTTTCTTCAAAACTCTGTTTTGAAGAAAAATCGTTAATTTCATCCTTTGTAATAAATATCATGTAATTTTCCAAAGTTTTTTCAATTGTAAAGTTTTCAGGTACAGCCCTAGTCGCCTGTGCTAGATTCCATGCCAACTATCCCTACAAAAGATAGACAAGATTCATCATTCAAGTCAAAAAGTCAAAGTGGAAGCAAAAATAGAGTTATGTGAAAATCTCAAAGTCTGCAACATTACAAAAGTGGGTTTTCCAAATGAAGAATCAAAGTCCATGCCATAGGAGATATCCTTGTGCTTCAATAGTTCATTTACATGCAAGAGAGCAAAGAGAAAGTAGTGGAGGAAATAAAAGTCAGTGTGAAAGCCGGATTGTGTGTGAAATCCTGGTCGCGACGCGTTGGGAGGCGGTCACGGCGCATAGGTAAGTCGCGACGCATATAACCGTTCTCCACTGTGTAAATTATAACATGTGCGGCGCATAGAGTGTGCGCAGTGCACTAGGTTGTGTGCGCGGCGCACAGGGCCAACGACCAAAATTTTTATCATTGCTCCATAAAAATTCAAATCAATTCGGTCCTTCTCATTCCGAGTAAGTTTATGAAATTTCCATTAACTTGTTCGGTGTTTATTGAAGTGGGTTATGAGAATTTGTAATGCCAAAATTATCAACCTTATCATCGTGTTAAAATTTGCTCCCTTCGAGTTTGAATTTGAGTTTTAAAATTTGATTTTGGTGCTAACTCCCTTCCCCACCTGTGGTTCCTCTCCCATTATTGTTATTTCATCAACACACTATCCTCTTACATATCTAAGAGTCATTCACTCCTAAAGCCCTATTCCCTCATATCCTAAGTTACTCATTCCTAAGTCCCACTATCCCTATCCCTAAAGTCATTGCATTCCTTATCAGTCATTTCATTTGTAAAATTCCTAAAACCTCAAGTTACCCAAACAGTCAAGTAACTATCCATTGTTCCTACATTTGTCAAAATTCCAAAGGGCAAATTATCACTTGACAAGACCCCACTGTCCACACTGCCTTATTTCCCACAGTCCCTCCCACATTTGGCAATTGAAACAAAAGCACCAAATTCTCATTCTCCATCTCATTGAAGCCAACACAGACTTTGAAACACCATGCAGACAGACACCGACACATCATATGACCGAGACAATGACTCTACAATTGAAACTGCATGCACCAGGAGGACACTAAAATGACACAAAAGGCATGATAGGCTCCAAATCTTGGCCGAAGCTTCTTTGGATGAGCATGATACTTGATTATGTACCTTCAGTCCAAATTTCAGCAAATTTGGAGAAAATTTTGTCAATTTTGAAAATTTTGGTCTAAAACAGGTTTTTCCGCCCAACGCGTAGCGCCACTTGGCGCGTAGCGTATAATTGGCAGCTCTGCAGGAGGAAAAATTTACATTTTTTGATTTTTCATCAAAATTTATGCATGCTTATGGATTACCTAAGGATTTCATCAAGTTCTGGGTTGCCTAAAGGGTCAAAAACACATAAAAAATGACCTCTCTGCCACCTTCTGCACCCACAAGAAGCAGTCTTGGGAGATTGAAGTTTTGGAAAGGAAAATGACATCCAAATCCAGAAATTCCACTTGGGTTGGAAAGTAGACAGGCAGGGCTCTCCAACGAGCTATCATGAGCTCAATTTGGACTTCGGGAAGGGCCTCAAATTCAGCCTCAAAGTTGTGCCGCATACAGGTTTTGGGCACGGCGCATAAAGAATTTTGGCTTATTTTTCACTCTTCAACTCAGAATTTCGGCCAGTTTTGACTAGTTTTACTTTTTGATGTTACTCTTGATCTAACTTGATGTAATTTCATGACCATGATGTAATTTCATGACCATGATGTAATTTTGGCACATTTTTACTTGTCTTAGTAGATTCATTCACCAAAAGGTGAAATGTGAGTGAATGAATCAATTTCCTAACATATAGAGGCAAGTTGTTTCATTGCCTATTTTTCAGTTCCTTGTTTAGATATGGTTGAAACAACTCCTAGAATGATGAGCTCTACCCCTAGAGGCATGGGAAGGAGTTAAGCTTGTCTATATCATGTAATTTCTTAGTCATTTTCAGGGTTGGACACTTGGGATTGCTTGGCACTCCATTGTACATCTGATTTTTGCATTTTTGGCAAAGGAAAGACCTGGGTTTGCAGCAATTTTTGGGATCCCTGTGGCTCTCTGTTTTGATGGTATTCCTCTCTATGTAATTTGTGAGTTCACTGATATTTATGTGCATCATTTCCTTTTCTCTTTGCTTCTGAAATTAAACAAATGAGTGATAAAGGTAGAATTCATTAGCTTGTTGTGCTCTGCCTGTTAGTTTTGTTTAATTTTCAATGTTTTATTCAGTTTGAAGAGGATTCTTGGTACCCTCTCACCCTCTTCAGCTTCTCACCAGTCTAAGCCCTCCATCTTTACAAATCAAAGCATCAAAATGATTGCCTTTCTTGCCCCAATCAGAACTCTGCAAAACTGGCCTTCATCCCCGGACCCAAATTTGCCTTTCCCTTGATTCCAACAAAACCCCCAAAAAATCAAATCAAATCCTTGCACTTCATACCTAGCCTAACATTAGAAGATATTTCAGTCATCTCAAGCCCCATAGATCATCATTTGCTGAGATTGACCCGGAGAGAGCCCTCTCCTATCCTCGTAGGGCTAGCTACGAGGTTGAGCGTGGTTTGATGTTGGTCCTGGATCCTGCCTTTTCAGCCTGAGGTAAATCTAGGCACTAACAAGAAGATGAAGTGTGTGACATCTTTAAAGCATGACCTGATGAGATATTCAAAGAATTCTTTTATACAAAATAAATACTAACAAAGGCCTTCAATTGAAATATTATTGGACTATCCTTTTTACGGATATCGGGAAAAATGTCGGGAGCTATGACAATTGTCATAAAATGATTCAGTTGGTATATTCAAATGAAATGTCTTTACAACCACAAATGTTAATAGAGATTTTTGAAAAATGAACTCCAGAATTTTTAAGACCCATCAATCCTCTATCAAAGAAAAAGGTATACATTTTAGTATGTACAAATTATGTCACCAAATGGGTTGAAGTTAAATCTCTTTTGAGGGAAACCAAGCAAACAATTACAGACTTCTTATATATGGAGATATTTGTTCATTTCGATGTACCTTAGGAGGTTGTTATAGATTATAAGACATAATTTACTTCAAATCTTATTCAAACAATTACTCAGAATTATTAGATTAAACACACGAAATCCTCTCCATATAATCCACAAGCTAATGGGTAGATAGAATTCACCAACAAAGTGCTAGAAAATATTTTCACTAAAACCAGCAACTCCATCACAAAGATTAAGCTAATAGACTTCTAGAAAACCTTCGGGCCTACCAAAAAACATGGATAAATACCAATGGTTTCACTCTTTATAAACTAGTACATGGTAAGCATGTAGTCCTACACATTAATTTCAAATTAAAACATCAAGTACTACAATGTAGTTGGGAATGATTTTTTTTAAAGCACCATTTGGAGTAGACTTAATGAAATGCACCAAGATTCCCTTCAACATATTGCTATAATTTAACAACAAAGGAATAAATGGCATGATAATTTCATTAAAAAGAGGCAATTTCAAGCAAGTGATTGGGATTTTCTATTTAATTCAAATTTAGATATTCTAAAGAAAATTTTCCTACTCATTGATTGGGTCCATATGAAGTAGATATTTTTTTTATCATACCTATATGAAGTTATAAAACAATGATGATAAAAGAATCCCACTCATGGCTAATGGCCATTGACTAAGATTATATTGGAAGCTTATGTACAAACAATAATTTGTTCAATATTTTCTTAAGCAATCAAAAATATAAATTGTGAATAAGGAGGTTACGACACCTATTCCTTCCTCATCCTAAATTTTTCTTTATTGTTTACAATATATATATATATATATACTAATCATAGTGTACTACAAAGTAGGCCTTATTCCAAGGACATGTACAATTTATAATTTATGCCAGCTACACTTAAAAAACCTTGATTAATAAATAGGTCAAGAAAAATCCATGTATATCTAGCTTGGTTGAAACCTAGTTCTAACTTTTAATTTGTGAAATTTAGAAGAGATGGTCAAAGTAGACCATAATATTCTAGGTTTTAGTTTGTAAAATTTGGAAAGAGATGAAATTGGGATAACTCCATAAGAGAGAGAGGATGGGTGGTAACTACTATTAAAAATAATACATAACAAGCCTTGTTAATGATGGCATGGGTGAAATGAAAAATTAGAGAGAACTTTACAAGTCAACTCAATGGAATCTCATAAGCTTTAAGCTTAAAAACCCTACATTTTACAAGGGAAAAACCATTTTTCAAATTTTGAGAAGGTTTTATAAATCTACACAAATGGATTGAAAGTGATCAAATAGCAACATTAATATTTAGGCCTTGTTATGTAGATATTTTCTTGATATACATGTATATAAAAAAATAAGCTCATATAATAATATTTTGTAAAAATTACATGCAATATTCATAACTGAAAATTGATCTAAAAGCTTGTAATAAACATAAATAATCTCTATATATATCAAATGAAACAATGGATAAGATCAAGAAGGAGATTGGAGGGCTCAAATTTCTTAGTGTAACCATCATCACCACTCCCAAAAATGCATCATACAAATACTTGAAATATCGAAGAAATTTCCTATATTGTGTTGTATATGATTTGGCCCTTGGATAGGGTTATATGAATGCTCAATGTAACCATGATAGTATCCATTCTAGTAATCAATTTTTACTTGGTGTTCGATTTTCATGCATCCAATCCATTGTGTCCAAATAGGCACAATATATACTAGATATGTACTTGGTACAGATTAAACTAGGGATTTTGTAGGAGTTTTTCCAATTTATAGGGAAACATTTGACTAAGTATTTTCTCAAATATATAAAACGATTATGATATACTATGTTCCATGTATTTGTTAACTAAATGAGTAAAGCATATATTTTACTCAATAGTTAAACATTTTTGCTTTCTAAAAAGTCATTACCCATCTATCAAACATAGTTCATAGTTAAACACATTCAACATATATATATATATATATATATATATATATATATATATATATATATATATATATATATATATATATAGATATACACACACACACACATCCATGAAGAGGTAAATATATCTCTATAACAACTTTGAAGAAAGAATCATAAATCAAAGACCAACAAGATCAACCGTGCAAGCATAATGCTCGACATTAGGTGCAAGAAAAAAATTTCCACTCGCGTGCAATTGCTCTACCATGTTAGTATAACCTTATAGTGGTGTCGGAGACTTTATTATCTACATAGCTCATTGCATCATAGATTTGGTATAGCAAGTGCTAAAAAAACTTCTTGAGTTAGACCCTAAAAATGTTAGAATTTATGTGTTGCTTGAAATCATCAATGTTGCCACTGGAATGTAGAACAATGTAAGAAAGTTAAGAGAAATGTTAAAAGAAAATGGGTTGAAAAAAATCAAGGATGTAGTTGGATTGAGATCAAATAACAGGGTTCTTTCATTCATATACATTGATCATCCTCATAAATAAAGAAAATCTACTTAATGTTAGATACTCTTGTTGGAAAAATGGATGATGCAATCTATAAAATAAACCCAATATTTTCCCCCATGAAGTGGATGAAGGGGATTTGGTATAGCAAGTGCTAAAAAAATTCTTGAGTTAGACCCTAAAAATGTTAGAATTTATGTGTTGCTTGAAAACATCTATGTTGCCACTGGAATGTAGAACAATGTAATAAAGTTAAGAGAAATGTTAAAATAAAAGGGGTTGAAAAAAATCAAGGACGTAGCTGGATTGAGATCAAATAACATGGTTCTTTCATTCATAGACATTGAGCATCCTCATAAATAAAGAAAATATACTTAATGTTGGATACTCCTATTGGACAAATGGATGATGCAATCTATAAAATGAACCCAATATTTTTCCCCCTGAAGTGTATTAGGGGGAGAAGGAAAACATCATTTGTAAATTTGAAATTTAGGTTTTTTAAGATCAAGGGTGGGGAATTAAGACCACTAATTTTTTCTACAGTTTTTCTCACAATCTTACTAAATACATCTCTAAGACTTTTTTGCAAGAGATGCAATCCACTTCCCCAGTGTTAGGTATTAACAATATTCTCATGGAAATTGTTGGTGATTTTGCAGATACCAAGCAACGAGGCTTTTCCATAACCATAAATTTATGCTATTTGCTATACTTTGCAATATGTCAAGGAATATCCCTTATCCTATGATGACATAGTACCATGGAATTATAGAGGTGTCAGATTTTAACCTAAGGGTAATCAAATCTTGTATAAGGTTATTCTCACTATAATCATGATGATATTTAATTTGGTTTTTTAATATCAAAAGTGGGACACCTATCAAGATTTCCAACATAACAAATTTGTGGTGTCTATCACAACATCAATAAATAAATCTCAAAGATTGTCATGCAAGAGATGCAAACCATTTTCCAAGTTTTAGATGTTGAAAATATTTTCATGGAAATTGTAGGTGATGCTAAAAAAAATAAAGCAACAATCCTTGGCCATAACCATAAATTTATGCATTTTCTTTACTTTGCCTTTTTTCCAAGAAATATATCTTCCTAGGGTGGCATAGTACTCTAGAATTGTAGCGGCGTTGGATGTTAGACTAAGTGGTAACGTTTCTTGTATAAGGTTATTCTTGTTGTAGTTATGATGTTATGTTATTTAAAATTTACACAATTACCATAGTGTCAATGGTGGCATCTTACACATAGTGAATTGAAAAAGATATTTCATTTCCCTATCCAAAAAGCTTTGCATATATATGTATGATTGAATTCATATTCTCTTATAGGTGACACACTATTGTGTGAAATTATTTTAGAGTGCCAACCAACCAACCGATATCTCCCTCATTACAAAAGGAATCAAGAGTAGAAGAGAGTAATCAAACCTTCCTTGAATCCTCAAAGTGATGACAAAGGAGCCACATTAAACCAAAGGGAACCTCATCATACACTGCATACAAAGGTATTTTGTTGAAGCAAGAGGAACTTCACCCCAAAATTTACTACATGATGTGGAGCTTCATCACTTTCAAGCTTGAGATTCACTCTATTATAGAAAATGATACAAAAAAAGGGAGGGATCATGGGGTCTCCCCTTCAACAATGAACAACACACACCTCTCCATCTACTGAAGGATTCAATACTGTGATGTAGGGATAGGTACAAGAAGAAGGAAATAAACAAAGTAGTTTATATTTCAAACATAGTCTAGGCAAGGACAAAAGCATTAATAATAGGAATGTGTACCACTCTACATTAGCTCGTTATCATTTACATGAGAGTGATCCAATATTCCATGGAAACACCTTAAACAAACAACTAGAGAATACCCTAGACAACAATAGTCCATAAGTGTTTTTTCAAATGAGGAACTACAAGAATGGAGAAAGAGACTTCCCAAAAAAAGTTGAAAAAAATAAATAAATAAAATAAAAATAAAAAATAAAATAAAATAAATAAAATAAAAATAAAAATAAAAAATAAAATATATATATATATATATATATATATATATAATAAAAATAAAAATAAAAATAAATAAATAAATAAAATAAAATAAAATAAATAAATACAATAAAAAAATTAAAAATAATAATAATAATAAAAAATAATAAATAAAAATACACTACTCCATATAATACCATAAAATTTATTCATAAAAATTAACACTAATTAACAAAGATAGTATTTTATTAAATGAAGTAATGAATATGTTTAAAGCTTTTCACAATATTATATATTCAAAATATTTGTTATACTCTAGTTTGTTTAGATAGTATTAAAACTTATGAATTTAAGTTTTTTAAAGTCTAAAACTTAATTTGAATTAATTGTAAAATTTCTAGCATTATATGTCATTTTCAAGTGTGAGAAATTAACATATATATATATATGATTTTGAACCAAACTCACAAAAAATTATACTCCAAAAATTAAAGATGTTTGATTTTAATGTTTTGAAAATGATACTAAAAACAATAAAGGTTGAAAATCATAATCTTACATATGAAGCTAATTTCATGGAACATTCAAGGTTTAAACAACAAAGAGAAACAAAGGTATTTGTGGAGAGAACTTGAATAGAGAATCCTAACTTAGTTATTTTGCAAGAAACCAAGGTTTCGATGTTGAAATTGTTGGCCATTGCGACTTGTTGCTAGAAAGCTTGTGAATTTATGTCCATCGATGCTCGCGGTTATGCTAGAGGGTTAGCGATATTATGGAATCCTCTAGAGGTGTTGTTCCAAGATTTTTTGGCTAATAGTGGAGTCTTGATACGTAAGTTTCGGTACCTTGGATCCTCTGAACTTGTTTATCTTTCTGCAATATATTGCTCGCATAGGCCTCTAGAGAAAGGGGACTTTTTCCAAAATATTTAGTTTCATCACAATCTACACCCTGATTCTCTTTGGATTGTTGGGGAGATTTCAATCTCATTCGTTCTCTAGACGAAAAAAAGGGTGGGATTTGTTGGCTTGATCAAGAATCGAAATTTTTTCTATATTTTATGGAATGACAAAAATTGGTGGATATTATGACTACTAATGGTATTTCACATGGAACAATCGAAGAGGTGGTAAAAATCAAATCGCTAGTCGATTAGATCATTTCCTAGTTTCAGAATCAATTTTGGATAAGGACATTTTCCTTGAAGCTTCCATCTTGACTTGTCTTTGGTTAGATCATTAGCTAATTCATTTGGAGATTGACCTTAAAGACCCTCCAAGAAATCGTCCATTCCATTTTGAGAGTTTCTGGTTATAGGCTCCTCATTTTTTGGAAAAGGTTAAATTGTGGTGGAACTCATTTTTGGTTTGAGGCCGCAAAAAAATGCATGTTTTTCATCTTAAACTCAAAGCATTAAAATCTCAGATCCGTTCATGGAATAAAATCTAAATTTGGTGATATTTTTTAGGACAAACTTTAGTTGGAGGCTCAAATGTAGGATATCTAGCAACAAAAGATAGTAGAAGGCCATATTGATGATTTAATTCTTCAAGATAGTATTACCTTGAATCATCTTGAGATTAGAAGACATCAAGAGGAGACTCTCTGGCATCAAAAATCTAGGGTGAAATGGTTGAAGGAGGGATAAAATAACACAAAGTTCTTCCACAAATCCATGGTTCAACATGATCATATCAATCACATCTTTTCTTTGTCAGGCAGAGATGGATAGCACAAGTTATAGCATCATGAGATTGAAGAGGAACTTGTTGCATACTATAAAAATGTTATGTCAGAAACGTCATTCTATCGTGAACCTCATATCGATAATATAATTTCTTGTATTCCTAAACTCATTAGCCCTCAATAGAATTTGGCTCTTATGTGTCTTATCTCCTTTCAAGAGGTGGAGTCAATAGTATTGGCAATGCTGACTAATAAGTTGCCTAGTATGGATGGTTTCAAAACATATTTTTTTAAATTTTATTGGAGTTTCATGGGTTCTGAAATATTTGAGTTGTTCGAGGAGTCCCACAGTTTGCATTCAATGTGGATTAGCTTGAATGCCACCTTCTTTACGCTTATTCCTAAAGCAGGTAAGTCTGAAGACCCTAGCGGTTTTCGACCTATTGCATTGTTTAATGTTTTATATAAGATTGTCTCCACTGTTATGGTCAGTAGATTGAAAACTTTTATGCTTTTGATTATCTCTCCTGAGAAAATTGGGTTTGTATAGGGTCGTCAAATCACTAATGGAATTGTTATTGTTCATGATACTATACATTCTTTGAAACATCTCAAAAACCGGGAATGATTGTGAAGATGGATATTTCTAAGGCCTATGATGGATTAGTTGGGAATACTTATTATAGGTAATAGATGTTTTTTTCTTTTCATGGGTTTTTCTCTTATTTCAACCCCCTTTTTCTCTATCTTAATCAATGGTTCTCATTCTAGTACATTTAATCCAACGTGTGGACTTTGACAAGGTGATTCTCTTTCTTCATTTTTATTTATCATTGCTATGGAAGGTTTGGGTAGGATATTCACGCATTCTTGCCATCATGGAAATCTTAAGGGTTTTCAATTGTTTATACCAGATATCTTGGTTATGTATCAATAGTTTGTTGACGATGTTTGTCTATTCACTTTCCATCTTTGAAAGAGGCCAAAGAAATGCACACCCTTATTTCAATTTTTATGGATGCTTCCTATATGGTAGTGAACAATGATAAATCATGCATTTTATTTTTCAATTGTAAGGACTCAATCCAACTTCATTTAAATAGAACTCTTTAGTTTCAAAGAGATTCTCTTCCCTCTAAATATCTTGGTCTGCCTTTGGTTTTCAATCCCTAATCTAAAATGATCATAAACTAAAACTGATGTAGAAGTGATTAGCCATTTATGATTTGAATGTTAGTTGAAAGTGCGAAAATCAAGGAAAACCGCTTGAGAAGAATACGTTACGACAATTGATTAAACACAAGATAGATGCATAACAGAAGTGAAAATATCAAAAACACGGTTATACCAGACAGCGAGATTGATGACGGAGTTCGTCCCTGATGGACTACGTCTCTGGGTCCACTTTCAAGATTGGCGACCATTTTTATTAGGAATGAAAAGAAGGAGATTATTACATAGATATTTGATTAGTCTGAATGCTCATGCAGGCACTTCTTATCACTGTCATCAGATAGCCCTCTGAACCAGCTTTCCAATGCCTCTTACAGATTCCAATTATGACTCTGGATGCTCCCATAACACTGAAAACAAAACTGCCTATGACCTCCAGAATCTGCATGCAAAAGTCAAAAACCACTCTCCTTTCTTCAATGAAGCAAAATTGCCTTTTAAAAGCCTCCAGGTTCATGAAACCACATTGGGATGGTTTTTAGATGCAATTGTTTGCCTTCTGGATCGATTTGAGTCTCAGTCTAGTTACAAAGTGACACCTATGGTGATTGGCATGGTCATTGAATTAATTTTGAACAACAAAAACCATATAAACCCATAAATAAACTTTACATTAACATTTAACCGCAGGTGGTCAGCTAAACCGGGCAGAGGGCTAACGGCTGCCATATGAACACTGGGCGGTTGACTGCCTGACTGCCACCTTGTGGTTTATCCGCCCGACAATTACAGCTACCATTATGCCGACAGTTGGCCATGTGTCCACCTCCGCCGTTACCTGTTGCGGTTCTGAAGACCTGGTGGTTACCACCTAACCTGTTAAATGTTGCAGTCGTCACCAAAACCCTGTCACATGTATAAACCATTCCGCGCGGTTATAACTAGTGATTAACTGTTTGGTTTCCGCGTGGTTTACCCTAGACACCTGCTAATCGTAGCCATGACTGCTCACATGGCCGCAGTTCTGATGCAGTGAGAAACTTATAGTTAGGACTGTGGTTAATCCAACGGTTTACAATACACGTTCACATGTTGGCCTTCTCCAACGCGGTTTGCCTCCGCGGTTAGGGTTGACTGTGTATTGTTATTACAATGTTTTGTTTATATATCATGACCGAGAGGGGTTTAGATTAGGGTTTATGTTGTTTAACATATATTTTGTGATACAATAATTAGAGCTTAGGTTTTAGGTTTAGTTTCAATGTGGTAGGTATGGATTAGGTAGGTTTTGATAGGTTTAGATACATGGTTTGTAATACTTATCAATGCATGTTGCATATATTTAGGACCAGGGTTTTAGGCTTTAGGTTTTGTATTAGGGTGTTGGTTAGTTTTAGATGTAGATTAGGTTTTAATATATCAAGTTTATCAAAACCTATTTACAATCAAACTTCACCAAGCGAAATTAGCGACATTTGGACATCAAACCAGCTACTTGATATAACATACTTTCCTGCTTCCTGATTACTAATTGAAATTGCTGCAATGAAACCATCAAGCTGTAGGGTGAAGTCTGTTGCAACTTAGTTTGTCTTTGAAAGTATTGATTTAGCTTTTGATTTGTTTGAAACACTTTTTCGTTATTCATTAATGATGTTTCCATTGATTATAACTTTCCTCTGATGCATAAGTTCCCATTAGACACTTTGACACTGCTTTAGGAAAGGATTTGATATGAAAACAAATAGATTTCCTCTCCACTTGAAAAGAGGTTTCCAAACTGTTTGAAGCATGAAATGGCGACACAATACAAGAGAAATCGAACACTGACTTTCCCCAATACTGACCTGTATCCCTACAACTGTTAAGTTCCAAACTTAAACTGAATTGATTCATTCTGACATTAGGAAGAGGAGCTTTAGGCACACACTGTGATTCATGTTGTAATCCTTGCTTATGAATAAGATGTTTGGTTTTACATAGAACTGGATTTGTTTCTATCTCTTTAATCAAACCATATTTAAGTTGAGTCTCTTAACTTAAACAACCATCATGTTGATTGTTATATTGTCCTTTCATACACATGATTACAAATCTCTTGTTTGAACTTATTAATTGCTTCATCTGATTAACATTAACTGAATTCAAGTGATTTTTACTTTGATGTGCCCTAACAATAAATTCAACCCCATCTTTCTTAAGGTGATATTTATGTTCTCTCCTGTAAAATACTACATCACGATCATAAAGATAAGGACTTCCTAAGACAACTCCACATATGTCTATTGGAACCACATCTAATTCCACTTCATCAATGTAATTAGTTGTTATGGAAAATCTTAATCGACATTGTTTGGTGACTTTTATCTGAGTTGATTTATTTAGCCATCCTAATGGGTAAGGTCTTGGATGATTTTGTGTTTCCAAACCCAAACTTTTAACTAAATATTCAGAGATTAAATTCGCCTGTGATCCACTGTCAAACATTGTATCTATCTTTGTATGCTTAGAAGTTATCCTTATGTTAAACAATTCAACTCTTTTATCCTCATGTGAAGGATTTATGTTTGAAGAAGATGCAATAGTTTTCGAACTTGAACTACTGTCAGAATTTTTACCTGTCGTAACCATGGCGATTATCCTCATTTCATCACCTGAATCTAAACCTAGATCTTGTTATACTGCTGCAATTGCCTTCTTTTCATCCTTGTCCTTAAGGAACTTTTTGGGCTTAAGTTCCAGATGAAGTTTCCAACACTTAGATTCATCATTACCAATTCTCTAACAATGAGAACAAGTAGGTCTTTCCTTCTGAGCTATTGCTGATTTCTTTCTCTTCGAAATGTTCTTACCCTTACTGTCACTAGAATATTTGGTTTCCTATTCTTTGGATGACTGCGATGAAAACTTGAAGGGTCTACCACCTGATTCAATATGTATGGCCTAAACAAACACTTCATCAAAATCATCAGGATTAAACATCAATAGTGTATGCTACAAATATGAATGTAAATTGCCGATTTATTTTAACAAAGTTTCATGTGTATCCAATGAAATACCAAGTGCCAATGCTTTCTTTTTGAACTCCTGAGTAAACTCCTAAACGCTCTGCCCTTTACCTTGCCTCGAATGCTGCCAATCAATAACAGCTTGCTGCATGTATCCTAAAGGATAGAATTGTTTCCTAAGAGCTTTCAAAAACTTAGACCATGAAGAGATAACTTTTCCTTTATGCTTTACATCTATCTAAGTTTTACTTTCCCACTAGATTAAAGTTGTTCCCCCATTCTAAGTGTAGCTAACTAAATTTAGTTTTAGCATTAGAAATGTTCTGAATGTGACAATACACTTCTAACTGCTTTATCCAGTTATCTAACTTTTAAGGATTCATTTCGCCATCATAAACAGGTAACTCAAATTTCACATCAAGTTTCAAAAGAGATGTTTTCTTAGGTTTCTTTTCTGTTTCAGATTCTGCACTAGAAGAATAATAAGAAGAATATGATGATGGAGATGATGGAGATGAACGAGGTTTATCATCCTTTCCTTTACCTTTGTCCTTCTTTGATGCCTTTGAAGAAGAAGCTGCATCTCTCGCCTTCTTGTCTTTGTACAATTCTCCCAACATCTGCTGCATAGTCAAGAATGCTTACTAAAACTGTTCTTCACTCATCTTAGTTTCAGTGTTTTCACCTACATCAAGTCTTAACATGGTCGATTTATGAATGACTCGTCACTTTCCAATCTCTGGATCGATCTGCAAAAGGATTCCTCCTCCTCTTTGTGCCTTTGACCTGGTTAACATTCAATGGCAAATTCTACAAACAAAACCTGCTCTGATACGAAATTATATGATCTGAAATTATCATAAACTGAAATTGATGTAGAAGTGAAAACAGTAAAAACATAGTTATACCAGACAACGATATTGATGATGGAGTTCATCCCCAATGGACTACGTCTCCAGGTCCGCTTTCAAGATGGGCGACCATTTTTATTAGGAAAGAAAAGAAGGAGTTGATTACACAAAGATTTGATTAGTCTAAATGTGCATGCAGGCACTTCTTATCACTGTCATCAGATAGCCCTCTGAACCATATTTCCAACGCCTCTTACGGATTCTAATTCTGACTCCGGATGCTCCCATAACACTGAAAACAAAACTGCCTATGACCTCCAGAATCTGCATGCAAAAGTCAAAAACCACTCTCCTTTCTTCAATGAAGCAAAATTGCCTTTTAAAAGCCTCCAGGTTCATGAAACCCCCTTGGTTTGGTTTGTAGAAGCATTTGGTTGCCTTCTAGATCGATTTGAGTCTCAGTATAGTTTCAAAGTGACACCTAGGGTGATTGGCATGGTCATTGAATTAATTCCAAACAACAAAAACCATATAAACCCATAAATAAACTTTACATTAACATTTAATGTAGGCAGTCAGCTAAACTGGGCGGAGGGCTAACGGCTACCATGTGAACACCGGGCGGTCGACTACCTGACTGCCACCTGGTGGCTTAGCCACCTGACGGTTATGGCTACTGTTACGCTGACGGTTGGCCATGTGTCCACCTCCATCGTTACCTGCTGCGGTTCTGAAGACCTAGTGGTTACCACCTAACCTATTAACTATTGTGGTCATCACCAAAATCCTGTCACATGTATAAACCATTCCGCATGGTTATAACTAGCGGTTAACTGTTTTGTTTCCACATGGTTTACTCTAGACACCTACTAACTGTAGCCATGACTGCTCACATGGTCGCGGTTCCGACACGGTGAGAAACCTGCATTTAGGACTGTGGTTAATTTGACAGTTTACAATACACATTCACATGTTGGCCTTCTCCGACGCAGTTTGTCTCTGTGGTTAGGGTTGACTATGTATTGTTATTACAATGTTTTGTTTATATATCATCACTGAGAGGGGTTTAGACTAGGGTTTATGTTGTTCAACATATAGTTTTTGATGCAATAATTAGAGCTTAGGTTTTAGGTTTAGTTTCAATGTGGTAGGTATGGATTAGGTAGGTTTTGATAGGTTTAGATACATGGTTTGTAATACTTATCAATGCATGTTGCATAGATTGAGGACCATGGTTATAGGTTTTAGGTTTTGTATTAGGGTGTTGGTTAGTTTTAGATGTATATTAGGTTTTAATATATAAAGTTTATGAAAACCTATTTACAATCAAACGTCACCAAGCGACATTAGCGACATTTATCGCATGATGACAAACTTGTCAACATCAACACCTGTGAGTGGATGACAAAACCCATGTCGACACCAAATCCTGCAAGTGAATGACAACCCAAATCCTACGAAGGCAAGCGACAAAATGCATGTCATCGACCAAATCCTAGTGGAATTGTCGATGAACACAAGTCGATAGCCAGGTACAAACCCATATTAACTGAACGCCATGAAAACCATAACCATTACCTGAACAACCTGATCCATAACCAACACTATCAAAGTTGACTGATTTGATGATGACACTGAATATTGACGATGACACTTGAACACCCATGCAATGATCTGACGAGATCCTCCTGGATCAATCCCAAACATATTTCATGTTGGAAAAACCTTCTTGTTACTCTCTCTAATAAGATAGATACTTGGACTTTTTGAGCTTTAAACTTTGCAAGTTAGTTGGTCCTTACCAAGATTGTGCTTCAATCTCTTTAAATTTATCAAATGTCAACCATACCTATGCCACGGTACGACGATGCAATATTTTGTCTCTAAATGGACAAAATTCTTTGGAGGGTATCTAATAAAGCTAAATGGTGGTCCTTGGTTGCTCAAGAGAATATGGTTTTGCCTAAATGGGTAGGTGGATTAGGTTTTTGTGACCCAACAATTATCAGTGAGTCATTTGGGGATAATTTATGGTGGTGATGGGTTAATGGAGGTTCTTAACTATGGAAGGAAATTTGGACGATCAAATATTCTTTGTTTATGACGCAAGTAGACAAGTTAAATTGGGATAATCCAGTGAGTGGTTCTAACATTT
This sequence comes from Pinus tabuliformis, assembly GCA_031772625.1. Taxonomy (NCBI): domain Eukaryota; kingdom Viridiplantae; phylum Streptophyta; class Pinopsida; order Pinales; family Pinaceae; genus Pinus; species Pinus tabuliformis. The sequence continues at coordinate 790,153,165 of CM062819.1, read as the reverse complement.
GGAATTGGGCTTAGGAGAATCGTAACTTTATTACGTAGCACACCTTCTAGAAATTAGAAATGGTGATACAATTATTTTTGGGGAGGATAATTAGAAATAGCTTCCAAAACTTGCTAATATAGTGTATTTTCAGATGATACAACTCTTTACATATGCCTTTGGAGCGGTTAATATTAAATATTTGTTGATGGTGCTAGACCCACCAACATTCAAGGGGTCTCCCTGATATGTGGTCCTAATTATACCTCACACCGTTTGGGATAGGATCTCCATCCGAAATATGGCTCAGTTGTCAGTTTCTTAAATATTTGCCTTGGCTCTAATTGTCAACAAGAGACAGGAATGCAAATGTGCCATTGAAAAGAAAGTGAGTGTGCCTGGTGAGTGTTTGGTTGTAAGTGTGTCAAGGTTCTTCTACTACATAGGGAGAAAAAGAAAGTGAGCCTCTAAGAGAGAGGTAATATTACCCCCTAGTAGAGACACGCGTAACCAAGAAGGATCTGTATAACATCTAGCAGAATATTCCACAAAGATGTGACAATCAATATAACTAATTAACAAGAGAGATTTGTTTAATATCTATCGGAATAGTCCATAAGGATGTGACATCAATAGTAACTATTACAACACATTCTAAGCTAATGCAAACGTAGACAATGTAAAAATGAACACTGTGGAATATCCGAGTACTGAATCTCAAAAACCACACCACAGAAAGTTGCAAAACATCAATGTTTACATGGTTAGATCAACTCATTCACACAAAGAAACCCTTTAAACCCATCAAAACAAGATTCTACATATTATGCGATAGCTGACATGTGAAAATATGACATTTTTCCTTTCTTGTAAAACGGACCAAAACACTTGAAGAAAACACATGGAATGGACTTCAATGTTTACGATGACAAAATGCAAAACCAAGGTAGGATCTGAAATTTGGTGCAGGCAAAAATTTTGAAGGGTGTTATAGCAACGACATCACTTGGTGACACACTGGTGGAATTTGGATCCTTAAAGGTTGGCCTTACAAAATGTGTATGCCTACTTATCAATGGCGGGGTAGTTGATTTCGGGTCCCTAAAGGCTGGAACTCATGAAATATATTGGTCACTCATTATTCTTATCATCCTTCTGAGTAAGCATTGCTGCAAGAGAAGTATCATAAGCGAAGGTGTAGAGAAAAAAATCTTTGTTGAAATCTAGGCTATACAAAGCGGATGCTTCTACAATGGCTTTCTTAATATGGGAGAACACTTTATTTTCCATAATACGGGAGAACGCTTTATTTTCCATTTTATCTCATTTGTATATCGCGTCCTTCTTCACCATATCCTGTATGGGTTTAACAATTTGAGCATAATCAGAGATAAAATTACAGAGGAAATTGATCTTTCCCATGAAGGACTGCATAGATTTCTTGTTCACTGGGAAGGGAATATGTGTAATGTATTTGACCCTTTCCAGGTCTACTTTAATCCCACTGTTTTCGATAATATGGCCCAATATATTTCCCTCAGACACTGTGAAAATGTTATTTTTGGCATTAAGGGATATCCCGTATTTGGGACATCACTCGAAAATTTTCTTCAAATGGCGTAAGTGGTCAAATCTCTTCTTGGAAAACATTGTGACATCGCCAATATAGACCACTATGCTCTGCCTGATGATTCCATGGAATGTGATGTCCATGGCACGTTTAAATGTTGCACCAACATTGCCCATCCCAAATGGAATTTTTCTAAATGCAAACGTGCCCCACTTCTTGTGGAATGTAGTTTTGAGTCTATCAGACTCTGAGACCAGAACCTGGTGATGAACCTCAGTATTGTGGAAAGAATGTTGCAACTCCTAGGGCTACCTAATTTACTTTATCAACCCAGGGTTTCGTACAAACTTGGGGGTGATAGTGCTATATACACAGCGAATGCATCATTCTACTCATGTCACTTCTCAACTGGGGAACTTGACCATTAGGGTTCCAACCCATTCCTATATTGAACTAAAGGGATTCTGACTAATGACCGTGAATATAAAGCTAGTTATAGTACAGGGAAAGTAAATGCTTATCTATTAGGAAATGAAATCCGCCAAATGGTAAATTCTATGAAATTTTATAAATCATCTAGTTATGAAATGACACAAATTACTTGCAGAAGGGAACTATGTTAATATTGCAATTTATCATCTAACTATCAGGACTGCTTGAAAATGGAAAATTACTTTGTCATCTTAGAATTCAAACATACATGCATTAACTATCTCATTCACATTTGCGGAAAAATTCTTAATTGCTAACTTTAGAAATATAAAAGTTAATTCTATCTGAACTTACAGGAGAGAAAGGAATGGGAAAGTTGGTCTAGGTGGCACTTATGGTCATGGAGTCCAAGATAAGGGGCCAACCTACACCTATACTAGGTTATCCTATCATTTCATGTCAAAACAGGGTCAAAACAGGCTGCTACAGGTTTGCTACAGGATGTCCTGGTCTGCTACAAGGTGTCTTGAACTGCTACAGGAAGTTAGCTGAGAGGTTTTGGAGGGTAAGAATAGTGAGATGAGGTGTTGGAGAGGTGCATGAAATTTGTAGAAGATTTAGGTAAGATGAACAATGACCAAGTCCAAGTCCAACACCCCAAGGAGGTCGGATTCCCAAGGCAACTTGATCATAGTGGTTGGAAAACAGAGGTTTGGACTATGGGCTGGTATCCCTCGACAAAAGGTGGAGAAGACCTAGGTGAAGCTAGTTGGAGGATTCCCTTCCTATAGATCAACAATCCTTGCAATAAAACACATTTCTCTTTTCATTTATAAATCACTACATGTCCACATGGAAAATATGAGTTGAATTTGAGAAATTTGATCAATCTATTGTTAAGGACTAGATCTATGAAATGGGTTGCCTTTAAGCTAAATAAACCTTAAGAAAATAAGATAACAACTGTCGATGCTTCCAAGAAATCATAAACAGTTATCTAGCTAAGAATGAAACTCAATATATGCAATAAACAAAAGATGCACTATGTTTTTAAGGATGTGACAGTGAAGTCCTCTAATAATAATCCCATGAGGGAAATGAGATAGGGGCCTCTGTCACAATATTTTCTAGTATAATTTCCTTCACTAAACTACAACAGTAATCTACCTATTTAACCTAATGGACACAAGGTTAAGCAACAATTTAAGTAACTTTCTAAGCTAACAGAAAGACATAAATAAACTTCAACAGCTAATTATCATTCTAAGCTAAGAATATAACTACAAAAGAGGAACTTATGCCTCTAGGGTTGGGCCCTAATCTAAGAGATTCAGCCCTCTGAGTCAACTCAGTGCTAGTTCAAAATATAATTTCTCATTATCATAAAAGTGTCAAGTACATCATAACAATAATAGTCAAAATGTTTTAGCTCAAAATGGCCTCTTGGCTACAACAAAAGATCGAAAAATAAAGAGTCCCTTAGCACTCTTATTTATACAAAACTGGAGCTACCAATGTCTCCCAAGAAAATAGGGATACTTGGCTCCCTAACTTGAGAATAACTCTTCCTTGACTGTCACTGGCTTGGCTGCCAATGAACTCGGTTTGCTTGGTTGTCAGTGACACCGAGCTGATGAGATAGAGTGGAGGAATCTTCAAATGATTTGAGGAGTTAAGGAGGGAGACCAACTCCTAAAATCTCTCTTGCTTGCCTACTCTAAATTCCTGCACTTAAGTCAACCCAAAACTGCTCCAATTCCTACATTTAACACACATTAGGCCACATGACATAGTAACTCACCTTTACTCTTCTCACTAAGCAAAATATAACAAAATATGTAAATAAATGTGAGAAAAGTCAATTTAATAAGCTGGAGAGTGGCATTGTGACCCATATAGTTTACCTATTGATGAGCCTCATCATCACCCCCTACTGAAACTTTTTCTCATCCTCTGAGCAACCTAGTCATCTATATCCATATCTTTCATAGCCCTGGTGGCCTCTCTAACATCCCAAGCTTTTGTGGATGGTGTCTCTTCTTGAGGATAGAACCTTGCATTTTTCTCTATCTCTTCCCACTGCTTTCTTTCCTCTTCTTCCTTCCTACCTTCCAGCAAACCCAACAACAAAGGTGGACTGAGCTTTAGTCCAATCCAATTGATCTTCATTCTTTGCATGGCCTTCTTATACAAGGGTGTCCTTTCCAATGCATTTCTCAATCTCTCAGGAGAGTGGTACTCCCTGATCCGAAGACTATGTGGTAGGTTATTCCATATCCTTTGGCATGGTTCTTGGCTCTCATTCCCCAACAATCTTAAATTGTTCTCAAAATGGGATATGGAATGTTCTTGGGTATCCAGATTTCTTGGTGCAAGTTGAGCATCAATGGAAGCGATATTGTGGTTACCAATAACAGCCATGGAATTTATTTGTTCTTCTATGATGTAGAGGGGCTCTTTTTCCTCTTTTTCTACTATTATCTTCTCCTCCTCAGCCCTGGCCTCCTCATGACTCATCCATGATGCAAGGGCCATCAGCTTCAAGTCCCCCAAATTCGCATTGGGGTCCCACACATTCAAGTATGTCAAGGCAAGGTTGTGCAGGTAGAATTCAGATAATTTGGCCTTATCTTCAAGGGTTCTTTTGTCACAGAGCTCAATGAATTGTATATGATCTTGGAATAGCATGGTCCCTTGTTGTGCCAATATCTTAATTTGAAATTGTATCCATTTGAGGTATAGTGCATATGACTTGGATGGCAGCCTGCAGTGACGTGCCTTTAGGCAGAGGCTTACCATGGTGGCTAATTGGCTTTCCTTTTCTTGCAACTTCCTCCTCAACCATGTGTTTTCTACCTGCAACTGTTTTCTCATGGTTTTCTCTCTATCTCTCAATTCACTCTACTCCTTTCCCATCTCTAGGATTTTTTCTTCCATATGACCCACATATTCTACTTTCTTTGACTTGGAAATTTGCATCCATCAATGTGTCCTTCATCTTTCTTTTTCAAGTTCAAAGAAGAGAGGGATTGCATATTTCTGTGGTATCACTTTGCCTCCGTCAATGAACTTGTAGTAGGAGCTCATATTTGGTTGTAAGTTAGGCTCCTAAAACTCTAGAAAATGTCCCTCAAATGTCTTTGGAGAAGCTTCCCCAACTTGTACCTGTGGTGTTTCTTCCTTGCCTTATTTTTGCCCCTGCTTCTCTTCCCCTTCTTTTTGTCTTTCCTGTAGCGCTGCTAGTGTTTTCTATAGCACTATTTGGGGATCATGTAGCAAGCCTTTTCCTTTCTTTTGGAGTGTTACAGGTGCCTTGGTTTTCTTAAATGATGTTTACCTGGTGACAGTCTTCCTGACATAGGTGATGGTAGCCTTTGGGGTTGCTTATGGTGATGTGACTTTCTCAACCTTCATTCCCATGGACTCTAGCTCCTCCTGCTTGCTTGGTGATTCTTCAATTATGATGGGGGGAGTTTTGGTGTTTGTGGCTTCCACTGCTTAATCATAGTTCTTCTTCTTGTTTTTAAATAGAGGGGAGTCTTCCTCTTCCTTTTCCTCTTGGACTTGATGAGTGTGCTCAAGGCAGCCAAGGCAGTAGTTGCCTCCTTTTCATTGGGTTCAGGAAACGATCTTGGGAAATCTCCTCTTCTTCAAGTGCAGTATTTTTCTCAGGCCTGGTCTATGCCTTTTGCTCCTCCTCTCCTTCTTTCTTTTATTATTCCTCCTCTTATTTTTCTTCTTCCTCTGTTTTGTCTGCCTTTGCTTCTTCTTCTCCTTCTTCCTCCTCTTCTCCTTCCTCTTCTTCCTCTTCCTCTTTAGCACTAGAGGTTAGGGTCCCACCATGTTCAAGGGCTTTGGTTTCAAGGAAGGCTTCTCTATCCATGTCCCTAGATGTGGACTAGAGAACATGAATCCTCAATTCGTTTAAGGCATCTTCCATTATTAGCTTGATGAGACCATGGTGTGCTAACTACTAGTTTTTCCCCTCTTTCACCTTCTCACTCATGTCTATAATGGACTATAAAAGGAAATAAGGGACATTGATCCTTTGGTTTATGGGTACTCTGGCTCTGAATCTCAACTCATGAAGGAGTTTGAATTGGTAGCCATAGACTACAATTAGTCTCCCTTCACAAGAAAAGTACTTAAGGATATGGTAGCCCACCTCCTCCCAAGGATTGGGAAGGCTCTCCCTTCTAACCCCATTTTTGTCTTCAATTGGATTTCCATCATTTAGGAAGATTTTTTTCTTAGAAAAGGTGTTGATGGCCTTGTCCTCCTTTCTCCATTGAACACCTAGATGAAGTGTTGTCACTCTGCTAATCACATCAAGGTTGATGGTAATGGACAACCCTCTCATCATAGTGGTGGCACTTTTTCTTGATTTCGGGTTTAGTGCCATGGAAAACCCATAGGTTATATCATCATTGTATCCCTTGAGCAACTAAAAGTAGCCTAACCAGTGATGCCTCCTGAAGATATCTAACACAGGGGGATGAATGTGAATTCTCGATGTATTTGTGGATTCTCTTCTATTGAATCCCCCTCCCATTTTCTTCTTTGTTTTAGCTACGTGTAGGAGGTTTTGTAGGATAACTTCAGTATGGATTTCAGGGTGGCTGAGAGCTTAACCTTATTAGTGGATGAATGTAATTTATACAATTCCTTATAGACACAATTTTTTTCTTAAATAGCCCCAAACTCTATCTAATTCCCAAACTAACTGTAATTACTAAAAGAGTGCAGAGTTTATCAATTATCAAAGCATGGACAAAGGAGATATGGGACACTTACTTCTCACTGTAATGATTGGGATTATGCCAATTGATGACCAAGTTGACCCTAGGCACCCCCTTGTAGACTTCTTGTGGAATATCAGTACTTCATGTAGCTCCCTTTAGGCTTATGAATTTCCTGTAGTTGTCTCCAGTGGGATGGCCAGAGCAGGGTTCGTCTTTCTGATGGCTTCCCGAGCTTGTCCCTATCTCTTTGATCTCGAAATGAGAAAAAAAAGTGCATGAAAGTTTGGGGTTACTTTATTTATGGTCAAGGCTCAGAGCATTGTGCTGGCTGGCAGCAGTATGAGATTTCCTAATTGGGACTATTGGCCCACCATTGGTGATCATTCACTTTCTCCTCATAACCATCACCCACTCCCCCTTAACTGATTCGACCACCTTTTTGACTAATTCCCACTGATGTGATACTCTGACATGGCATGCTAACTAGGAGTTCACTTTTTGAACATGAGTTGAGGGTGGCCAAGTTAATTGGCCATCTCCAGCTTATAAAAATACCTTTCTTCAACATCTATACATTTTCCATTATATTGTGCTTAGGGAAGAGTTTGGTAAGTTTCCATACATGTGCCTACCTTTTTTTGATCAATGCATGTTGGAATAATTTTATTTTGTGTTGTTGCTCAGGGAAGTGCTTCTTTTCTCTCTTCCCATGTATTTATTCCTACGTGTATAGTTCATTGCTTGGTTGTTCATGTGTGCAGGTGCTTGGTATCTCTTTTTTGTTACTGCTATTGTGGAGCATGGCTAAGAGAAACAAGGTTTTTAGAGATCATGGTACTCCTCCTTGCTCTAGTTGGGAAGAAAAATCAAGTCTCAGGCTATTGCAGTAATGGAACATGCTGCTACAGGAGATCATGTAGTTTCTACAAGAGATCTTGTAGCTTCCTCTTTTCTCCCTTTTACAATGATTTTTTTCTCAAAGGGATATTGGGTAGTGGTGTAGGGGTTGGAGGATGATGGAAGAGCTTTGATGGAGTAGTGAGTGGCTGAGGCAAGGGAGGACATGTCCTCTAGTTTATTCATTATATTTTGGACATTTTCCTGTGTTTTTTCTTAAATGAGATAGAGCTAAGTATGGGTATGATGATTTGTACCAAGGATGCATGGATGATGGGTGAGTGGTTTGATGAAGTGTGAAGTCCCTGATCAACTTATAATAGGAATGCATGATGATTTTCTTATCGGGTCCCCTTTCTTGTAGAATTTCAGGACATCATATAGTGCTACAGGATCTTCCTGTAGCAGCTACAGGACATCCTGTAGCATGACAGAAAATGCAAAAAAATGTTTTTCGATGCTTGAATATGGATATGGGTGGTAGTGTTAATTTTAGGTATGTTCTATTCTTAGAGCAATTTATTTCAATTTTCACAGTTAGCTCAATATCTTTTCCAGATTAACAATCACATCAGTATTAAGGTAAACTACAGATAGAACATAAACATAAATCGCAGAAGACAAGCCAAGACAAGAGGACACAAGATGTGGTGCTAGCCAGGGACAAACCCCAATGTGGGGAAACCCTTGATCAATTCTTCTTATATGTTCTTCAATAGTTCAGCAGAGAGAGAGAGAGATAGTACGTTTACAACAGAAGTCAATACTTTGACTTATCTAGATAAGAGCATAGATCATCTCTAAGAAGATGATACATGAGATCAATTGAAGACATGTTGCTTCAACTAATTCTCCAAGGTGACTCCTTCACCTATCGTTGTGTTGCATTTCGTCATCATGCTGCACCTTACTACATTGCACCATGCTGCACCCATCATCACTATGTTGCATCTCATCACGCTTCATTAATCATGACTGTACCCATCATTGTACTACATTATCTGCCATTGTTGCACCATGTTTCCATCCTGACCTATGTGTTGGTTGCACCTTGCTTTCTTGTTGTCCCTTGCTTGCTTGTTGTCCCTAGCATGCTTGTTGTCCTTAGCATGCTTGTTGTTGCATGCTAGTTGTCCCTTGCATGCTAGCTGTAACATTGCATGCTTGGTGTATTTGCTACTAAGTACCATACAATTGTCCCAATATTAGTTAGTTTTCCCTTGCATGTTTCTCTCCTTTGGAGACAGATGCTTCAGCTGTTTCAGCAGTTCCCAAAAATCCTGGCAGTTTCGACTGTTCCCGACAGTTCCAGTAGTTCTGGTTGTTCCCAGTAGTTTCGACAATGCCAACAGTTCTGGCATTTCCAGCTTTTCCAGCAGTTCCGGCTTTTCCCGCAGTTCCGGCTTTTCTAGCAGTTACAGCTTTTCCGACTTTTCTGGCAGTTCTAACTTTTCCGGCTTTTCCAGGTTTTCTGGCAGTTCTAGCTTTTCCGGCTTTTCTGGCTTTTCAGGCAGTTCTGGCTTTTCCAGAATTTTTGGCTTTTCCAGCATTTCCGGCTTTTCCAGCAGTTCCAGCTTTTTTCCCTCTTGATTAGGGCAACGTTGTTCCTTAGGATCTCTCCTCCTACTAAAACCCAAAGACAAGTAGAGAGAGGAAGAGATCCCAAGTGTGTTGAAATGACTTAAAGGCCACCTCTATTTATACTAAAACGTTGAGCACATGTGGGGTTTATTTGGTTGCTGGCCGACCTTAACGAATTGTCTTATAACGAAAATAAATTCATAACTCCATGAATACTTATCGGAATCGGATGATCTTTAGATCAATCCTACACCTCGAGAGGTACAAGAAAAATATCAGCTGCCATAAATAAGATGACCCACATGGAGTTTGACCCTAGTTTCCAATTTTAACACTCCCTCTCAACTAGGGAGAACTCCATCCATTGATCCATATGTCTGATTGTACTATCTCTGCCATCAATGCCCTGCACTGATTTGCTCTGCTCTGATCTGCTGAGCTCTACTCTGCTTTGCTGAACCATGAAGAAGAAGAATTGATCGAGAATGTCTCATACCATTCTCTACTGACCCGAAGTCAGTTTCATCTAAAGAGAGTGTGTCACGTCACTCTTACTAACCCGAACTCAGTTTTATTGATCCCGGATCAATATCACAATAGAGTGTCTCAAACCACTCATACTGATCCCATATCAGTTTCATTGATCCCAGATCAATGTCACAAGAGAGTGTCTCAAACCACTCATACTGATCCCATATCAGTCTCATTGATCCCAGATCAATGTCACAAGAGAGTGTCTCAAACCACTCATACTGATCCCAGATCAATGGAGGTCATCTTAGCATAGGGGGTACGGTAGATACAGCAATGCATCGATCAATAGTACTACTATGGTCCCTATCCTCATTTCCCTGCTCATTGATCAAATGAGAGGTGCTTCCCATGAGTCCCAGACTGCGTGGGTAGGATGCCTCAACAGGAGAACTAATCATCATGTCCACAGGAAAATGAATCATATTGTCAGTGGATGCCATGGAGAACTAATCATCCTGGCCCACAGGAGAATGAATCATCCTGTTCCACAGTCGCCATGGAGAACAAATCATCTTGGCCCATAGGAGAACTAATCATCCTGTTCCATAGTCGCGACGGAGAACAAATCATCCTGGCCTATAGGAGAACTAATCATCATGTTCCAAAGTTGCCACTGAAGAACTAATCATCTCAGCCCACAGGAGAACTAATCATTCTGTTCCACAGTTGCCATGGGAGAACTAATTATCCTGGCCCACAGAAGAACTAATCATCCTGTTCATAGTGCACCACCAAGGGAGGGTGAGTCTCCCTATGGTCATATGTTGCTCCAGTAAGTACCTCAAGCCCCCCAGAGCTCCCAGATCTCAACGCATGCAACATGCAGGACCCTTATAAGAAGGTCTCTCAATGAATCCAAGTCATTCAAGAAAGTCACAGATTTGACCTTTCCCCGGGGCTTTGACAAAATGTCTGCGACCTGTACATCAGCCTCAATGTGATGGAGCCTCCTCACTCATCGACTTACCATATCGCAGATAAGGCAGTATCTTATGTTTATATGCTGGAGCAATCATCGAATACGGGATTCCTCAATAATCGAATCCCCCCTCTGGTTGTCACAGAGAATCACAGTGGTATTCATCATGTGTACAAACAGCTCACTTAAGAGCTTCTATAACCATGCAACTTCACACAAGATCATACTCGTAGCTATGTATTCGGTCTCGGCAGTGATTATAGCAACCGACTTCTGCTTCTTGCTCATCCATGATATCGAAGCAGAATCCAAAGAGAACCAACACTAAGAAGTTCTCTAGTGATCCTCCACACTGCCTGCCCAGTCAACATTCGAATAATCATGCAGTTTCATATTTTCGGCAGTGTATCTCAATCCATGAGAGATTGTGCCTCGAAGATATCTCAGAAGATTCTTGGCACCAATCCAGTGAGGCTCAACCAAATATGAGCTCACCATGCTAACTGCAAAACATATGTACGGACGGAAGTTCACCAAGAACATCAACGCGAATGAGTTTATGAAACTTAGAGGCATTTCCCAAATCTGGTCCGACATCACTACCATATAACTTCTGAAAGTTAAGATCCTTGAGGTAGTCACAGGCTTGCAATTTATCATTCCACATCTGGAATCCAACTCCCTCTTACTTCTGCAAATGAGAGGGTCTGCACCTGTCAGAAATAGGTCGTCCTCATAAGGTGCTGGTATGAGAGGTCTATCATCCACAACCTTCAAACAATGGTTTGGATCGGCTTCACTCTTAGTGAATCTCAGCTTCATCTGATAGCTATCAATCCTCTCATACTATGCTCGGGGTGTTTTGCTTCAAGCCAGAGGGTTTTCTTCCACCTGTATACATGAGATTCTTGATCATGAATCTCAAACTCCTTGGGTTGTTCCAAACCTGTGGACCTGCTGCATGAGGGGAATGGTCCCCTTATAAGATTTTCCTTCGGTACATCTCAGACATGTACCTTCATGCTCTACTTGAATTCAGATATACCTATCACCATTTGACTCACATTAGGTAGGGCCCCACAGGTAGACCGTCGATGTTATAGATGTGATATGTCAATTGACATGATCCCCAATGGACCACCCTACAACTTGATACAAATTTCCAACCCTGAACCCATGAGAAAAAGCATCTTTGAAGATTATATTTTTTAACACATATCTTTCCATCGATAAATGCCACCCTGAAACCTTTGACTTCCATTTCCGAGATGGAAACGAGGTTCTTCTTGCGATCAGGTACATAAAAGAGATTCTATAAATGAATCGAGTTACCCTTATTCAATTGAGAGTTAACATTCCCTACACCCTTTCCGGGATAGGTGGCATCGGCTGCAAGTATAATCCCACAATTGTTTCCATCTCTACCAAATTAGAGAGTGCACCAATCTATTCAATGAAGTGCCTTGAAGCACTACAATCTATAAGCCAGATTCCCGAAGAATCTGAAGGAGAGGGCCAATACAAGATAAAGCTTCTTTATCTTATCAAAAACAACATTTGATTCTTCATACGTGGTGTTCCTTGCTTTCCTTGAAGAGTCGGCCATTTCCTTGATGACCTGCATTACCTGTCATTCCTTTGATGATTGAATATGTCCCTGGAATGATTGTTATCTTCATTAAGAGATGTGTCTTTGCCATTCGGACACTCCTTCGCATAATGGCTGAACTTATTGCAACCAAGGCATATGCCTTTCCTTCCACCCTTAGATCCAGACTTCCCAATGAAGTGATCTTTAGGTAGACCATCAAAAACTTCCACTGCGCCATTCTGATAATATTCTCTGCTTCGACTTCACCATCAGTGAATTTGAAGAGGGATGAGGAATCCACTGATCCTTTTGTACTTTCCCAACCGTCTTTGGTGATTGCGCTTTCACTCTTGCTTGGGAATTGTCTTGACCTCAACTCTGATACCATGTTAATTTTAGGTATGTTCTATGCTTAGAGCAATTTATTTCAATTTTCACAGTTAGCTCAATATCTTTTCCAGATTAGCAATCACATCAGCATTAAAGTAAACTGCAGATAGAACATAAACATAAATCGCAGAAGACAAGCCAAGACAAGAGGACACAAGATGTGGCGCTAGACAGGGACAAACCCCAATGTGGGGAAACCCTTGATCAATTCTTCTTATATGTTCTTCAATAGTTCAGCAGAGAGAGAGAGAGATAGTACGTTTACAACAGAAGTCAACACTTTAACTTATCTAGATAAGAGCATAGATCATCTCTAAGAAGATGATACATGAGATCAGTTGAAGACATGCAGCTTCAATTAATTCTCCGAGGTGACTCCTTCACCAATCGTTGTGTTGCATTTCGTCAACATGTTGCATCTGACCACGCTGCACCATGTTGCACCCATCATCACCATGTTGCATCTCATCACGCATCATTAATCATGAATGTACCCATCATTGTACTACATTATGTGCCATTTCTGCACCATGTTGCCATCCTGACCTATGTGTTGGTTGCACCTTGTTTTCTTGTTGTCCCTTACTTGTTGTTGTCCCTAGCATGCTTGTTGTCCTTAGCATGCTTGTTGTTGCATGCTAGTTGTCCCTTGCATGCTAGCAGTAACATTGCATGCTTGGTGTATTTGCTACTAAGTACCATACAACTGTCCCAATGTTAGTTAGATGTCCCTTGCATGTTGCTCTCCTTCGGAGACAGATGCTCTAGCTGTTTCGGCAGTTTCGGCTGTTCCCGACAGTTCCGGCAGTTCCGATTGTTCCCGGTAGTTCCGGCAATCCCAGCAATTCCGGCTTTCCCGGAAATTCCGGCTTTTCTGGCAGTTTCGGCTTTTCTGGCATTTCCAGCTTTTCCAGATTTTCTGGCAGTTTCGACTTTTCCGGCATTTCCGGCTTTTCTGGAAATTCTAGCTTTTCTAGATTTTTCGGTAGTTCTAGATTTTCCGGCTTTTCCAGCTTTTCCGGCAGTTCCGGCTTTTTCGACAGTTCTGGCCTTTCCGACAGTTTCGGCTTTTTCGGTAGTTTTGGATTTTCCGGATTTTCTGGCTTTTCCAGATTTTTCGGCAGTTTCGGCTTTCCCAGCATTTCTAGCTTTTCCGACAATTCTAGCTTTTCTGGAAGTTCCAGCTTTCTCCCCTCTCGATCAGGGCAACGTTATTCCTTAGGATCTCTCCTCCTACTAAAACCCAAAGACAAGTAGAGAGAGGAAGAGATACCAAGTGTGTTAAAATGACTTGAAGGCAACCTCTATTTATACTAAAACGTTGAGCACATGTGGGGTTTATTTGGTTGCTGGCCAACCTTGACGAATTGTCTTATAACGCAAATAAATTCATAACTCCATGAATACTTATCGGAACCGGATGGTCTTTAGATCAATCCTACACCTCTCGATGATAGGGATCCAAGAAAAATATCAATTTCCATAAATAAGATGACCCACATGGAGTTTGGCCCTAGTTGCCAATTTTAACAGGTAGGGACATGGTTGGCATGTATGAGATGGATTTGATGGAGGGAGAAACTGAATGAAACTCGGAATGTTGTCCATGTAGCTTTGCATCTTTCACTACGTTCAAAACCTGCAAAATCATATAATTTATTAGTGGGTGGGTTTGAGTTTCCTGGCATGGTATTATTTTTGGTTTTTTCCTCTTTCCTCTTTTTTTTTTAAAGACACACAGGCTGCCTCAAGAGATTTTTTTAACCTGCTTGCATGCCCTGGGCGCCTCAAGGGAAGTTTTCACCCAGGGATCTTTTTATTTTTCTTTTTTCACTCCTGGGTTGCCTTAAGGAGGTTTTCAACCCAAGACTTGGCCTCAGATGCCTCATAGAGGTACTCATCCAGACCTCTTATTGTTTTTTTTTCCTTTTCTTTCACAAATAAAATAGTTTTCAAGAATTGTGTGACTTGGAATCTATGACACTTCCAATCACATTTACCTCCTTACTAATGGTTTTGATGAACTACTCCCTGGCTGGAGGTCTTTTGTAAGCTTTTAATCTATATCCATTGACAAGCAAGGGAATATCTTCCTCATCAATGGTCCTGATTTGAACATCCCCATTGTCATGGCACTTCTCTATTAGGTATGGACCTAACCACCTTGTCATCAATTTTCCTTTTAAGTCCTTGAAACTAGAGTCATATAGCAGATCCCAATCCCCTTCTTGAAAAACCTTGTCCTTGATGTTATTTTCATGCCAAACCTTCCTCTATACTTCAATAACTTCAGTTTGTAGGAGGGCCTACATCCTGAATTCATCCAAACCATTCAACTGGAGTAGCCTCTCCTTTTTTTCCTTCAAAACATCCAAATCCAACTATTCTGCCATTCTCAAGGTGTTGTACTCAAACTCAATGGAGAGAAAATCCTTCTTTCCATAGACAAAGTCATAAGGGCTGAAACCAGTGGTTATCTTCAAGGTTGTATTATAGGCCCAAGTGGCCTCCACTAGTTTATCAGCCCAATATTTTCTATTGATGCTCACAACCTTGGTGAGGATGCCTTCCAATTCTCTATTGGTGACCTCTACTTGTGCATTGGCTTGAGGATGATGGAAGTTGACTTCCTGTGGTTTAACCCATGTTGCCTCAACTAATTTTCGATTAGGTGTGACATGAATTGAGCTCCCTGATTGGTGACTAGTTCCCTAGGGTACCCACACTTGTAGAATACATTCTCCCTTAAGAACTTAGCCACTTTCTCCTGTGTTGCTACCTTGACACCCTTGGTCTCAACCCACTTTGTCAAATAATCAGTGCATGCAATTATGTATTTTTTCTAGTGTGATGGTGGATCAATGGGCCCAATGAAATCCATCCCTGCTTGTCAAATGGCTCTAGAGTCACCTAAGGTTGCAAGGGAATTTCATCCTTGGGAGTAGGTTTTCCCATCTTCTGGTACTGATCATATCGACTGGTGTATCTTCTTGCATCTTGGTGGAGAGTGGACCAGTGGTAGCCAGTTTGCAGTACCTTGAAATTTGTCCTCTTGGCTGCAAATTGACCTCCACAAGGCCCATCATGACAGGCTATAAGGATGTCAAATACTTCCTCCTCCCTGAGAAACCTCTTCAAAATTTTATATGGGCCCATCTTGAAGATATTTCCCCCAATCCAAGTGAATGGGGCGCTCTTCCTTACAATTCTTCTCTTCTCCCTGGATGACAGATTTGGAGGGAACTTTGCAGCAACTAGGTAGTTGGCTATGTTAGCAAACCATGGAGAGAGAACTAAAATAGAAAATAAATTCTCATCTAGCAACTGATCATCAACCATTCCTTCCTCACCTGCAAGCAAAGCAAGTCTAGACAAAAAATATGTAACTACATTTTCTCTACATGGCTTATCAATGATAATTAAATCAAACTGTTGTAATAAAAGCAACCATCTAATAATTCTATCATTCACATCAGGCTTGTTCATTAAGTATTTGATAACAACATGGTCAGTATGTACAAAGGTTTGATAACCAATGATGTAGTGTTTGAATTTGTTCAAGTAATGGACAACAACTAGGAGTTCCTTTTCAGTCACAGTGTAGTTCAATTTAGCCTTGGAAATATTTTTACTAATGAAGTAAATGGCATAAGGAAACTTGTCATATATATGACCTAGATTTTCTCCTATAGCATTGTCAAATGCATTAGCATGGATGTGGAAAGGAAGAGCCCAATTTGGGCCTTTGATTATGGGTGCATTAGTCAACTTCTCCTTCAATATTTCTAGGGCCTCTTGGCAACTTTATGGCCAGCAAAATTCAGATTCCTTGGCTAGAAGTCCAAACAATGGTGAGGATACTTCACTGAAGTCTTTGATAAATATCCTATAATATCCATCTAAGCTCAAGAAACTCATGACATCCCTCTACTTTTGAGGAGTAGGGACCCTTTTTATGATGGAAATTTTATTTGGGTCCACTTGTAGTCCTTCCTGAGATATTAAGTGACCAAAAATAGCCCCTTCATTCATAAAGAATTCACACTTCTCGGGACTAAGTTATAGGTTCATTTCAATTCACTTATTTAATATTTTCCCCAAGTTAGAGAGAGCCTCCAAGAAGTCACACCCATAGGGAGTGAAATCATCCATATAGATTTCTACAGAGTCGTGGAATAGCTCAGCAAAGATTCTTGGAACTTCCCTTTGAAAAGTGGTAGGGAATTACATAATCCAAAAGGAAGGACCCTATAAGCAAAGGTACCCCAAGGACAAGTGAAGGTGGTTTTATCTTGGTCCATTGGGTTGATCTAGATCTGATTATACCACTAAATCTATCCAGGAAAGAGAAGAACTTCTTCCCTACAAGACCATCCAAGACTTGATCAATGAAAGGTAGAGAAAAATAGTCTTTCTTAGTGGATTTGTTTATCTCTTTGTAATCCACAAATATCCTCCACTTTCCATTCTTCTCTGGGACCAAAACTAGAGGAGTGTTGGGCATGGGATCCCCCAAGGGCAGTTTTGGGGCTAAAAGCCCATATTTTGGTCAAATTTTGTAATCCAAGTGTAAAGACTCGCATTTTGTGGTCGTGGAGAGCGTAGGTGTTAAAGAGTCATAGGGTTGTCCACCCTTATTTTGGAAATATAATGTCAGTTGTAGAAGATCTACCCAAATTGTATAAAAAGAGCTAAACTCTAAGTAGATAAAAAAGGAACATGAAAAAGAGTCATATCTTAGAGTAGGAAGTCTAAGTCTTGAGCCGTAGCATAGGTAGAGGCTTTGTAGCTGAGTGCGCAGAGGCCTAGAGTAGAAGTTCGCAGCCGAGTGCGCAAACCCCTGCAGCTGAGTGTGCAGGGTGGGTCGAGTCTAATTGTCTAGAATTATCAATAAAGAGAAGTATTCTACAATTTCTGTGTCTTTATTTCCTGTTTATTCATATTGTTATGTTGGCTACAAATTTTGCTTATAATGCTTATATGATGCACGAATGTATGTAAATGTGTTGGTTAAGTGAGTGCAAGTAAGAACATCTGTTTACGCGAAGCTAACTAAGATCAGCTAATAAGATAAGTAAGACACTTAGCCTAGTTTGGAAAATATCACTGTCCGTTGCCCTAGTAGCGCAAAAGTCCTTGGGCCACGGGTTAGGGCTACACGAAAGCCAATTGTACCCTTTCGCGAAGGTACTGAAGGGTGGAACAGAGGGCTAAGAAACCTGCGCGAAGGCAGGTATAGCCGGAATAAACCGACATCACAACCATCTCAAGGGTGCAGAAACTTGGTTCTAGCATCCCCCCATACTGCTTTGGGTGAGACCTCAGTCCGCGCTGCGCGGGCTGATGCCAAAAGGGCCAGTAGTGTAGGGATTTGTTTGGATAACTAACGTTGAACCTGGGTCAGGCCCCCTCAAACCAACAAATGGTTCCGTTGCCGAGACCAGAATCTGCATAAGAGATGTGTGATGTCGTATCACTGAAATCCAACTAAGAAGGAGATTGGAGACTGGTTGGATAGAAAGATCCACGAGTTCGCGGCACAAGAAAATAGAAATATGTGACTAACAAAAGAACAGTGGCTAGACAGGTACCCATATACGGAGATCCACGAAATATTTTTCACCTCCTTTTAAGTTAAGCTGTATGAGTGGATTGCGAAGCTAGCAGATAGCCAAGGAAGGTGGAAACTTGACGGTCCTATTGTGTGGACCCCATTGCTAGTGCGAAGGTTGGAAGCTTCGGAGGACAAGATCGCGCGTCCTGTCGATCATTGGCTTGATCACATCATAGGAGGATTTGTGACTGAATTCGCCGTCGACACCTCAGTCAGCGATTGCGAGACAGGGCGATGCTTTTTCAAAGGACTGCGAGGTAAGTACGTAAAAGCTTTGAATACTTGGATTAAAAGGTTGTTGTGCGAAAAATAGGTTATGCAGCTACCTTGATGTTTGGGACTACGCGAAGCAAAAAAACTTACAGGAATGAAGGAAATAAGGGTCTGGAGTATAGCCCCTTGATTCACCTCCGCCAAGGGATGAAGGAGTGATAGTGAAGGTCTCTCCACGAAGTGCTATTCAATTAATAAGACAAGGATTCCCACGAATACCGCCTCCACCCACACCACCTCCGACTTCACCGACATCGCCTCAAACTTCACCCATACCACCTCCACCTCCACCGTGGTTCAGTATGGAAAATACAATGAAGTTTCCTTTGTTTAAAGGCTTGGGAAATGAGGACCCAGACCAATTTTGGTTCATTGTGAGGGATGTATAGGAAGCTTAAGGTGTTATAGATGATAATATAAAGAAAGTGACACTGGTTAGTGCTCTGCAACATCGCGCGTTAACCTGGTATATTAAGTACTCTAACGATAACCCGAATGCTAGAGTAGTAGACATCCAGGCAACACCAAATAGGGAATTTAGCAGGCCTAAATCTGAGGCACAGTCGATTGTGGGATTCAAAGAGATCGTGATGCAACTAGGTGAGACACCTTGGGAAGTAGATCAGAGACTGAAATGTACAATCTGTGAAGCCAACATGAATTTGACAGATGGACAGCATCACGAGTGGTTTGTGGCTTCTCTACTACCACGCTTAAGGAGTACGTTTTCACAACAAAAGATAACAACTCAGGCAGAGACCTTGGAGATTGCCATGAGACTAGTCACATGAGACTCTAATGCAAGATCCTAACCTAGGAGTTCAATAGATTCATGCGCAGCTTAAGAATCTGTGCCTTGAGATGCAAAGTCTAAAACAGGACAGGATGGTTCAACCAGAGGTACACGAGGAAGTATGGTGCTTGAAATGTAAGAGTCAGGGTCATGACAAAGACCATTGCCCGGTCTTTGTGAATTACCTTGCAGGAGGAGGACTAATGCCTTTAAGGCCGGAAGTTCAAGCAAGACCTAGCGCGGGGCCTGCATTATGGTGCGTTATTTGTCAGGTAGCCGGAAAACATGCCACGGATAACTATCACTTGCTACAAAGGTATGTGCAAGCACTGCAGCAGTTGTTCTGCAACTTTTGTAGGTCGGTAGGACATGATGAGAGTACTTGTAGGAGCTATGAATTGATGATGGATAGAACTCTCGCCTACAGTGTTCAGGCCGAAACGCGGCCCCTGGACCAAAATGCAGGGATGGTGCAGATAGGATTTTAGGGGCGCGGACGAGGCCGGGGTGAAGGAGGACTTGGTAGAGATTGTAGATTGTTGATTTGCTATAATTGCGGAGGACCAGGAAACTATGCCCACGATTTCACTAATCCGACGCATCTGTCATGCAAGTATTGCACATTGTTTGACCATGAAACATAAGATTGTCCTACACTGATAGCTAGGATACGTGAAAAAGGGGTGCTACCACCTCCCTCGACTCAGAACTTGTAGATGATGAGGTCTGAGCCGCGCGAGGAATATTCGAACGTAAATATAGTGCTCCGGAGTGGAATCACGACAGGGGATGACAAGGGGAAACAACCAGAAGATAGTACTTGGGATTGCAAGGCCCCAACGAAAGAGGCTGAGTTTGATTTGGAGAGTGCTCGGGAAGCCTTCATGGAAGCTAAGAAGAGCTTTGTTGAGGCCTCCACTTCAGGAAGCAAGGATAAGCCTAAGTTGGAGATGGACCCCTCTATGCTCACAACTTTCCTAGAAACCTGTATGAACTTACCGCGCAACAGTAAGGCTGTAAAAGGGCTACAAGAACTCATCAATAGATGCGTTGGGACCGTGCCAAGAGAACCACGCATAGTCCGAAGGATAAATAAGCATAAGACAAGGACGGGGTGTGAAATGAGACTCACCACGCAATGGATCAAGTCATTCTGGATTTGGGGTTAGACACAAATGTTCTATCGAAATAGACATGGGAGCGAATGGGGAGACCTACATTGTAATGGTCTCCAATTCAGCTAAGGATGGCGAATCAGCAGAAAATCATACCCATGGGGCAGCTGCAGGGGGTGATCATGGATATTGAGGGAGCGAGCGCGCTAGGAGATTTTGAAGTAATAGAGATTGTGGATGCCAGCAATCCCTACCCTGCGCTCTTGAGAATTGACTGGGCTACTAATACGAATGGGGTAATCAATCTAAAGAAGTGAAAGATGATCTTTGAGAAGAAATCACTGTGCGTAATAATACCCCTGGATCCTATTGAAGGATCGCGCTGTACGGAACTAGTCTGCAATTATGAGAGTGATGATGATCTGGACTGCATCTATAAAATAACAGCACGAAACCAAGAATGGGTGAATCCTACTGCGGATGGATGGATTACGTGGGACTGCGAAATTTCTTGCACTTCAAACTCTAACAAAGAAATAGAACACTGGCAAAATCGGTTACATGAAGTAACTACGTTGAACTGCAACGTGATGACCCAGTCACTGCTTTGTGTCATCAGAGATAAGAACTCTGCCTAATTATGATGGACTAAATGAGGTATATTTTTTTTGGATGCATTTGAAAGGGAGGTGCCAGAAAATCAACACTTCCAGGCCTTGGAATGGGCACTACACTCTACACCTGCAAGATGGTGGGGTATGCACAAGGGAAGCTTTGATGATTGGAGCAAATGTAGGAGGATGATGAGAGCACGATTTGGGAAGCCTAAGATGCGACTGACAGACAAGTATGATGGGCAGAATGATCCGCACGCGTGTTTGACCAAAGGAGAGAAGAACTATTCTACCACTAAACGCAAGGGGCTAGCTATGGTGTATGCGCTCCAGAAGTACCGACACTACTTGCTAGGAGGCCATTTTAAAATGTATACGGATCACTCTACGCTGAAGTACCCTGTCAATAATCCTGTGTTGGGGGGGTGAATATGGATATGGCTTTTATTGTTCCAAGAGTAGGATTTTGAAGTTGTTGTGAAGCCTAGACGATTAAACGCGGTACCAGACCATCTGTCGCGCATCAAGACAGGGGAGGAAGCCACTAATTTGGAGGAAGGATTACTTGATGCGCAACTCTTTGCCATGTGCACCGCGGATGGTCATTTCGAGGATATAACACACTTCCTAACAATAGGAACTGCACCGGAAGGATACTCTGTCCAACAAAAAAAGGAATTAGTGGTGCACACAGCAGATTTCTCTATCATTGTTGGGCATCTATACAAGATAGGGACTGATGAGATATTGCGACAGTATGTACCTGAGCTTGAATGAAGCAGCATCTTTGCAGACGCTCATGGGGGTGCCACGGTAGGACATTATGCAGGTAGAGCAACCACACAGAAGATTCTACGCGCAGGGTTGTGGTGGCCAACCCTTCATCAGGATTCAAAAGCATATTGCAAGGCATGTGATTTATGTCAAAGAATAGGTAGGTCGTCATGGAGGGATGAAATGCCTTTGAATCCGAAAATAACGTTACAACCTTTCGAGAAGTGGGCAATAGATTTTGTAGGACCCATTCGGCCTCAAGGGAAGACAGGGGCGAGGTACATTATCACTGCAATGGAGTATTTGACTCCTTGGGCAGAAGCGCAACCTTTGAAGGATTGAATAGGCGCGATGACTGCAAATTTCCTATTTGAGCATGCATTGACGTGATTTGGATGTCTAGAGATTTTGATGAGTGATCGGGGTACGCACTCTCTAAACGAAATAATCAACGCGCTAACAGAAGAATTTCAGGTATATCACTAGAAGAGCACACCTTATCACCCACAAGATAATGGGATAGTGGAGGCGTTCAAAAAGTGCTTGAAAATGTGCTGACCAAGTTTTGCAATGCTCAGCGAAGTGATTGGGACCTATGCATACCTATAGTGATATGGGTTTATCGGACGACGTGCAAGAAGTTAACGAGACAGACACCCTTTAGGTTGGTATACGGGGTTGAAGCGGTGATGCCTATGGAGTACATTGTGCCTAGTTTGCGCATAGCGGCACTCACGGGTATGACATATCATGGAGCCCTGGAAGAGAGGCTCACGCAGTTAGATGAGCTTGAAGAAGAGAGATTTTTGGCTGTATTTCATCAACAGGTCCAAAAGTAGTGCGAAAAAATGTGGCATGACAGACATATTAAGTTGTGCAACTTTAATATGAATGACTTGGTGTTGTTGTATGACAGTAAGTTTGATAAATTTCCAGGGAAATTTAGAATGCATTGGCTGGGGCCCTATGTTATTAAGGAGATTACCGACGGTGGCACGGTCTAGTTGGTTAAGTTGAATGGAGATCCCTTCCCAAGAAAGGTGAATGGCAGTCAATTGAAGCCATATACAGGTGGCCCGGCCATCTAACTATGCGACAGAAGCACAGTCTTAGCACTCCAAGAAACTAAAAGGAGGCGCGGGACTATAAACTACACTACCTGGGTTGGGGAGTTGCACGATTTCAGGACTGCGCGAAGCAAGAAAGTGTCACAGGGTCCGCGATAGCACGAAGGCAGTTGCACTACTCGTGGAAATAGCGCGCCGGTCTGCTGGAAAGTGACTGTTAAAGTCACTGTTCATGATTTGATGGTCAGGTTGTGGCCAAATGGAGCGAGCGGCAGGCATTTAAGGTGAAATTTATGGGTTAGATTCTTGAAAATATGTTGCGAATCTAGCATTAATGGGCCAAATGTGGGGGGAATGGTCAGATTTGAATTCAAAAGGCCCTATAAATCATAGGTGGTTGTCCAGCAAAAAAAACTTGGCATTTTGAGAACTGAGTTGTTGCGTGCTCAGGTATACATGAACTGAGACCTATTCAAGAGTCTAAAAATGAATTCATTGTTTGAGCAACTACCAGAGACACTGCAAGAATTGTGGAATAGAGCTATGTCGGCATCAGCAGAAGCCATGGACACGGGAGCAGTGACAGTCGAGGAAGCCACGTAGAAAATTGAGGTAGTAGAAGTTGCCCCAGAGAGTGTCAAAGTGGTAGTCGAAGTTCCTAAATCACCTAAAACATCGATACCAAAGAAGGATAAGTAGGCTATACTACCGATGTGCATCTCACCAAGAAACCCACAGAGGACCAAGCTCACTTTGCAGGAAAAGGGGAATGCCATTAACCTGGAGGCAGACGAGGAAGAATCTGAAGAAATCCTGGTGGATGAGGAGGATGTGGAAATGGAAGTTGAAACCTAGTGTGTGGACCCTATTACCAGGTTACCAGAATATTTTCCTCCGCGTAAGGGAAAAACCAAGGTACCAAAGGGACATAGACGAGAGCAAGAGCTCCCTGCAAACTCCATTTCTCCCGGATGACATTGTTTTTGATAGGTTGCGCTTAGGGCGGGTTCCTATACTAAAGTTCGAAGCAGATCAAGAAATTCCCACATTTAGCGACTGATCAATTAATGCGTCAACGGATTGATACGACTACTGCAACGATTGAATTACAGCCGCGGATATGGCTTAAGGGTGTAGAGAAAGTTGGGCTACTCAACCTTCTCTGGGTACCGCATTACCACTGCACCCAAGTAACCATCTTCATCATCAAGAAACTGCTCTGCTTGGTGCATGATGGGTGTTTGTGGATGGAGGAGTGCATTCCCATCACATACCACTTGATTCATCGGATCACACGGCTACCTTACTCAGGGGAGAATCCAACCAATATATTAGAAGGAAAAGGTGGTGATTTGGCCCTCGCAGAAGCTATGAAGCAAAAATTCAAGTTGGAGAAGAAGAAGCGGGGATATGTCATCTCCAGCATTAACAACATTGTAGTCAAGGTAACAACACAAATATTAGCAGGGAAGGTGATACGAAGTACCACGTGGATAAGGTGCCAGCACCTATTATTGCATTAGCAGCCTAATGTGTTGAAGGAGTCCAGTTCAACTAGGAAAATTATCTATGCAATGAGTTCCTTGCAAGCTTTCACAACACATAGGAGCAGAGAAAGACATTCCACTACGAGTGGCTCTTTCTCTCAATTGTACTGGTGGCATGGGAGCTGCCCGAAGACAGCCAATTCCCTTCGGTCGTGCTGGACCTTCTAGAGGCAGTGAAGTACGCTTTGTTGTGGGCGACCAAGGATGCGCAACGCATAAAAGAAAGCAAGATGAAGGAAAGCTCGCAACACTACAGGCAACTCAACAAAAGATTTAGGGTGCCAGTTCAGCGGCAATCACCGAACAGAGAGTGGAAGAAGACTAGTAGGCAGTCGCTCAATGCGCTTCCGAGGTAGTAGTCACCCTAATGGAGCTGGGAGGTCTTCGCGCTAAGATCTATGTGCCTATCGAGTGACTCGAGGGTAAGTAACGATGTTTGTGTTGGGGGCCTGTTGGGCGCGAGATCCCCCAAGGGTAGTTTTGGGGCTAAAAGCCCATATTTTGGTCAAATTTTGTAATCTAATTGTAAAGACTCCGCATTTTGTGGTCACAGAGCACGTAGGTGTTAAAGAGTCATAGGGTTGTCCTCCCTTATTTTGGAAATGTAATGTCAGCTGTAGAAGATCTACCCATGGTCCACGGACCATGGAATTGTATCAAAAGAGCTAAGCTCTAAGTAGATAAAAAATAAAAAAAAGGAACATGAAAAAGCGTCATAGCTTAGAGCAGGAAGTCTAAGTCTTGAGTCGTAGCATAGGTAGAGGCTCTACAACTAAGTGCATAGAGGTCTAGTGTAGAAGTTCGCAGCTGAGTGCGCAGGGCAAGTCGAGTCTATAATTGTCTGGAATTATCAATAAAGAGAAGTATTCTACAATTTCTGCGTCTTTATTTCCTGTTTATGCATCTTCTTCTGTTGGGTATGAATTTCACTTATAATGCTTATATGATGCGTGAATGTATGTAAATTTGTTGGTTAAGTGAGCACAAGTAATAACATCTGTTTACGCGAAGCTAACTAAGATCAGCTAATAAGATAAGTAAGACACTTAGCCTAGTTTGGGAAATATCGCAGTTCGCTGCCCTAGCAGCGCGAAAGTCCCTGAGCCATGGGTTATGGCTACGCAAAATCCAATTGTACCCTTTCATGAAGGTACTGAAGGGTGGAAAAAAGGGCTAAGCAACCTACGCGAAGGCAGGTATAGCTGGAATAAACCATCACAACCATCTCAAGGGTGTGGAAACTTGGTTCCAGCATCCTCCCATACTACTTCGGGTGAGATTTCAGTCCACGCTCCGCCCAAGGAGACACCCACTCACTATCTAAGATGGGGTAAATGAATCCTCCATCCAACAACTTCTGCAATTGTTCTTTGACTATGTCTTTGAGGGTTGGGTTCATTCTCCTCTGAGGTTGGTGTATTGGTTTTCATCCTTCCTTAATGTAGATGTGGTGAGTACACACCAAAGGATGCACTACCTTCATTTCCTTATAACTCCAGGAAAAAGCATCAAAGTGCTCTCTCAGCATGTTTCACAACTTCTCTTCCTGATGGGTGAGAGAGGGGTTTATTTTCAATGTTTTAAATGGACCAAATTATACCATTTTTACATGACCAAGACTTGAGTCAACTATGCACAAATCAATCCAAGGTTTATTTTCAGATTTATTCACCATCTCATCAAGAGGCATGGTGCTAGGGGGATGCTTCTGGAGGATTTGATCAATGAGGTCATCTTCATTAGGTTTCCCCCATCCTATAATAGGATCTAGGGTACAGATTGGGTAGGATGTGATATGGTATACTTCATCTTCCTCCTCCTCTTCCAACCATAAGGGTAAGTCATGCTCCAAGGATGGTTGAGAAGGAGGGTACAATACCAACTATTTTGGCAAATGCCCAGTCTTAATGGTCATGTTCCCAAATATGAAACTTATGTAAGCATCGGTAGTCGCTAGCGATGGCCTTCCAAGGATGAGAGGATAGCCATTGAATTTGGTCTTGGGTTGGAGAACTAATAATTCATCAGGGTACTCCCAATAATCAATAGAGACAATCACATCCTCAACAACTCCCTCAAGAGCTACTGTGAATATGTTTGCAAGTTGCAATATTGTTGTGGTCTTTCTTAAGGATCCTTGGAGATTCAGTTTGAGCATGATCTCCTTAGTCATCACATTGATGGCAGCCCCAAGATAAATCAAGTTGTGGATAACAATGATGCCATCAATGTGCACATCTACCATAGGAATTCCAGGGTCTAGATACTTTGGGCAAATCACTCTCCCCAGCATTAAGTCATACAATTGTACAATGACATTAATGGTAGGGGTGTCTTTCTTTCTCCTCCCAGGATGTTTCAAGAATTTCTCCTTGATTATATTATTGTAGATGGGGACATCTTGGATGGCTTGGAGGAGTGGGATTTTAACACACAAGTTTTTCAATTCTCCCAGAAGTTTAGTCTCTTTTTGGGTGTGCTGACTAGGATGGATCAATATTTCAGGAAAAGGAGGTGGATTGGCTTTAGGAACACTCTCTTCCTTTTCCACCTCAAGCTCCTTAGGTGGAGATGGAGGTTGGTTATTTGGAAGCACTCTTCAAGGCCTGAGGTTGATTTCTTGAATTTTCAAAGCATAAGCACGGTAGGATGTCTCTCCACTATAGACTTGTTGTGCATGTTTTTTGTTCGGGTTCAGATTTGGTTGAGAAGGCACTGAGGTTGCTTCGGTGGAGCAAGATGAAGGACCTATGGTTGAGATGGAGGTGGAGGCAATAAGGATGGAGGTTGGTTTAATGCAGGCCTCCAACCTTGTGATGGGGTATTCCACTCAAGATGTGGGGGAACATATGGCTGAAATGATTGATTGGCAGGTTGGGAAGGGTATTGAGGTGCATAAGACTAAGGAGAAGGTGTGTATCATGAAGCATGAGTAGGATAACACCAAGGGGGAAGGGATGCATTCTGATTGGGATTGTAATAGGAATAGGATGCCCCTTGCATGCCCTGTTGTTATGGTCAAGGTCCTTGAGGCCTCCTTTGATTGATATAACATAGTTGTTCAACCCCACCTTCATCCCCTTGGTATACAGCCTTCAATCCAGGAAAAGAAGGGCACTTATCTATGGAATGTGTTTCCTCACAGATCGATCAGACCTCTATAACATTTAATGGACATTTATTTCTTGGGTGTCTTCTAGTGCATCTAGGTCAAAAGATAGCTAAGGCTCTCTCTACTTCATCATGCTTCCTCTTAATCTACATGGTGTCCATTTGAAGAGAAAGGGTGTGAAACATTTCACTTTTAAAGTATTCCAACATGTTTCCAATTTCACTCTTGGTAGATGTGTTGGAGGAAGAGGAGTTGGCCAAATCTTGACTAGCCCTACACTTCTTTCTGGAAGCCCTAGAATGGTTTTTGAAAATTGTCTTGATATCATCATAAGATAGTTGATAAATGTCCCCTCCTGATAGAATTTTTAGGGTTTCTAGAATGTCCTCCCTGGTTCCTCTAAGGGCTTATTTTTTCATCCTAGCATCTCCATTAGTCTCTCTAATGGGAAAAGAACTTGCATTTATGTTTTTAGTCTCATTCCTATTTTCAGCAATGGTGTAACTGTGTGGAATGGTTTCTTCTTCTTCTTCCCTAATGCACTCTTCAAATATCTCTGGTTGTTCACTTAATGGTTCTTCTAATTCCCTTGCAGTTAGAGAGGGAAGCTGATAGTCACCGAAGAAGAGGGAAGATTAATTGTTTGATGGTGTGGGGGTATCTGGTAATAATTTCCCTAAATTGTCTCTACTCCTACGAGGCATGGAAGAATTTTTTTCTTTTTATGTGTTTTTCAAAATTAATTATAAAACATAAAGGAAAGAAAAATAACATCTACCTACTAAATGAAAATTATAAATAAAAGAATAAATTACATCTACCTAGACACCTCCCGAGCAATGATGCCAAAAAGTGATGAGCCTTAGTATTGTAGCAAGAATATTGTAACTTCTAGGGCTACCAAATTTAGTTTATCAACCCGGGGTTTCGTACAAACTTGGAGGTGGCAGTGCTATATACATAGCAGTTGCATCATTTGACTCATGTCACTTCTCAACTGGGGCACTTGACCATTAGGGTTCCAGACCAATCCTCTATTGAACTAAAAGGAGTCTGACTACTGATAGTGAATGTAAATCTAGTTCTAGTGCAGGGAAATTAAATTCTTGTCTATTTAGGAAATGAAAGTTGAAAACTGGTAAATGATATGAAATGTCATAAATCATCTAGCGATGAAATGACACAAAATACTTGCAGAAAGGAACTATGTTAATCATGAAATTTATCATTAAGCTAACAAGACTGCTTGAAAATAGAAATTTACTCTATCATCTCAGAATTCAAACATGCATGCATTAACTATCTCATTCACATTCACAGAAACAGTCTTAATTGCTAACTTTAGAAATATAAAAGCCAATACTATTTGATCTTTCACAAGGGAAAGGAATAGGAAAGTTGACCTAGGTGGCACTTCTGGTCATGGAATCTAAGATGAGGGGCTAACCTACTCCTATACTAGGCTATCCTATCATTTCAGGTCAAAACAGGTTGCTACAGGTTTGCTACAGGAAACTGCTACAAGATGTTTTGATCTGCTACAGGATGTCCTGAACTACTACAGGAAGTTAGCTGAGAGGTTTTGGAGGGTAATAAGAGTGAGATGAGGTGTTGGAGGGGTACATGACAGCTGTAGAAGGTGTAGGTAAGGTGAACGATGCCCAAGGCCAAGCCCAGCACCCCAAGGAGGTCGAATTTTCCCAAGGAAGCTTGCTTATGGTGGAGGGAAAATAGAGGTTTGAACTATGGGTTGGTATACCTTGAAAGAAGGTGGAGAAGGCCTAGGTGAAGCTAGTTGGAGGAGTCCCTTCCTGTAGATTAACAATCCCTGCAATAAAACTTGTTTCTCTTTTCATTTATAAATCACTACATGTTCACATGGAAAAGATGAGTTGAATTTAAGAAAGTTGATCTATCTATTGTTAAGACTAGATCTATGAAATGGGTTGCTTTTAAATCTACATAAACCTTAAGAAAACAAGATAACAATTGCATATGCTTCCAATAAATCATAAACAATTATCTAGCTAAGAATGAAACTCAATTTATGTAATAAACAAAAGACGAAATTTGTTTTTGGGGTTGTGAGAGTGAGGTCCTCTAATCATAGTCCCATGAGGGAAATGAGATAGGGGCCTTTGTCAAAAGATTTTATGGTATAATTTCCTTCACTAAACTACAACACTAATCTACCTCTTTAACCTAAAGGACACAAGGTTAAGCAACTTTCTAAGCTAATAGAAACACATAAATAAACTTCAACAGCTAACTATCATCCTAAGCTAAGAATACAACTACAAAAGAGGAACTTCTGCTGCTAGGGTTGGGCCCTAGCCCAAGAGCTTCAACCCTCTGAGTCAACTCAGTGCTGGATCAAAACAGAATTTCTCATTATCATAAAAGTGTCAAGTACATCATAACAATAATAGTCAAAATGTTTTAGCTCAAATGGCCTCTTGGCTAAAATAAAAATCTTGAAAATAAATGATTCCCTTGGCTCTCTTATTTATACAAAACTGGAGCTACCAACATATCCATAGAAAATAGGTATACTTGGCTCCCTAACTCGAGAATAACTCTTCCTTGACTGTCACTAGCTTGGCTTCCAATGATCTCGGTTTGTTTGGTTGTCAGTGTCACCGGGCTGATGAGATAGAGTGGCGGAATATTCGAATGATTTGAGGAGTTAAGGAGGGATACCAACTCCCAAAATCTCTCTTTCTTGCCTACTTTGAATTCTTGCACTTAATTCAGCCCAAAATTGCTCCAATTCCTGCAGTTAACAGATATTAGGCCACAAGACATAATAACTCAGCTTTACTCTTCTCACTAAGCAAAATATAACAAAATATGTAAATAAATGTGAGAAAATTCAATTTAATAAGTTGGAGAGTGGCATTGTGACCCATATAATTAACATATTAATGAGCCTCATCACCTAGTTTTAACCTGAAAATCTGTGTAACAAAGAAAATATCTCTGACTCGGATACTGTCTGCAATATCTACTCCATAGACAGCACAGGGTAGTTATCCTTGTCCGAGGTGCGATTCAAGTTGTGGAAATCTACACACAAGTGGATTTCCCTATACTTCTTCCTTACTAGGACCAGATTTGACAATGTCGTACTCTATATATTATCCGAGCATCCAACAACTTCCTTAACTCCTTTTCAATCAGAGGCTCAAGCGTTGGGTGTACCTTTCGTAGCTTCTATTGGAAACGCTCGGCTCCTTCTTTGATTGGAATAACATGTTAGATTATTCGCGCGTGATAAGTTTTGATCTCATCATATGTCCACGTGAAAACATCTTGGTACTGCTTGAATAAGCGGATGAAATCTTCTCACTCCTGTGGTGTACTACGAGTACCGAGATTGAAAATTTCCGTATCTTTCTTTATTCCAAGATTTATTTTCTCATGAAACAATGTTGAGCTATATGTTTTTGCATTCAAGGGCCCTTGAAACCAATTTTGCAGGTCATACAGCTTCTCAAGTGATACCACACCTTTTGGCATGGGGTTTTCTTCATTTTCACGGGTTGCATCCTACAACGCTTTCTTGTGCTCGTCTTCGTCAACAGTTGCGTCCTTGAATACATCATCGTTCGCCATAAAGGAAAGTATCTGTTGGTCATCATTAAAAATGCGTAAGTTAGTTATATTATCAGGGACAGATGATTTTTAAAGAATCTCTATAGAAAAACTGTCCCTAAGCAATCACAACCTAGCAACAGCATTTGTTAATGCAACCACAGATGTGTTACGCATTCTAGGAACATAAATAATATTGAAAGCTTGGAAATGAGAAATCAAATGCCATACCTCTTGTTGATAACCCTTTAGATTAGGTGAGACACAATGTGTAGTATCACGTACCTGTCGCACGACAATTTCTAAGTCACCTACTACTTTGAGGATTGCAACATTAAGGGCAATGGCTCTTTGCAAGCCCAAGATGAATGCTTCATATTCCGCGGTGTTATTGGTGCACTCAAATTCCAAGTGGTTGGAGATCTAATGTTTCCTCTATCGCGAGTCTATTAAAACAAAACCAACTCTAGAGCCCTCTTATGTCTTAGAACCATCAAAATATAGTATCCAAAAGGACTATTTGTTGCACTAGTACTACTATTACTACTACTACTAACTGTACAAATGTCATCTTCACCAGTTGGACTAGGAAGGAGTTCCAACTATGTGTTAGGTGGAACTGGGGATGGGTTAACAAGATAGCACTCCAGATCAGTTTCAAGAAAGCAATTTCCAAAGATAAGATCTGCGAAATCCATTGGCTCATTTTTTCCTTCGAAGGGAGTAACCGTGTGTTTCATATATCCCTCTAACTTCACCCGGATATGATTTTTCTTTCCCTTTTATGGAAGCCACAAATGTTACCAATCTGTAGAAAAATACCCCTATAACTTTTTAGACTAGTCTTTGCTCAAAAATATGTCGTATGCTTCTGGAATGTCCACAATTACATTGGTGAACTGGTTGGTCAGATGATAAGAGAATAAGCATATTTTGGAGTTCACCAATCACATGGACAAGAGTCTTGTCCAAATGAATGATTTGTGCACCCACTTTGCATTGATTTTCTTTGCTACATACAAATGAATGACATTTACAGATGCATTGGAATCAACTAAGCAATTGTGCACATTATAGTTAAAATTTTTGAACGTTAACAGAAGAGGAGGGTAGAGCGTGTTTTCATCTAACGTTAAAGAGTTAAGTACAAATTTGAGGGAACCAAAGGGCGTACCAGATCCCTTATGTGAAGAAGCACCGTTACCGAAGGTGGATTGTTCAAGTGCACGGACAAGCAGTTTCCGTTGGTTTGTGATCTTTGCCAGTTCAAAGAGTGAAACATATGTGAGAGCTTTCTTCATCTCATCAATTGTGTTGTAATATATTGTGGGAGACAATTTTGAAGTGTCTGGAATATTTGCTTTATCTCCTACTTCTAGAATGATGGGCCTACTTTTTCTTTTTGCAAAAGTACTTTTTGTTGTATCCACATTTCCAGACTTGCTCTAAGTGTTTTTGGATGAGTTGACGTCTGATGTGATCTTCCTGAGCAAATGCTCTTCCAATTTTTGCTTCGTTAACTCTTGTGTGAAGGCATGCCCTTAGCTTCTCAAGTTGTATTGATTGTTACGTTGTTGAGTAGATGCCTCATTTAGAGGTTGTTCTTCAGTACTCTTCTTCTCAGCTACAAAAACACAACTAAATGTGTTTGTTGTGTGAATGACATTCGTAATTTCCTCATTTGCAGCATTCTCTTCCTTCTCTTTTGTCATCTCAGCCTACTCATCTGAGAGCATTGTATTAATAAAGTGCATAGCAAGAGTGTTTATGTTGTGGTTCCATTGCGGGCGTGTCTTTTCTTAATGATATTATTGATGAAACGAACAGTATTGATCCATGCCCACACTCTCAACATTTAGCACAACATTTGAGCTTTATGCATACTTGGTCAGCTAGTTTTTGTTGCTACCAAAGTTAGAAAACCTTATAAGAATGTTGAATCTAGGAGGCTCGATGCTCATGGTGGCCTCGCTTGACCTTTGTTTCAATTCTTCCAACTCATTTGACAGAGACTTGATGGTGTGGGTCAAGCTCTCTAGATCGGTTTCTTCCTTCTCTTGGCCTTTATTATGGAGGCATGAGACATGTTACCCGTGTAATTGGAGTCCTTTGTTGGTTCATCATATGCGATGACTCCAATCGCATGCAAGTCCTTTACAACTGCAATTTCCTCTTCGAAATTTTCAACCAAAGTTGGCTTCACAGTTCTCTTCACGAACTGCACAATGCTTGTTGGCAAGACATATGTGAAATAATTGATGGTGGAGTCATGAGGTTTTGTGTTTGCTAGAAATCTATTCAAGATATGGTTAAACCTCTGATTGAAATATTTCATTTTCTCTTTTTGCTCCACCGTTAAGACTTCCCAACTATCTTAAAATCATGGCGGGGGTTTTGCATCAGCAAATTTCTCAAGAAACAATTTCTTAAAACCCCTCCAATTTTGGATCGAGTTTGGAGGAATATTGTGATACCATACAGATGCTCTTCCATCTAAGGTCACAGAAAAAGTCAACATGCAACATCATCATAACGTACCTCAAGTATTTGTATATGCAGGAAAAATTTGTCCAGATGGTCATCTTCTTTCACTGCTTTGTCAGGTTCATACTTTGTTAATAGCTTCTCTGGGTGCCTCGAATCTTTTGTGACGCACCCGATAGTGCAAGTGGGCCCTAAGTCATCCAATATAGATCTTTGTCTACCATGTCTTCCTCATTGTTTTCCCCCTCTTCGTCAGAATCTGATGGGTCTTATTCTTCTTCTTCTTCACCACCTAACCCCTAGAAAGTATCATCTGAGAGTTCCACGTTACAACCGTCGCCACCATTGAAGGATGGATGATGCTCTAGTTTATGCATTCTCCTCAGATTTTGCTAACTCTTCAAGGGTGGAAAGAACCAAATATTCAACTGTTGAAACCATTATCCCAATGGGGGTGGTTTGGTTCTTCTTTGTAAAATATGGAAGATTATGTACTTCGGGTATCAATCCAATAGCTCTTGCAAACTTTTGGGTGATAGGGCAGATTGCTCGGATCTAGTTTTAAGAGATATCATCAGTTTGTACAGTCTCAGGCTGAGAAGGATTACCAACTTGAGGAATATGTGCAGGGAAGGTGCTGGGAATATTACTGCCTTGGCGGGAGAAGTAGAATTTGGGTGGGTGAGGTTATCAGCCATAAAAATATGGCTACCCTCCTTTCAGTGCCAGAAATGTTGATGATGCTATAACCGCCAACATTCAAGGGGTCTCATCGATATGTTGTCCCAATTATACCTCACACTGTTTTGGATAGGAGCCCCATACAGAATATGGCATGATTGCCAGTTTCTTAAATATTTTACTTGGCTTTAACTATTAGCAAGAGAGAGGAAAGAAAATGTGCCTTCGAAAAGCAAGTGAGTGTGCCTAGTGAGTGTTCGGTTGTAAGTGTGTCAAGGTTCTTCTACTGCGAAGGGAGAAAAGAAAGTGAGCCTCTAAGAGAGAGGTAATAGTACCACCCTAGTAGAGACACACGTAACCAAGAAGGATCTGTCTAACATCTAGCAGAATAGTCCACAAAGATGCGACAGTCAATACAACCAATTAATAAGAGAGATTTGTCTAATATCCAGCAGAATATTCCACAAGGATATGACAACAATAGTAACTATTACAACACATTCTCAATATGATAAGTACTAAAATAATCGAAATAGTTCAACTACTTTAGCACAGATGAAAGCAAACATGAATTACAAACATCCACAAAATAGTCTTACAAATATTCATAATCCATGCATGAAGAATGTGTTGACCATGAGGCTTCTTATATTAAGTAAAAGTTCCAAGACACATGTATACAATGAACACCACTAGCTCCAATAATGGAGTGTTGGAGCCACTCCTTGCTCCCAAAAAGAACTAGCATGTCTCTCTAATGCCTTTCGGAAGGAGCCAAGTTGAAAAGTCCTTTTCTCATACAATGAGGGTGTATATATAAGAAATGAAGTGATGCTTCACCTTCCTTTTGACTCTTTGACTACCCTCTTGACTCTTTGACTTCCTATGACTTTTTGAATTTGCACGACTCTTCACATTTGAATGTGTCCCTTTGACTTCCACTTTACAATACATTTTGAATAAGTAATTACATAATCCAAAATAATGATGTGGCATATGACCGCTCATAACATGACACTGCTGACATGAACTGCTTGATGACATGGAAAGGTCAAGCCACTTCTTCTACTGCTTGGTATATGTCTTCTTGAGAATGCTCTTCTATCCACCTCCTTATGGCTTAGAGGTAAGGAGACTTCAATGATATCAAGTCCTGAGTTATGGTCACAAATTAGTGTCCCTTTTGTCTTCTGCTTGATTGATAAGCTTGCATAACCAGCTACAAAAGTGTCTATCAACATGTTTCCCTTCTTCATCTCCCTCTTCATTATCTTTTCATGGTATGATAGAGTACCTGCATCTGCAATTCACTCATGACGAGATGACATCAGTTCGATAAAACCCCTAGTCTAAGATGACACATGTTGGCCCACTGACTAATTTGGTAGAATTTTTAGCTATGGAGAAAGGTCTTTCAGCTGCTATCCATGAAGTATTTCGGTTATTGCAAGTTGATGGGGACTCCCAAGTTATGGTAAATTGTTTACAGCAACTCTTAACTGGTCAACATCCTTATAAATTAATACAAAGTTGGAGGCTGGAGAGTATTGTGTCAAGCATTAATTCTCTCCTTACTCAAACAGATTATGTTTTGGTTATGCATTCTCATCATTTGATCAATATGGATACTGACTTTTTGGCAAATATTTTTTGCAAATATATCACCTT
This sequence comes from Pinus tabuliformis, assembly GCA_031772625.1. Lineage (NCBI taxonomy): Eukaryota > Viridiplantae > Streptophyta > Pinopsida > Pinales > Pinaceae > Pinus > Pinus tabuliformis. Next base: position 790,117,194 of record CM062819.1, on the reverse strand, counting down.
ATCCTTGGAGAAGTGTTGGCCCCCGACTTATTTGATGAACGAATTTGATATCCTTTTGTAAATATTATGCAATGATGATTTCATCCCCGATCAGGGTGTGTACAAGTCTTGGGAGGTAGTTGTTTGGGATGATGTGCCAGACACACATTTTCCCCATGACTTGGGTTGTGTGGTAGCGTTTGGGAGAGGGAGGTTGGAGCACTTGCTTGTCGTTTCATCGTCTTAAATTTTACTCATTTGTAATGGGTTGGCACAACTACCTCCTCCAGACAGTGAATTTCAAGGTTGACTTTTTTTGTTATCATAATAGAAATGTCGTTGAAGGTTGGTGGCACATCTCGTACTTCATGTAGGTTCTTTGTGGATTGGTGGCACTATCTGATGATGTTTTCCTTCAAAATGGTGTTATTATTATTGCGTGATACTCCCTTTTGGGTCGATGGCATTATGTTATTATGTCAGTTGGCTTGTGGGGTGCCTTGCGGTATTTGTTTGTAACTTTGTGCTTCCTTTGTCTTTGTTGTCTAGGTGGCTCATGTGTCTCTAGTCCTTTGTGTTGTATTTTTGGGTTGTAACGTTGTTGGAAAACTAAAGCCCATATCCTGGGTCCTCGTGATGAGTTTTTCATTGCGATTTATGATGTTTAAGATCTCTCTCGATATCCATGATGTAATTATTTTTTTGCATTAATCGAAATTGTTTCCAGCTTAAAAAAAAATGATATTGAAAACAAGTACAACTAAATTTACAAAAAATTATGCTCCAAAGATTAAAAATGTTTAATTTTATAATTTTGAAAAGAAAACCCAAAACAACCCCAATATGAACTTTGTCCACTCATTTCAAAGGTATTATGTACAAAATTATTCAATGACATGTGTCTTGATAAATTTGGACAAACTCCTATTTCTTCCATCAAAACATTACTAATTTACAAGTTTTATGTATAAAAAATTACAAATATTGGGTATAAGAATATTTAACAATATTTTGTATCTTCATTTATTAAATAAAACTTGTCTTGATTCAATTAAAAAATATTACTTTTAAAGAAAATAAGTTGAAAAATATTAAGGAAAAATTGTATGTCTTAAGTCTATTTAGAAAACTCCCTATCTCTTTTGTGGAAACAATATGATCCAAAATTAATGGTAGTAGATTAAGAAAATCAATTTTATAGTAGGATTAGAAACCAAAACCGTTGGTTGTTAACATTATATTTATAGTGACAAGAAGACATGTTTATTATTTCTTATATTGTCTTGTTTATAATGACACTTTCGATAAACTCTCTAACATTATATTTATGTATTTATAGTGACAAGGAGACATGTTTATCATTTCTTATGTTGTCTTGTTTATAATGACACTTGCGATAAACTCTCTAGAAATCCTTTTGATCTAAAATATGTATAAGAAATAATTTCATAAAATGAATTGAAACAGTTGTTACATCCACAAAAAGTTGAGAGGTTGGGGTTATGAACATTATAACTCAACTTAAAACATATGCCAAGTAGATTGTATTCATTAAAGAGAATGAAAACTTGAAGACTATGAGCTTACCATGAATATCTTAATAATAGCCATAAAAGGAAGTTGTTGAGATTCGTCAGCGATTTAGAGAGAAATCCAAATCCATAGGTCTTGTTGATAAAGGAGAAGTTAATATAATTCTCTCAACCATCCCTTTAGATCTCACACGGAAAGTGAGATAATGAGACAAGTTTAGTCAAAAATTAATGTCATTTTGTTGTGATTGACTTTAAAAATAAATTTACAAGTTTTTAATGATAAAAGAAGATTATTTAAAGAAATCTTAAATAGAAAAATAAATCAAATTTTAATATTCACAAAATATTGCCGAAACTTTACAAAAAATCTAAAACAAAAATTTGTATATTAAAAATTAGCAAACAAAAAACAGAAATCAGATATAAAGAGCAACAAACTAATAAGTGTTTTGAGGCTTTTTGGCCTCAAATAGTTGTAAGGCCTCAGTTGTGTAAAATTTATAATTAAATATAATAAACTGGTAATAAAATATGAAGTTTTGCAAGAAGTATATTGTACAGCGAATACAGAGAAAGATGAGATTGATTTATTAATTGAATTTCTATGAGTATAGCAAAATCAAAAGGAAGATTCCTACGAAGAATCATTTACCAAATCAGATTATAAACATTTTCTATGTAAAGAAATCATATACGGAAATTCAGGAAAGAAAATAAATGATGGGTTAGCCTTTAAATACCTTCAGATGATTTATACAATATTAGATAGTCTGTTTCTTTGCAATATTAATGGTTGTTAGCACTACTTCAGTGAGAACCAGACCTTCAAACATAAAATGAAATGAAAGAAAATCAAGTTACCTAAAATGATATGTCCAAAGAGTGAGTGGAGTTGCTCATTTGACTGTATTTTCCCTTCGAAAAGGATATGCTACCACTTTTGGTCCAACTTCGTGTAAGTCACATAATATTGAAATCAAAAGGAAGGAATGACAACTTAAAATTTAATGCATACCTCCCATTGCAATATTCTCTCTCTTCCCTTCATATGTTCCTTCATCTTTTCTGCTTCCTCAAAGTGGTTAGACAGTTAAACCACGTTGGTAATTTGTTATAATATATTTTTTAATTAAGTGTTGATTAGAATTCGAAGGTGGGATATCTAAATGAAAATTTAAAAGGATTAACTTTATAAAATATTATATTTAAATTTCTTAGTAGGTGGGACCCTCCTATTCCATAAAATAAGTCATTCAATATGACTTCCCCATATAACTTTTAATCATAAATAAATGAATAATCACAAACCATATATGTCGCATAAGAAAACACATCCTCCATGCATCTATTATGAAAATCAATCATCATTCATGCTTATAATGTTGAAGTAATCATGATTAAACAAAAAAATAAGAATCTTATATCTCCATAAGTACCCCTTGTCTCTCCATCATTGAGCATCATGATAATGAGAAAATGTTGATGCACGCAAACTCAAAAAAAAAATATAACAGATATAGCATATGATCCCAAGCATGCCATCCATAAACAAGTGTTGTAAGTTTTCCATATTTACAAAATATGTCGAAAGTTTGTGTGAATCAATGCTCAAAAAGTAAACTGAAATAATAGAAAAAAAAAAGGTATCATCCATCCATAAATAAATCTCAATCTGAAAACATTAATAAACTTTCATTATGGCCTGTGGGAGGGTGCACTCTCGGCTTACTACTGCTAGTAGTGATGGGATGTGACAGAGTGAGAAGAACCATGAGAGGATTTTAATCTAGTAACCTAACCCTTTTGCTTCTCATGGATGGCAACGGGTTGATGAGGATCAATGGAATGTTTAGAAGGTTGAGCAGTAGATGGAGAAGGCTAGTTAACAGGCCTAATATACTACATTGTTGGTTGTGGTGAGGCGACAACACGAGAGGAAGTTGATTGTAAATTATGTGATACATGAGGTTCAAGAGGGGGAAGAGAGGGAGGCAATGAATTTGTTTCCCACCCCTGAACCGAATGCAATGGTCATGGTTGAATGATGTTTTATCAACCATCATTGGTAGGGATTGCAAGGGGTGGAGAAAAATGAGGTGGCACTGAGGTTCCAATATTAGGCCTATTATGGATGGAAGGTTGCAGAGGTTGAGCAACGAGCTGGCGATTAAACTTACAATATCAGTTTGGAGCAATTGCCTCAATTCCTCTGAATCTCCATCAAAATGGACATAAACCCTAGGTCTTTTATCTATTCTTATTCCTAGCCCCCTTGTCTCTGTTATTCCTTCCCCTACCTCTGTTTCAATTATAAAAACTCATTTTGTAAAAGAAACATCAAATTACTCGCAAGTCATGATGAAATAAAATATTCCAGTATCAACAAATATAGTATTACACGATTCTTTTAAATAACATATAATTAGGATAAGATAATTGCATGGAAAAGGGGTAATTGCTGGATGATCATTAGAACTCATCTAGGATCAATGCATAAAAAATTTCATCGTGTAATGACTAATAAGGCAAGCAGATTGAAAAATAAACCAAACATAATGAGACCAAATATATAGCAAGAATACATCATTAATAAACATAATGAGAGGTTAATTGGACATAGAACAAAACGTTCTCCTTTTTATTATCTAAAACCATATGATTCAGGTTACATATGGGGCTGAGACGCGTATATGTTTAGCAGACATAAAAGGAAAAAAGACGCTTGGAAGAGATGCAAGGTATTGGAGCATACATAGCTCACAAAGAAAGGAATGTTGGGTTTGTTACAAGAATCTAAACAAATCAATTCCCCTCTTTCGTTGAATGGACAGAGACGTGAAAAACGACCATAATTTGTCATATAACAAAAATAATAGGGAAGCTCAAAATCTATAAAGCGAATTAAATTTATTTGAAGATTTTTCCTTCCCGGGCCGTGAAGAAAAGTTAAAGATTTAATGCCACAATGACGTCGAAGTGGTTTTGTGCCCAAGGTCCTAAGGTCTCGAGCGCTCCCACTCAGTGTAAATATATTTCAATAAAAGAAACAATATGCATTTTAGGGTTTCAGTTTTATGCCTTGAAGAAAAAAAAGGATAAATAGTGCACTTAAGATTAATACAAGGATGATGCATTATTATGAAACAAGTAACTAAGCGTTTAAAAGAAAACAATGACAAACCATAGTTACATACAAAACCCTTTTAATAATTCTAATGTAAAAGAAACACAGGGTTTGCAAGGTGCATCACTAGAGATGTATAGCTTTTGCATGCATTTTCATTCTCAAATAACCCTTATAAGAAAGTGAAAATTTATATAGTTCAATTCTTTGGATAAAAAATTATGTACTAGAAAAATTTTAATTTGAGGCCAAAGCATATAGAAATAGTCTTCGCAAGTCAAGATGCAATAGAAATTTCCAAATGTGGAGGATATAGACACCAATTTAAGAAACTAAGAAAAATACAAAGTTATTTTGTTCCGGAGGCTTGAGCTTCATGGGCTCACACTGCATGGCACAAGTTTACTGAATAGAGAAAGGCCCAGGGAAAGACAAATTACACAAACACCTCATGGATGCTCTTTTTATTTTGAATGTAAATAAAATTTAGCTTCATATAAACAGACAGAATAAAGATTCAAATAGAGACAATTCTTATAATCTTTAAAATGTACTTGAACGAATAGAAAGGGGATTTCAATTTAAAAGGAATGATTTCAAAGTTCTAAGACATTATCAAGAAATTATTGAAAAAACACAAGGAAGAATAGGTACAAGGCGCTAAAAGTCAGTGTAATCTCAACCCATTGACAGTTGGAACAAATTATTCATCTTCAAGCATACCTAATAGTTGCCAAAGAATAGTTACAATGCATTCCAAGGACCTCCTCTTTTCTCCTTGACTTCCCGTGGTATTTTTAGGTAGTTTGAGAGTGAACAAATGAAAAGAGAGAAACTAGACATTACCAATACTCCTAAAAGCCAGTGAGCATAGTAAAAGTGGCATGGTATGAACGAGGCTCGAGGCATAGTGGTGACTAAATGATGCAATAAAAGCAGTTGTAAGGATTCCCTTGTTGGATGCTTATGCCATGAGGGAAATTAAAGTATAGACATTACACAGGATTCACATCAACGTCAACCTCTGGTGATCACAAATATGGATGCACCATGTAAAAAAAGTTTGGGTATCTAAGATGATGAGTTGCCATTATTCTGGAATGGAGGTTCGTGAGGGATTAAATGAATTTTATGTTTTGATTGTGAAAGGAGAGAGGGTCAAATATGGCATTAATAGATAATGTCGAATGGAGTACATAGAAAACTTCAATATATGTCGTACAACACATATGGGACAAGGTATCATGCCCATAGATAAATCATTTCATGAGGATCATAGCTAGAAAGAGGTGACATGGAAAAAACCAAACATATTTCAATCGTTCACATAACAATTGGCAGCCACGCATTAATCCAATAGACCATCTCTTATATTACTTGTTGATAGTCATTCTTATCACAGATGTGCCATAAATATCACATTATCGCCTCATATCAACAATTCAGAACATATGCATATCTCATTGATAACTCACTTAATTACGTTGGTTGGCACCAACCTTGTAAACCATAAACATTGCAACCCAAAACTTCAAAACATAATATCATTGAACTTGCATTTTAACTTTGCAAATAATGATCAACGGAGATATTACAAAATATTTGACAATAAGTCTCAGCCTCTCCACTATATTAATTTGCCACATATTATTGAAGTCAGGAGCAATGCTACGCCAATTGTAAACATGTCTTCAATATTAATATTTCATCGTTTAAAAATGTACTCCACCACCACCTTAAATCACACATTATAATATGCATCGCACTCTGTATAAATTTCATTCAATCATTCAAAAGTATAAACAATAGCTCTGACCCTATAATCATGAGTATTATATAGAGTGTTTCCACCCTATAATCATGAGTATCATATAAATTGTTGCCATCATTAAGAATAGTTACAATTCATTCCAAGGACCTCCTCTTTTCTCCTTGACTTCCGGTGGTATTTTTAGGTAGTTTGAGAGTGAACAAATGAAAAAAGAGAAACTAGCCATTACCAATACCCCTAAAAGCCTGTGAGAATAGTAAAAGTGGCATGGTATGAATGAGGCTCGAGGCATAGTGGCGACTAAATGATGGAATAAAAGCAGTTGTAAGGATTCCCTTTTTGGATGCTTATGCCATGAGGGAAATTAAAGTATAGACATTACACAGGATTCACATCAACGTCAACCTTTGGTGATCACAAATATGGATGCACCACGTAAAAAAAGTTCGAGTATCTAAGATGATGAGTTGCCATTATTCTTGAATGGAGATTCGTGAGGGATTGAATGAATTTCATGTTGTGACTGTGAAAGGAGAGAGGGTCAAATATGGCATTAATAGACAATGTCGAATGGAGTAAATAGAAAACTTCAATATATGTCGTACAACACATATGGGACGAGGTATCATGCCCATAGATAAATCATTTCATGAGGATCATAGCTGGAAAGAGGTGACATGGAAAAAATCAAACATATTTCAATCGTTCACATAACAATTGGCAGCCACGCATTAATCCAATAGACCATCTCTTATATTACTTGTTGATGGCCATTCTTATCACAGATGTGCCATAAATATCACATTATCGCCTCATATCAACAATTCAGAACATATGCATATCTCATTGATAACCCACTTAATTACGTTGGTTGGCACCAACCTTGTAAACCATAAACATTGCAACCCAAAACTTCAAAACATAATATCGATGAACTTGCATTTTAACTTTGTAAATAATGATCAACAAAGATATTACAAAAAATTTGACAATAAGTCTCAGCCTCTCCACTATATTAATTTGCCACATATTATTGAAGTCAGGAGCAATGCTACGCCAATTATAAACACGTCTTCAATATTAATATTTCATCGTTTAAAAATGTACCCCACCACCACCTTAAATCACACATTATAATATGCATCGCACTCTATATAAATTTCATTCAATCATTCAAAAGTATAAACAATAGCTCTGAGCCTATAATCACGAGTATCATATAGAGTGTTTCCACCCTATAATCATGAGTATCATATAAATGGGTTGCCATCATTTGTTTCAAAAGAGGAGTATAAAGATGTGGTCACCAAGAAATATATATAAAAGTTTTGCAATGATTCAAAACCTTCAATATTAAAATGCATTGTGTTTGACCATAGAATAACATAATATGCATTGCAATAACTTTTCTTGGAAGCACTTATGGATATGACAGTAGAATTTGGATATTTGTTAGATGATGGAAATTTACTATATAAATATCTTCTCATGCTTTCCTTCTATTGGTCATATTCAGATCAAAAAACCTTGCCTCCATCCCAAACATGATCAACCCAAATGTAAAAGTAAATTTGATGCATCTGCACTCTTATATGGCAGATACTTTTCATGTGATGATCAAAACGTAGGCCCCACCTACTAGTTTTATTTTTCATTATATATTTTTTTGAAATTTGTATTTAATTTACTCGTTAAAGGAATAGGTAAGATAACTGCAACGGTTTGCGAACTTTTAATTATTGACATACACAACAGGTCCAAAGTGAAACGATTTTTAGTTTTCAAAGCATATAGATGGTGTGATAAATAGGAATGATATCCCAACAATCGGGCATCACCTAATGCAAAGACTCATTTTTAAAAGACCTATTTATTTGGTGGGTGCCAATTCTAGGTTAACATGGTCTTTTGCTAGGTGAAAGTATCTTCGATGCAATGTTTTGAGATATTATAGCATAAGTATTAAAACACTTAAAAAGTTTACAATGTTCCAAAAAGGGAGTGGATCAATTAAGCTTCAACGATCCAACTCAAACAAGGTGGGGGTTCTTGATATATTTTGAGCTAGTCACAGTAGTGCCAGCGTTAAGTTAAGTTGATCTTTCAATAAGAAATGGTGCAAATATTGGTATTAGAAACTAGTCATAATATTTACATCATATAACTTTAATGTTCATATCATTTTCAAGATAATCCAATCATTACTAACAAATGATAATAACATTACTAACAAGTCGACAAAGTATTACCACCAAGGTCCCAATTTTGTTGTAGTCTACTTCCCCTAAATAACATGTTTAAAAATAATGAACCCAAATAAAATTAATCCACAAGGATATCAATGCCACCACCCATCTCTTCCATTTACTCAATTATTCTCTATATTTTTGGTGTTTTTTCTATGGTTTTTTGCGTCCCAAACCTCTAGATCCACTTTGAATCATTAAATGATGTTTGTTTGGCAATTTGGGGGGCCAAGGGTTGTTATAGTGTTTCGCAACCCCAATAGAAAGTTTTATTCCTTGGATAGTTCTTTCCAATGAGCTATTTTGCACCCAAAATGGATAATGTATGCAAACGTTGTGCCCCTAAGAGGTTGATGTACCAACGACCTTGGGACCCACAAAACTTTTGGCATTTCATCTTCCAGGGATAGGGTTTTAGACTTATGGGGTTTTTTATTTATATTAAAATTTCATTATTTTTGCATCTTGTAATAGCTTTTGTGAATGTGTGTGGCCTTCATCTCTTTCTCTTCAAAGATCGCTGCCAACATTCTAGCTGGTTTATGTTCTACAATTTTCTATTATTTCATTTATTAACAAAGGTTGGGTTTTCACCATATCATTGTGTGCTCTATTATATTTCTTTATATATCTCTTTTCTTTCCTTTCATTTCATTCCTTATACAACCAAAATTAGTGACATAAGAACAATCTATCCATTGATTTTAGGTGCATGTCCCTAACAAGGTCAAGGTACAGAGATTCACGTCTCAAGCTAGTTTCACTTGGGAATAATCACTCTTATCAACCCAAATCGCCTCCCATTACAAAATAAAAGAGAAATTATGGAGCATGGGATCCTATCAATTTGTTGCTCGATGGAGCACGCACGCTACAAAGAATGAGATGATGGAAAATTTTCCCCAAATCCTTCAACAACTTCCAACAGTGGTCAAGACTCCTTCAACCAATGGCAATTTCAGAGGTGCGACACCCTTCAAGGTACAAGTTAACTTTGATATCCCCTTATTTGAAGGCCAGATACATGTAGATGATTTTGAGAAATGGTTAAATATATTAGAGGACTATATCCAAAAAAAAATCGAGAATGAAAAGATCACCTTTGTGCTCCTGAAAGCCCTTCCCCATGTCAAATATTGGTGAGAAGATTATTGGGAGACAAAATGTAGATGATTCTGCAATGATCAAGAAAATACCCACTTGGGAAGCTTCTATTGATTCCCTTAAGGAAGAATTATACCATGTAGGGAACTATGATGAATATTACACAAGATGGGCAACCCTATGATAAGAGAGTTACCAAATAGTGGCCGAGTACACCAATATTTTCTATACCATGCATTAAAAATTGGTTTCAAAGACTCGGAGTGGAACTTAGTTCTAAATTACGTAGTGGTCTTCCAAATAGACATAGATTTCTTGGACATCTCCTTGTTGGGAACCAATTTTATCAATATGTTGTCAAAATTGAGCAAAACTTGAAGAAGAGGAAATAAGCAAGAGACTGAGTCTGCAAATTCACTACAACAAAAGTGTGGAAAAGGTGGTCTAAACTCGAAGAAAAATATACAGGGCAAGGAGAGCCAACCTCAAGGTAACCAACCCAATTCATAAGCAAAGAAGGGAAATTGGATGTCAAAAACAGACACTTAAAAGTGGTGTGAATTCCATAAAATCCCTTGGCACAACACTCTGAATATCACTTAAAACAATCATTGTTGATGGAGATTAAAGAAAAGGAAACAAACTCTGGCTCTGGTTTTTTTAAATAACAATATAAAGGAAAGCAAATCACCAATGTAGAACACATTTCTACCATCACGACCTCAAAGATCTAACCAAAAGATCCAAAGGATCCTAAAAAGGGGGAGCACCTCTTCCATTTATAGATGTGGGTGAAAGGGGACCCCACTAGACTTCATCATTGATAACAGAAGCTAAAAGAGCCTAATATCAAACAAGGTCATCAAGATATTGAATTTGTTGACCCCCAACCATACACCATTTGTTTATTGAGCCATGGACAAGACATATGTGATAGCTAGCAATGTCACCTATCATGTAGTTGCTCAAGCCCTTCAAAAATGAGGTACTGTGAAGTGTCACTCCACTTGAAGTTTGTGATGTTCTTCTAGGACAACCTTGTATGTGGAAACAACATGTTGTTTATGAGCCTCATCCCCATAATTTCATTAGCCTAGGAGGTTATCTCTACAAGGTACTAGAGGTCATTCCAACTACTGTGATTGCATTAATCTCAACAAAACAATACCAAAAGGTGATATCTCAAACCATAAATTTTTTCATCTTAATGTTTTGATTAGAAGGTGAAAGAAAGGTCACTAAAACCACCACAACCTCAATGCAAGCCCTCTCTACACAACGGAAAAGATTGTAGAGAGATACAAAGACATATTCGCTCCACTTGTTGGGGTGCCTCTACAATGTTAGGTCAAACACTCAATTGGCTTGATACCTGGTGCTCTTTTACCTAATAACCCAATATGTAGATGCTCTCTCTTGGAGAATGAGGAAACAAAACATCATATTCATGAGTTCATCTGAAAGGGCCACATTCAACCAATCTCCTCACCTCACGGGAGTCCATTTGTGTTGGTCTAGAATAAGGATGGGACATATATATGTTGTATTGATTATAAAGATTTGACCAAAATCACTATCAAGAACAGATACTTGATCCCCTATATTGACGATCTTCTTAATCGGCATAAAGATTCCAAGTTCTTTAGTGAGATTGATTTAAATTCATACTACGACCATGTTCCAAATGAACAAACCAATGCATGGAAGACATCCTTCAAATCTAAAGAACACCTTTTTGAGTGGTTGGTGATGCCCTTTGGCTTGAAAAATGTTCCAAAAACATTCATGAAGATGATGGATTATATCATGTGGTAACTCGCAAACTCCTGTATATTTGTATATTTGGATGACATCCTCGTCCTCAACAGAAAATGGATTGAACATCTGCAACACATTTAACAAGTCTTGAACACCCTATGACAACACAAGTTGTATTCCAATCTAAAGAAATTTCCATTCCGCATGAAAAGAATTCAATATTTGGGATACATCGTGGATGAACATGGGATGACTGTGAACCTAGCCAAGATCCAAGTCAATCAAGATTGGTCATCCTCGACAACCATAATGCTCCGTAGTTTTTTGGGCCTTTCTACTTTCTATCAAAGGTTTGCGTTGGGGTTTTCTCATATAATTTGGCCCTTAATTCGAGCGACGAAGGGTGGATATAAACCAAATCACAACAGAAAGCATTTTAGGATCTGAAACACTGCATTTTTTCTACACCAATCCTCACCCTACTAGGCCTGTAACAACTATTTGAGATTGAGATATATTCCTCTCATTATTCTATCAATGTAATCCTCACTTAACAAGGAAATTTGATGGACTATAATAGTGAAACACTCTCTAACATTGTCTGGAGATACCCAGCCTATGACAAGGAGATGTACTCCATCATGTAGGCATGCCAATAGTGGAAGCATTATATTCTAAGGAAGTAGACGATCATCCATAGTCTGAATCACAACAGAAAGCATTTTAGGATTTGAAACACTACATTTTTTCTACACCAATCCTCACCCTACTAGGCCTGTAACAACTATTTGAGATTGAGATATATTCCTCTCATTATTCTATCAATGTAATCCTCACTTAACAAGGAAATTTGATGGACTATAACACTGAAACACTCTCTAACATTGTCTGGAGATACCCAGCCTATGATAAGGAGATGTACTCCATCATGTAGTCATGCCAATAGTGGAAGCATTATATTCTAAGGAAGTAGACGATCATCCACACTGATCACAAGCCTATGTGATGCATGGAGACACAAGAAAAGATATAGAATGACTACCACTAGAAATGGTCGACATACCTGCAACGATTCCACCTGAACATAAAATACAAGGGGAGCACTAATCTGTTGCACACTGTCTCAGTCTGGCCTAGTTGTGGCATTAATCACGGTTCTAAACTCTTGTGAGCATGAGAACTCCGGGTGGCCACAATTATACAATGACAACTCTAATTTTGTTTCCACATTACAGATGCTAAGCAAACAAGTTCCACACTTCCACCTCCATGATGCACTCTTGTGATACCTAGGCCACCTTTGTGTTCCTTCAAGAGAGTTTGCCAAGTTGATATGGGAGGCACATTACAATTACGTGGTAGGAAATTTTAGTGTGGAGAAGAAAGTAACAGTACTTCAAAACTATTTCTAATAACCAAAGCTTCAACGAGATGTCCACCAGTATATCAAATCATACACTACATGTGCCATTGCCAAACTAGCCATCAAGAAGCAAGGGTTGTGCACTCCTCTAATTACCCAAAACAAACAATGGGAGTCAATATCCATGTATTACATGTTAAGTGTTCCCTCCAAACATGGCAATGATTGTGTTTTTCCAATTTTCAACCGATTCTCTAAGATGGCCATTTTTGCACCATGCAAGAAGAGTATCACAACTTAAGCCACTGGTAAATTCTTCTTTGAGCATGTTTGGGCTCATTTTGAGCTACCTTGTGTTAGTTTTAGTAGCTTGGACACATCTTCTAGTCTCAGGTGGTGTCTATGAGGATAGAAACATAGATGAATTAATTATCTCCAATACCCAGAAAAAATTTCTGATGAAAATTATCTTAATTAGATTTAAGTAGACAGTTTAATTATTTTCCCATCTAACTTAAGAAAAGTTGTTAATTAATCGGAATTAATTGAGACAAATCATTTTTTCTTTTGTTATTTCTAGAAAAGGTATTTTTAGAATTTGATATGTTCTTAGTCACCGATTGGAGTTAAAACGCGATCGTTGATTGCTCAACAATAGATTATAAGAGGAGATCGATGCAGCCTTTAAAGATCATTCGAACACAACTATTTGCAGTGATAGCAAGGGCGCAGTGATACCATGGGAGACACCAACAATGGGGTTTCAAAAAGAGAGAATTGAGGAGAGAATTTATGTAGAAATTCTTCACAAATATTCCAATTTTCCAAGAGAAGGAAGCAAGCCGAATTATTTCTACAGAGATAGATCACATTAGCCAATGCAAGTCACTACAGCGACAAATCGATTTCCAACTGCCAGAGACAGTTACCAAAGGGAGTGTGAGTGGATTTAGCTAGTTGTTGGAGGTATTTTATTTAGTCAGAATTATTTTTCGAAGGTAGTGCGCGTTCCAAAAGGAGGTCGTGCAATTTCTAGTTTGCTAGTGCGAGTTGCTGGAGGAAGTGTGAGTTGCACATAGAGGGCCAAATTTGTTTGCAGAGGTTTGATTTGACCAATAGAAGTGAAGAAAACATTATTGTTATAAATTTGCTAATAAGAGCCAAGTATTTTATGTAGTCCTTGATTTGTTGAAGAATAATAAAAACCCTCATCTGCAGAACTAGGTTTCCCCACACTCGGAATTTTCTAGGGACAATTTGTCCAAAAATATTGGTGTTTGTTATTTTGTGTGTCTGATATTTTCTCAATTCTTGTGATTTAATTTTTGTGAAGTTGCAATAGTGTTTTATTCAATATTTGTTGTATATAATTTACAAAAGACAAATAATGTATTTAAGATAGGTGAATAATAACCGAATTAACTGCAGGGGAGGCAGGAGCAGGACGGGTCTTATTTCGTCCAGATGGAGAAATAGAGACGAAATTTTCTTGGGGATTGGGCATGCTTCGAATAATCAAGAAGAAGCCTTAGCTTTCTAGCAAGGATTGAAAATTTTATCAACAAGCGGTATTCAGCAACTAAGTGTGTTTGAGGATTCAATGATTAATATCCAAAAATGCCACAAAATTAAGATCTCATGGAGAAGGATTTGTCGCCAATATATCATCGAATAAGGTTGCTAATGGACAAATTTGAAAAAAAAAAATATTGTTTTTATGTCAAGAGGGAAAATAACCAACTAACTGATGAGCAATCCACCAAAGGGGCAATCCTTGCCCAAGGTATAATAGCCAAGGATCAAAGTGATCCAACCATGTTTCACATACCATGATCAATATCAAGCAAAGGATGGGAATTTTTAAGCTTATCATTAAGGCAGAATTAAGGTCTGAAACTCCATTACCTAATGTAGTTAATCCCAAAGCCTGGAAGAGCCTCTATTAGCGACAACATTGGAAGGAGGAGTCCACAAGTTCAGCATCCAGCTTGGAACACACGATGGACAACATCAGGTTTCATGACATGGGGATAAATATTGGATTTTCATTGACTCCCCGCACTAGAGATAGACTGATTAGTACTGCCTCTGATATGATTCAATTAATTTTGATCGTGTATGCATCGAGAATGATGACTTCAGTGATGGAATTCTTAGACAATTCTGATCAAGGACAAGAAGGCATTCAATGTGACGAGATTTACCTTGCAATCGCCTCAGAACAAGGTAAGAATTTAAAGGAACGAGTGCAAATGTTAAAAACATTTTCGATTCACATCCAGGGTAGAGGAGTTGGAAAAATGGGTTCAGCAAGTAGGAACGACACCAATAAACTCTTAGAAGAGCAGATGGAGGAGATAAAATTGGAAGTCTAGACCCTGGTTTCCAAGGTATGGGATGAGATAATGAATGAACCTCGTTCTCACTTCGCATTGGTCTCAAGTCAATTGGGTGATCTTCCGAAAGTCGTTGATTATCTCCAGGCATCAATAAATGTGTTTCTCACCAAAATGGAAAATTTGGACCTCAAGGTGGACAGTGTAAAAGGGACGGGGAATCATTTGCACTCAATGTACTCAAAGAGGTATTTGGAATTAACGGCCCCCAACCCTGTGAATAGGTTTATTTGCAGGCGGAAATGGAGCATGAAACGGCCATGGAGCCACCTCTTCAAATGGATGTTGATCATGTCGTTCCAGATGGAACCAATGGAAACGAGGATGAAAGCAGTGGGAAGCAGTTTTCTCAAGTTCTTGTTTTGTAATGTTTTGTAATGTTTTGCAATTTTGTCATATAGAACAGAGTGTTTTGGATAACATTTAAGTTAAGCTCTATTAGATATATAGTAAAAAAAAAGAGAATATAGGGAGGCTACAGCTTGAACAGTTATGGAATGTCTCTGATAAAACTCAACTCTTGAATGTAAAGGTGTTGGCCTATTTCCAGCTATATTAATACAATGTTACCCATTTCTTTAAAAAAAACATATTAACTACAATAGTTTTAAAAATTTCACATCCTATCAAAGCATATATGAGGTCAGAAGAAGCTCATTGTAGGAACAGGAAGAGAAAATCAAGGGTTTACAAAACCCAGTTGTACTTATTCAAAATTATTTGGGTTTCGCTATATTTTCCATGGGTTTTTCTCAAATGGCTTCAGTTGAATTAAGATATTGGGCTAGATTAAAAGGTGCCTCTAATTTTGGTGTTTAGAAAGCTAGAATTTATTTACTGCTGAAAGAAAATGGTCTCAAGGAATATGCGACCAGTGTTGTAGCTATACCTATGATCCATCACATCTTCTTGCATATAAGAAGATGCCAAAGCAAGGAGGATAATCCTTGAAGGTGTTAAGGATCATATTGTTCCACATATCGTAAATTTGGATACAACGAAGAAAATGTGGGATGCCATTTTGAAGCTAGTTAAGGATGCTACCACTAACAAGAAGTTGATTCTCAGAGAGAAGCTAAGAAATACCCAAAGTTAAATTTGACAAGGACGAGTTAGAAAGTGTTGGAGATAAATCAGATGATGATGAGCTAGTGTTAATAACCCTGAATGGGTTTAGTAAGCAGTGGGATGTCTTCGTTCAAGTCATCAATGGACGAGACACCTTACCGAGTTGGGATTAGTTGTGAAGCGATTTCACTCTGGATGAGATTAGACTAAGTCTTGTCATTGGGAACAACAATAAGACTCAGAAAAGTGAGAAGGAACATGAAATGTGGCCCTAGCAGGAAAAGGGAAAGCGAGGAAAGGGTCTAGCAAAGGACTTAACCCAAAAGGTGAGAAGAAGAAGAAGGACCTTTCAAAAGTCAAATGCTACATTTGTCATGAGTTTGGTCATTATGTCAGCAATGTCCCACAAAGGAAGAAAATTGAAAAGAAGGGAAAGAAGCTTCAGCAAGTGCAAATAATCTCTCTAACAGGATGGAATGGGAGTTTTCACTTATAGCTTGCCTGACTAGCTCAACCTCACAGGGTGTCTAGTATATGAACAGTTGGGTGCCATTTCATATGAAGGGAGTTAGGGATTACTTCTAAAGTTACAAGGAAAAGGACATCATGTTCCAGATTCATATGGGGAACAATTCCAAGTGAAATTCAATTGAGAGAGGGAATGTTATATTTCAGAGGGAGTTTGGCAAGTTTATTCCCATTCATGATGTGTTGCATGTGTCAGGCTTAGTTATGAACTTGATTTACATATCTATCCGTCAAGAAAAAGGGCACAATGTACTCTTTAGAGGGGCGCGGATGTTGATCAAGCATAAGGATTGGAAATCACCCATATTTATCGGTGTCAGGAGTGACCAGCTTTACAGTTTGCAGTTTGATACTCCTAAGGCACTAGCGAGAAACAATGATCCTATGTATCAGAGAGAGCTATGGCATAGGAGGATGAGACATATTCATCATGTAGCACTCAAACTACTTCATGAAATAGCGATAGGTGTTCCATAAGTGACCATAGAGCATGATGATTTATGTAGGGGTGTGTGTTGGAGAATTTTGTGAAAGCAGCTTTTCCAAGGCATGACCCCATATCCAAGGGTGTTTTTGATCTAGTATATTCATATATATGTGGATTGATGTCGAAAAAATCTCTCACGGAGTATGGGTACTATGTTACTTTTATCGATGATTTCTCCGGGAAGACCTAGATATACGTCATGAATACCAAGGATGACATCTTCGATCGTTTCCATGACTTCAAAGCTCTTGTGGGCAATGAAATAGGTAGGAAGGTGAAGGTTCTTCAGTTAGACAATGGCCGAAAATACATAGGGAAAGAGTTCCAAGAGATCTATACCAGGGAATGAATCAAGAGAGAGTGGATGGTTCCTTACAACCCACATAGAATGGGGTTGTTGAGAGGAAAAATCATTCAATACTAGATGCAACAAGGGCTATGTTGTATGACCAAGATATGCCATGATACTTATGGGAAAAGATTTGTAGTACGAAAGTATATATAAAAAAATAAGGTTTCACATAAGGCATTGGGAAATATGACACCAGGGAGGCATTCATAGGGAAGAAGCCAAATGTCAACCAATTCAGGATATTTGGCAACTTAGCATATTGCCACATTCCAAGAGATACACGTTCTGGGTTGGAATAGACTGAAAAAAGGGCATGCCTTGTGGGGTACAACAAGACCTCAAAGGCATATTAGATATTTATTCCAGGGAATATGAGGATTATTGTTAGGCATGATGACAAGTTCATGGAGGACAAGGCATACAGGAGGTCCAGGGATTTTCCACTAGTTGATCGGAGTGAGTAGCCAACAAAATCTCCAAGGACTGAGCAGCAGGATCAAGAGCAGTGGAAAATGAGTACAGTTACCAGTACGAGTACAGGTGGAGTTCTAGAGAATTCACATAGTCTGGAACAACAGATGTAGTAGATCCAAGAGATGCATCAGGAGGACATGGAGGTCAACATTCCACCATCTATAGTTGGCAGGAGGAACCGTGAGGTACAACAAACACTTAGGGATGCTCAGGAGTTTGTGGGAGCTCCTAGGATGGGAACTAGACAACAAAGACAACCATACAGGTACACGAGCTACATGGAATTAGTCAGCCAATTGGTAAACACAAATCCTTCTAGCTATTAGATGGAACAACAACAGGTGTGGCGGGATGTTATGGTTGAGAAGTATACCTCAATCATGAAAAATGATGTGAGTGAGGTTGTTCCTAGACCGAAAGATAGGGTTTTGGTTGGATCACAGTGGATCTTTAAGATTAAGCACGGTGCAAATGGCCGCATCAAGAAATACAAGGCAAGGTTCATGGCCAAGGCGTTCTCTCATAAGGAAGGAATAGAATATGAGGAGACATTCACTCTTGTGGCCAATTATACTTCTATACGAGCCATGATCTCACTCACAACATAGATGGGATGGAAAATCCACCAGATGGATGTCAAGACGGCATTCCTTAATGGTGAGTTGGATGAGGAGATATACATAAGCAACTAGAAGTTTTTGTAGCACACAGCAGTGACTCATGTGTGCAGATTGAAGAGAGAATTTTACGGGATCAAGTAGGATCCCAGGGTGTGGTATGAGCACATTAATAGATACTTACAAGAAATGGGATTCGTGAAGAGTGAGACAAATGAAAACCTCTACTACTTGGTGTTTGGGGGTGAGATTCTCATTCTTTTTATGTATGTGGGCAACTTGTTTCTAACATGTTCATTGGGGCTCATAGAGGAGTGCAAGAGGGACCTTGTAGCAAAGTTTAAGATGAAGGATTTGGGGCTTATGCACTACTTTCTAGACATGGAGGTGTGGCAAACAAATGGAGAAATTTTCCTTCGATCGAGATCCCGAGGAGGTTCGAGATGGAGGATTGCAGAGCCATGTCTACACCCATGATCACGAATTGGAGAAAGGTAAACGCATCTAGGGAGAAAGATGTGGACCCCACCTTATACAAGCAATTGATTGGATTTCTCATGTATTTGGTTAACACCACGACAGATATATCCTTTGCAGTAAAAAAATTCTAAGGAAAATTGTCTTAATTAGATTTAAGTAGCCAAATTAATTATTTTCCTAAATCTAACTTAGGAAAAGTGGTAAATCAATCAAGATTAATTGAGACAAATCATTTTTTCTCTAGTGACTTCTAGAAAAGTTAATTTTATAATTCAATATGATCTTAGCCATCTATTGGAGTTAGATCGTGGTCGTTGATTTCTCAAGAAGAGATTATAGGAGGAGATCGATGGGACCTTTGGAGATCATTCGAATACACTAGAAGGCAGTGATAGCAAGGGTGAATTAGTAGTGTGGGAAACACCAGTGGTGAGGTTTCAGCAAGAGAAATTAAAGAGAGAATTTCAAGAGAAATTATTCACAGAGATTCTAGTTTTCTCAAAGGAGGATGAATTATTTATGCAAAGAGATGCCACATTAGCTAGTGCGAGTTGTTGGAGCTACAGATCGATTTCTAGTTGTCGGAGATAGGTACCAGAAGGAGTGAAAATAGATTTAGAAAGTTGTTGGACATAGTTTATTTAGCTGGAATGGTCTAGAGGTAGTGTGTGTTCAAGAATGAGTGGACATAGTTTATTTAGCTGGAATGGTCTAGAGGTAGTGCGTGTTCAAGAATGAGTTTGTGCACATTTCCAATCTCTCAATGCGAGTTGCTAGAGGAAGTGAAAGTGTCATAAAGAGGGTCGAGTTTGTTTCCAAAGATTCAGTTTGACGAAAAGAAGTCAAGAAAAAAATATTGCCAAATATTTTCGAGTAAGAGGCAAGCAGTTTATGTAATCCTTGATTTACTAAAGAATAACCCCCATCTACAAAACTAGCTTTCCCTACACCGTGGTTTTTCCAAGGACAATTTTTCCAACAATATCGATGTTTATTATTTTGTGTGTGTGACATTTTCTCAGTTCTTGTGATTTAATTATGGTGAAGTCGCAGTGGTGTTCTATTTAGTATTTCATATATAATTTACAAAAGACAAATAATATATTAAAGATAGGTGAATAATAACCAGATTAACTGCAACATTTTTAAAATTTTCACACCTTTGACCATTATTTCAGATAAGGGACAATAGGTTCCTCAGTAACTTTTGGTTCAACCTATGGTCAGTTATGAATACCAAATTAATTAAATTGACCATCTGTTGTCCCAAAATAGATGGACAAACAAAGAGGTCAATAGGATGCTTCTGAATATCTTGTGCATGTAAAACTCCAATCGTTTGTGTACATGGAATGAAAACCTTCCATATGTTCTACATAGCTATAATGGAGCCCTCCGTAGATCTAATGGCCATAGCCCTTTTCATGTGTGCTTGGACTTCCATCCATTAGCCCCTATTCAAGTAGTTATATCCATTTCACCTTCACCGACAGAGTCCTCCCATGCTCAAGTTGAGGTAGATAGAGTAGTCAAATTAGTTGAACATAACCAACACCTCCAACAACAATTTCATGATACCCGAGAAAAAAAATAAAAAAAAATCAATGTTAGATCTAAGACTTTTGTGCTCCATATTGTAGATAAATGTCTTTCAGATTAATCACATCATTAGGATTTGGTCGTGATCCATATTGTAGAAAAAGACATTTATCTACAAAAAATCAATGCCACGTACAAGCAACAGCACGATTATCGCATGGTTCCATACAAGTTTCAAATTGGTGATAAGTTGTGGTTGAATTTATAGAAATAATGCCTCACAAGCCCCATAGGAAGCTCAGAAGACTCAGATATGAGATTTACACAATCACAAAGGTTGTGGGAGAATGATTTTGAATTAAATATTTTTCCTTTCCTTAGGTCGCACCTAGTATTTAATGTGGAGCTGCTTTGACCATACTTTCCACCTTTATTGAACACCTTGGACGCAATCAAGAAATTTTCGCCCACAAAACTCAATCATGACTGCATTGAACAAGCTATTGTTAATTATATCATGGACACCAAGACAAAGCATACATTCTAACAACACATACTACTATCTAGTTGTTAAAGAAGAACAACTTCTTCACCAAGACGAGTGGCTCACCAAGAGCCAAATTTAGTGGAATTTTTCACATTTAGTGAGGGAATTTAGCACAATTGAGACCATTACTTACTAAGGGGGGAGGAAAAATTCAGGTGGATATCAATGGCTACTTATCTCTTCCACTAACTTAATGGTTCTCTATCTTCGTGGCAAATTTTCTATGGTTTTTGGGCCCCAAATTTCCAGAGCCATTTTAAGACTCTAAAATATGTCATTTGGAAATTTGAGGGGCCAAAATTTGCCATGGCATTGCCTAACCCAGTCAAAAATTGTGCAAAATCCCCCCTCCCTTTAGCTCCATACTATGTTTTACCTATAGTGAGCGCTAGACCTTTTAATTCATCCTTGGATAGTTCTTTCCAATGAGCTACTATGTGCCCCAAAATAATAGTGTGTGAAAAAGTTGCACCCCTAAGAAGATGATGTACCAACTAACCACCTTGAGGTTGACACACATTTTTGCACTTCATCTTCTATGGATAGGTTTTTGGACCTCTAGGGTTTTTTCTTTATGTTAAAAGGCCATTCTTTCAACCACTTGTAATAGCTTTTGCAAATGCATATAGCAACCATCACTCCCTTTAGAGATAGCTACCACCATTCTAGTCAATTTATGTTCTACAAAATTATGTTATTTCATTTATTAATATAAGTTAGGCTTTCACCATATTGTGTTCTCTATTATATTTCTTTGTGTATTTCCTTTCCTTCCATTCATTTCATTCCTTGTGCAACCTGAATCACAAATCCCAATAAAATTTGGCAAATTAGATAACCCTTAGCCCTAAAACCTTAGCTGAATGAGCTTTGTGATGTAGTGCAATGCTCAACCCCACATTATTTCTCGAAACAACTTCTATAACAACCAAAAATATTTGAAAATTTGAATAAAATATGGAACCTAGATACTAAAATTTCTACTAAAATTCAACCTAACTACCTAAACTTGCCAAAGTAGATGAATCCAAAATGCCATTTCACCTAGTTCATTATTTTTAAAGGCCTAGGTTAGACAACATTGTTATAGCCCAAAAGTGCCCTTTATGTGGTAAGGAAAAATCCACTTCTTGTAATATTGGTCAACTACCCATCCCATATGACAATGGGTGTTTGACTTCTATATACCTAAAAGGATAGGCACAAAAAATGTTGGATAAGGTTTCCATTGATGTGAATATGATGTCAAGACCTAACGTTGTTTGAAGCATGCCCTAGATGATTGATGTCAAACATATATGATGAAACCTTAGGTGTATCGAAGAAGCCATAAGCTAGTTAATTAAGCCCTAGCAACTAGTGACTCTATGTGTACTCTTCATGGCTCGAAAGTATGAGTCCAATTGGTATAATCTACTTTTGAATATTGTGATACGATCCTGCTTTGAAATGTATTTCCCCTTCATATACTGTAATACAATGCTAGCCACATAAGTGAACCAACCATATAAAATTCATAGCCTTTTAGTGAAGAAAATCTAGTAGTTGTGTGAAATGATAATGTCAAATATATGCAAGTTCTGCTTGATCCATGTTTCTTATCTTCTATGTAGTTATGCACAATATCTCCTTTGACATATTACAATGTGTTGCAATGTCTATCGGCCATTGTATGAAAGATATTTGATACAAGGTGAAATGGTTGGTATGGATGCCTAGAAACCCAAATGGCAGCAATTTTTCATATATGTGTTTTGAAGGATGAGTTAGAAAAGTTCCATTTAATCTTCCACTAGTTTTAAAAATATTGAAATATATTCTCATTTGTAGACATCGCCCAACTATACTATATAATCTAATTCGCAGGGGTTCATTTGCAAGAGTCCATCAAGTTGTTTTAGAAGAAATGTGTGGATTCATACCATGTCCAATTTCATGTATGGAATAATAATGAAAATGTGTTTCAAACTTGCACTAATGGAGAGGCCTACTTAAATTGTTTGGATCTACCTGGTATAAGATCCACCGGCAAAGAAGCATTTCAATAGAGATTTTAATTGAGTGAGATAGATGATGTTACACCTAAGCATTTCTATTAAGGTCGGCTTAGTTATAAATCATATGTCGGCTCCCTCCAAAGAGACGTGCATCTTCACAACATACTCGAACAAGTATAAATACCAAATTGAACTCCTCATTCTAGCAAGGAAATCATTCAAGCACAGAGACAAAATCCGAATCTGAGGTGAGAAAGAGCAAAGAGGATGAAATTTGGTGCAGACATTTTACTGGACAAATATGGTCTTGGTTCTTGGCATTTTTTGTGTTTTAGGTGTGTGTTATATTATTTCCACAATTTGTGCCATGTGTTGTACGTTGTGTTGGGTGCAGTGGGGGGGGGGGAGTCACAGGGGGAGAAACCCCCCTTGTCGAGGGTTTTGCAAGGGGTAGTAGCGCCCCTGCACGGGGTCCAGGGTAGCGCCCCGGGAAAAAAAAATATGTGAACCCAAGGAGGGGGGGCAGACCCAAAGGCGGTGGGCAGACCTACCCATGGCATGGGTTTTGCAGATGGTTTTGGGCATGATGATTTTCTTCCCATGGTATTTTGTAGATTTGGTCAAGGGAACGTTTTAATCCAGGGTTAGTGGATTGGGGTTTATGAATGCTTCGACATGTATATATATATATATATATATTGTAACATTGAAAGGAATATAATGAAAAATCAATCTGGTAGTCCTGGTTTTGCAATCAAAGGGAAAATATCTGTGCATATTTGTTTTATGTTCTTGCCATTGTATATTTTTTTTGTTTTAAGAATTTGTTTGCAGGTAATTATAATACAGGATTAAAACCTACATTTGGTATCACAGTTGTTTCGGCTTCAAGTTTACGCCTTTATTGCTGAGGGTTTTACTTGGGCATGTGGTAAACCCTGTTACAGTGGGATATCTTCGGGATCGATTATTGCACTGAAAGAAGATGGCGAACAATGGAAAGATAGAGATCAAGAAATTCAATGGACAAAGTTTTGAGCTATGGAAGCTCAATATGGAGGATCTGTTGGTGGATAAATATTAGTGGATCGCGGTAGATCCAGGTACTAAACCAACAACAATGTCAACAGAAGACTGGGAAAAGTTGGATCGGAAGGCAAAGACCACAATACGGTTGTGTATCTCAGATTCAGTATCTTTTAATGTATCAGGGGAAGCTATGGCAAAGACTTTGTGGGACAAGTTAGGGACTTTGTACCAATCTAAGTCTCTGGTGAACAAAATTTTCCTACGAAAAAAATTGTATAGCCTGAGGATGAAGGATGGAGACTCGGTAACAAAGCATTTGAATGCCCTGAATATTGTCGTAAGCCAATTGTTATTTGTTGATATAAAAATTTCAGACGAAGATAAGTGCATCAGTTTGCTATGTTCTCTACTAGATTCATGGAATAGTTTGGTTGTTGTTATAGGTAGCAATACAACTACCTTGAATTTTGATGAAATAGTCCCATCCTTGTTGTCGAAGGAGAAGAGACAAAAAAATATGGAGAGCCAAAATGGAGATGCCTTCTCTATAAGAGGACAGTCTCTTAACAGAAATAGAAATAAGTCATCGAGTGGGAGATCTAAATCTCCAGGAAAATATGTAAAGGTGTGCTAGAAATGCGCAAAGGAAGGGAACTACAAAAAGGAGTGTAGATCTAAAGCTCCTGAGAAAGGAAATGGATTTGATTATGCTCCTTCTACAGAGGTGAAAACCACCTCAGATGAAGTTGGGGATGTGTACTTGGCTTCTTCTTCAAGTACACGTGTAGATCATGAGGCATGGTTGATTGATTCAGGTGTATCCTTTCACTTCACTCCCAATAGGGAGTGGTTTTGCGAGTATCATAAATATGATGGTGGTGTTGTCTTCTTAGGGGATGACAAGAAGGCCAAAATCATCGGACGTGGAAAATTCAAGTTGAAGTTGCAAGGTGGAAGGATTAGAACACTTCCTGGTGTTATGCATATTCTTGCATTGGCCAAAAATCTGATTTTTTTAAGCAATATGGATGATGCAGGTGTCAAAACAGTGTTTGAGAAAGATACCTGCAAGATGGTTCGGGGAGCACTAGTATAGACACAAGGAGTTCGGATTGGAAGTTTGTACAAGCTTATGGGTAGCATTGTTATTGATGGGTGCAACAATTTTGTGGTCCCTGAAAGTGGAGCATAAAACCTAGTGATCTCTGGAGAAAAGACCATGCTATGGCATCAAATACTTGGACATATTGGAGAGAAGGGTCTTCGAATACTGCATGGTAACAGTATGGTAGAAGGTATGTCTAATTTCTCTCTGGATTTCGATTTTTGTGAGCATTGTGTATATGGAAAGAAGAATCGGATGAGTTTTCCCTCGGGTGCTAAGAGGGAAAAAGGGATATTGGAGCTTGTGCACAGTGATGTGTTTGAATCTGTGTCAGTTCCATCACTAGGTAAGTCTATGTACTATGTCTTATTTATAGATGACTTTTCGAGGAATACATGGATATATTTCCTCATGAAGAAATCTGAAGTATTTGATAGGTTTAAAAAATTTAAGGCTCTAGTGGAAAATCAGACAGAGAAGAAGATTAAGGTGTTGAGGACGGATAATGGTGGAGAGTTTTGAAAAAAGGAACTTGAAGATTTTTTTAAGAATTTTGGTATAGCACAACATAAGACTACTCCGTACACACCTCAACAAAATGGAGTTGCGGAAAGAATGAACACGACGTTGATGGAAAAGGCAAGAAGCATGCTCAGTGGTGTTGGATTAGGGCAGGAATTCTGGGCAGAGGAAGTGGGTACTGCATGATACCTGGTTAACAAATCACCTTCATCAACCTTGGAGGATAAGACTCCACATGAGATATGAACTGGTAAGAAACTCTCTCTTTCACATCTGAAGGTCTTTGGATGTGATGCATATGTACATGTTCCTAAGGAGAAAAGAACCAAGTTGGATAGTAAATATAAAAGGTATATTTTTATTGGATATAAGGATGGATTAAAAGGTTATAAGCTTTGGAACGCATAAACAAGGTTGTGTACAATCGACATGTGGTGTTTAGAGTGGTGAAATATGTTATTAAACATAAATTCCTACCAAAGAAAACTGAGAAGATAGAGTTTGAGCTAAAGGAGGAAGAATCAGACTCTACAACAGAACAAGAATCAGAAGAGGAAGAGCCACAAACTCCAAATTTGAGAAGATCAGTTCAAGAGAGAAGACAGCCAGAAAGGTATATTCCATCTACTTTCTATTCAAATTGTGTTTTATCTATCACTGATGATGATCCCAAAACTATCAAGGAGGCAATAGATTCAGAGGATGGTAAACTCTGGAAGGAGGCCATGGTTGATGAAATGGCATCTTTGGACAAAAATGAGGCTTGGGATCTAGTGGAGTTTTCGGTTGGAAGGAAACCCATTAGAAGCAAATGGGTGTTTAAGAAGAAGATGAATGCAGAAGGAAAGTTGGAGAAATACAAAGCTTTATTGGTAGAAAAAGGTTATTCCCAAGTGTCAAGAATTGATTTTGGTGGCATTTTTTCTCTTGTTGCCAAGTTAACTTCTATTAAATTACTTTCATCTGTTGTTGTTGCTTTTGATTTTAAGGTAGAACAGATGGACGTGAAGACAGCATTTCTTCACAAGGATCTGGAAGAAGAAATCTACATGAAGCAACCTAAAGGCTTTGCGATGAAGGGTAAGAAAGAACTGGTCTGCAGATTAAAAAAGTCTTTGTATGGGTTAAAAAATTCAATAAGGATGTGGTATCAAAAAATTGATACATATATAAGGGGACTTGTCTTCACTAGAAACAAAGTGGATCATCGTGTGTATTTTAAACTAATTGGTGACCATATTATTTATTTGGTCTTGTATGTGGATGATATGTTGTTGATTGGAAATGACAGAAATTATCCAGGATTTGAAGGCCTAATTGTCCTCCAAATTCAACGTGAAGGATCTTGGTGCTGCAAACTATATTTTGGGCATGGAAATTAAACAAGATCGGGAAAAGAGGAAGCTCTCATTAAATTAGAGGAAGTATGTTGAGACAATATTGCAAATGTTTGATATGTAGGATAGTAAATTGATGAAGGTTCCTATTCATGTAGGTGTAAATTTATCCGTTGAACAGTATCCTAAGACAGAAGAAGCGGAAGAGGACATGTGTCGTGTTCCATATGTGAGTGCAGTTGGTATCCTGATGTATGCAATGGCTTACACCAGACCATACATTGCACATGTAGTGGGAGTATTGAGAAAGTTTATGTCGAAACCAAGGAAGGAGCATCAGATAGCAATGAAGCGAGTTTTCAAATATTTGTGTGGCGCTAGTGATTATGGTTTGTTCTACCAAGGAAGACCAGGACTGGACATAGTTTTGGACATTCGTGGTTTTGTTGATGCAGACTGGGCTGGAGATCTAGATCAAAGAAGATCTACAAGTGGTTATGTGTTTAACCTATTTGGAAGAGAATTCAGTTGGATGAGTAAGAGGCAGTTTGTACTGGCACTTTCAACTACAAAGGTTGAATACATGGCAGCCACTCATGCAAGAAAGGAAGAAGTTTGGTGTAGAGATTGTGTTCAAGTATGGGGTTGGTGCAGCGAGCTATAAGGATATCTATAACAACAAAAGTGCAATATTCTTGGCTAAGAACCCTGATTATCATTCGAAGACAAAGCACATTTATGTTCAGTATCACTTTGTGAGGGATATGGTTGAGGACAAAAAGGTATTGCTGGTAAAGGTGGACACTTTGAAGAATGTTGCAGATATATTGATGAAGTTTTTGAGCACTAAGAAGTTTTCTTTGTGTAGAGAAACAATGGGTGTTCCACGGGTGGACCAATGACTAAACTCTCTTGTGACTCTTTGTGTGGAAAGAAAACAAGTAGGAGAATATTGGGTGTAGTTATATTCTTTCCACGATTAATGTAAGTGTTGTAAGTTGCGTTGGGCGTAGCGGGGGGGTCACAGGAGGGGCAGAAGCCCCCATGTTGGGGTTTTGCAGGGGGGTGATAGCCCCCCTACATGGGGTCTGAGGCAGCGCCTCGAGAAAAAAAAAATATGGAGACCCAATACAAGTTGGGCGGACCCAAAGACGATGGGCAGACCTACCCATGGTTTTGTGCATTGGTTTTGCACATGGTTTTGGGCATGATGATTTTCTTACCACGTTATTTTGTAGATCGGGTCAAGGGAACTACGGTTATGTTCTAATCTAGGGTTAGTGGATTGGGGTTTATGAATGCTTTGGCATGTATTATATGTATTGTAACATTGAAAGGAATATAATGAAAAATCAATCTGGTAGTCCCAATTTTGGGATCCAGGGGAAAATCTCAGTGTATATTTGTTTCATGTTCTTACCATTGTATATTTTTTTGTTTTAATAATTTGATTATAGGTAATTTCTATACAAGGTTACAACCTACATTGCGTTGGGATCTTGGAACTATACTTTTGTATGTGAAGGACAACTCAGCCCCTTGTGTAGACCAACATTGCTCCTCAAATACAGTTTCATTGCCCTCTTTCACAACTCTATCCTGTGCCTAAAACCTCAAACTTGTGGCAGTATTTCAGACCTGAGTCATAGCACTTCAGTCCTATGACAAAACCTTGTGGCTCTTGTGGAAAAATTCCGCACCTGTAGTTCTATTGTAGAGACAGTTGCGGACTTGTGACCAAAGAATAAGGCTTGGAATCGTGAAGCTCATACTTATGGGATGTATTAAACTTCAGACCTGTGGCATAACATTTTCAAAGTGTGGCTTGAAGACTTTCATACTTGTAGAGACCTCAACGTTATTTGGAGACAAAATTGAAGGAACCTTTGACAGTCTTTGGCATTAGTCTATTGGGCATTGCTTGAAGTCTTGAAATCAAGTACTTTGAGCATCATTTAAATACAAACGTTGAAGGGTATCTTTAAGAACACTTAGATTGGCTGAGGCTGATCTATTGTACAAACTTAGGGCAATTTCTTGAGGTATATATGAGCAGACTTAAAGGCATACATTTGAGAAGATTTTGAGACATTTGTATAGCAGCCTCATGAAACCTTTTTGGAGAACATCTTCTCACATCTATTACAGAGCTTGAAGTCCTCTTTGGAGTTGGTTCATAAACTATTGTTTGAGGACTTGTTGGAGGACCTGCTGATACTCCAAAAACGCCATTGAAGACATCACATGGAAAGATAAGACTCTTGTTGAAGTAGCTTCCAGAAGAATTGATTGAAGACTTCTTTGTTGCAAAATTGGAGCACCTATTGGGTTTACAGTTGAATTGTAGCAAACTTGGAGCACCTATTGGGTTGACAATGGAATTGTAGCAAACTTGGAGCATCTATTGGGTCGATAGTTTAATTGTAGCAAACTTGGAGCATTGTTTGAGAAAGCCCTTAGGAGTGGAGAATTGAAGCAATCATTTGAATTAAGCTCTTGAAGCAGATTATGATCCAGCACTCAAAGAAGCCTATGAATTGAGATAAACCTTGAGGCAAAGCTCATAATAACCTTTGAAGCATTCTTCGGAGGCACCTCTTGAAGACAATTTGAAGATACCTTGTTGGAGCATTGTTGATTTGTTGAAATACTTCTTAAGCAGCATATTGGAGACCATTTTGAAGATCAATTTTTTAATCTTGGAGCACCCCTTTAAGGATACTTGAAGACTTTTTTGGAGAATACATATTGTACACTTTTGAACTAGTTGTGTTGGAGCACCATCAAATGCAATCTTGAAGGAATTATCTATGAAGAACAAGAATTGTTGAATCCCTGAAGAAGTAGCTTCAAAGAAGACTATTTGTGCGGATATGAAGAGTCTTGGAGACACATACTAAGCTTGTTGAAGTCTAAATTAATGAACTAGCCTTTTGGAGACTTTTTGCTAAGGAAGATCTTGAAGTTATTCTTGGAGATATCTTTTAGGACTTGCTGAAGAATATAATGGAAGCCTTGAAGCCACCTTGAAGAATTGAAGCAGAGAATTGGAGTCCTCACACAAGGTTGGAGCCTTGTGGAAAACCAAGTTGGAATCTAAATTATTAGAGAGGATTAGAGTCCTCAAGAAGACCAAGTTGGAGCTTGGTATAGTACAGGTTGGAGCCTGGTTTGATTGAAGATTGGAGTCTTCATCTATGATTGGAGCCCTGAAGGAATTATAAAGTGTTATTGTACAAATTGGAGTTTCAATTGTTGTAAAAAAGGATTGGAGTCCTTGTCATTCTTATTAATAAAAATATTTTTTTGTTGTACATTTTGTGTTCTGGTTTTACTAAGTGATCTTAACTAACATAAAATAACAATTGTAAAAGAAATATTGAGTCACCCCCCCTAGCATTCCAACAATTGGTATCAGAGCTAGTACAAACGGAAAAATCAAGAAGGAAAGGTTCCAAAGCTTCTGAAAATATCTCCTCCCCAATTATGAAAATAGATGTAAATCAAGTTGGCAAAGCACCATTGTTCAATGGAACAAATTATGTACTATGGAGTACAAGAATGGAGTTCTTTTTAATGGCCCTTAGCAGTGAAGTATGGGAATCAGTTATTACAGAAAATGCCACTACAGCTGAGTCAAAAGAATAGAATACAAAAGCAATGGAAGTGATCTTGAGTGGCCTGCCAGATCCTATAAAAGTCAAAATGTAGGAATGTTCATCAACAAAAGAGCTTTAGGAGAATCTTCAAGATCTTCACTCAAAAGGACTTTTTCTCATGACCTCAGATCTAAAAGATGGTGGCAAAGAGCACAGAGATAATCTAGAAACAAAAGAAGACAGTTGAAAGCAAAATCAAAGACACCAAGAGCAAGAAAGACCACGAAGATGAAGAAAATGAAGAAGACCTCAAAGTAGATATTATTGTTTCCCTTAAAGAAACAACCAAACTCAAAGGAAAATGAAGAACTCAAGAAGCAAGTACAAGATTTTGATCATGACCTTGTCAAAGGAAAGGAAGGCATCAAGTACAAGAAAGAGATGAGAATCTCAAAAATCTTAAGAAAGAATTCCATCCGATTGATATGAGACAAAATTAAGAAGTCATTTCCATGAAAACTCAATTAAAGAAGCATAGAGAAAAGAAGGCATTTTTACTAGTCATCTCAAACAAAAATATGAGGAATTGAGTAAATTTGAAGCAAAAATTAGTCAACATGATCTTCAATATCTTCACTCAAAAGGACTTTTGCTCATGACCTCAAATCTAGAAGATGGTGGCAAAGAGCACAAAGATAATCTAGAAACAAAGAAGACAGCTGAAAGCAAAATTGAAGACACCAAGAGCAAGGAAGACCTAGAAGATGAAGAAATGAAGAAGACCTCAAAGGAGATATTATAGTTTCCCTTAAAGAAATATCCAAACTCCAAGGAAAATGAAGAACTCAAGAAGCAAGTACAAGATTTTGATCATGACCTTGTCAAAGGAAAGGAAGGCATCAAGTACAAGAAAGAGATGAGAATCTCAAAAAGCTTAAGAAAGAATTCCATTAGATTGAGAAGAGACAAAATGAAGAAGTCATCTCCATGAAAACTCAATTAGAAGAAGCATAGAGAAGGTGGGAATTTTGACTAGTCATCTCAAAAAAAAATACGAGGAATTGAGTAAATTTGAAGCAAAAATTGGTCAACATGATCTTCAAGATCTTCACTCAAAAGTACTTTTGCTCATGACCTCAGATCTAGAATACGGTGGAAAAGAGCACAAAGATAATCTAGAAACAAAGAAGATGGCTGAAAGAAAAATTGAAGACATCAAGAGCAAGGAAGACCTAGAAGATGAAGAAAATGAAGAAGACCTCAAAGGAGATCTTATAGTTTCCCTTCAAGAAATAGCCAAACTCAAAGGAAAATGAAGAACTCAAGAACCAAGTACAAGATGCTGATCATGACCTTGTCAAAGGAAAGGAAGGCATCAAGTATGAGAAAGAGATGAGAAACTCAAAAATCTTAAGAAATAATTCCATCAAATTGAGAAGAAAGAAAATTAAGAAGTCATCTCCATGAAAACTCAAATAGAAGAATCATAGAGAAGGGAAGGCATTTTGACTAGTCATCTCAAACAAAAATATGAGGAATTGAGTAAATTTGAAGCAAAAATTGGTGAGCATGAAGAAGTCATCTTCCTAAATGTTCAGCTAGAGGAAGCAAAGAGAGCAAAACAAGTAATGAAGATCCAGTTGACAAAGAAAGAAGAACACTGTGAAAAACTTGAAGAAGAGATTGTTTCCTTGAAAATGGAGTCAATAAGCTATCTAAAAATCTAAAGAGCTCTCAAGTCTTAGATGACATCCTAAGTCATAAAAGATCACCACTTGACAAAGCTAGCCTTGGATATGCAGGTGAGGCTTCTAGCAATAGTGGTGAAAACCCTAAAGCATCAAATAACAAGAATGTGGAGAAGCTTGAAAGGTGTACCCCCAGGTCCAGCAGAATGAAGGAAAGTAGTCAAAATAACATTGGAAGAACCTATGCTCCAAGAAGATATATTGACGCTGTCAAAAATATTAATAGCACTGAATATCATCAAAGAATCTCAAGGTAGAACAGCTTCATAATTGTATCAAGGAAATCCTCATTTTCCAAGTATCAAACTATATTTTTTGGTTATTGTTATTCTTGTACACATTTTGGGCACATGGCAAAGGATTGCAGGGAATATAACAAAGACATTTATGAGGACTCCTATCATTTCCCCAAAATAAAATTGTAGGGAGATACTCCAATGTGTTCACCAACATAAACCATGCTCTCTCATTCAAGTCCAGGATTGAATGCTTCAAATTCCATAATGTTAGACATATAGCTCATGATTGTAACTTGAATCGGGTTCCTAGACAAAATTGAAAAGTTATCAACCAAGCATGGAAAAAGAGACACAAGTTTGTAGAAGGAGGCATGTTGAACCATAAAAAGAACATCTTGAGTGTGCCTTGAATGCTCAAGGCATTGATCCTTGTTCCTGAGAAAATATGGGCATCATAGGCAAAAGTTATGTTCCACCGAGGTTTTGCCTATTATAAAGAACAAGATCATGCATACTGTTAGGGGGAGCG
This sequence comes from Pinus tabuliformis, assembly GCA_031772625.1. Lineage (NCBI taxonomy): Eukaryota > Viridiplantae > Streptophyta > Pinopsida > Pinales > Pinaceae > Pinus > Pinus tabuliformis. The sequence goes on along the minus strand of CM062819.1, from coordinate 790,083,721 downwards.
GCTCTATGACAAGAAGAAGAACATTGTGGCAAGGGGAGCAACATGATGATAGGGAAGTAAATGACAGGGGAACACTTGATGGAAAAAATATTGTAAAGAAAAGCACCCAATTTTCCATTGATGTCAAAGGGGGAGATGAGAACAAGGAGTCTCGTCGTTAATAAGAGTATTGTCATCAATGACAAAGGGGGGGATTGTTGGATAATGTTGTCATTGATGTCAAGACCTAGCATTGTTTAAGCATGCCCTAGATAATTGATATCAAACAAGCCTTAGGTTTATGAATGAAAAACATATATGATGAAACCCTAGGTGTACAGAAGAAGACCTAAGCTTGTTAATTAAGCCCTGGGAACTAGTGACTCTATATGTACTCTTTATGGCTCGAAAGTATGAGTCCAAATGATAAAATCTTCTTTTGAATATCATGATATGATCTCTTCTGAAATGTCTTTCTCCTTGATATATTGTAGAACAATTCCAATCCACATAAGTGAACCAACCCTAAAAAAGTCATGGCCTTTTCATGAAGAAAATATATCTATTGTGTGAAATGATAATGTCAAATATCTAAAGGTTTTGCTTGATCCACGTTTCTTCCTTATCTATGTAGTTATGCACTATATCTCTTCTATTATATTACAATGTGTTGCAATGTCTATTGGGCATTGTATGATAGATATTTGATACAAGGTGAAATGGTTGGTATGGATGCCTAGAAACCCTAATGGCAGCAATTTTGCGTAAATGTGTTTTGAAGGATGATGTTAGAAAAGTGTCATTTAGTCTTCTACTAGTTTTGAAAATATTACAATATGTTCTCATTTGTATACTTTGTCCAACTGTAATATATAATCTAATTTGCATAAATTCATTTGCAAGGGTCCATCAAGATGTTTTAGAAGAAACATGTGGATTCATACCATGTCCACTTTCATATATGGAATAATAATTAAAATTTGTTTCTAACTTGCACTAATGGAGAAGCCCACTTAAATTGTTTAGTTCTACCTGGATAAGATCCACTAGCAAAGACGAATTCCAACAGAGATCTGAATTGAGTGAGATAGATGATGTTACACCTAATATTTAATTGTACTTCAAAAAAAAACACAGAGCATTTCTATTAAGGTCGGCTTAATTATGAATCATATGTCGTCTCCCTCTAAAGAGACATGTCTTTTCACAACATACTCGAACAAGTATAAATACAAACTGAACTCATTCTAGCAAGGCAACTCAGTCAAGCACAGAGACAAATTTCGAATCTGAGGTGAGAAAAAGAGCAAAAAAGAGGACGAAATTTGGTGCAAACTTTTGTTGGACAAATATGATCGTAGTTCTTGGAATTTTCTGTAGACCAACTTTGATCCTCAAATACAATTTCATTGCCCTCTTTCACAACTCTGTCCTTTGCCTAAAACCTCGAACCTGTGGTAGTATTCCAAACTTGAGTCATAGCACTTCGGTCTTGTGACAACCCTGTGGCTCCTTTGGAAAATTTTCACACTTGTAGCTCTGTTGTAGAAATCGCGGACCTATGACCAATAGCTCGGACCTGTAGTTTGGTTGTAGAGATTGTGGACTTGTGACCAGAGAATAAGGCTTGGAACTGTGAAGCTCATACCTGTGGGATGTATTAAACTTCAAACATGTGGCATAACATTTTCAACCTATTAGGTCCCTATAATACTAGTGTATTCCCCTTATTGTTATTGTTAGTGTAGCCCCTTATTGTTATTGTTGTGCCCATGTATCCCCCATGTTGTTATTGATGTTCCCCATAGAAACTCACTATTGTTATAGTTGTGCCCTTACACTATTATTGTTATGTAGACTCCGATTATATTATGACCCCTTAAACTCCTATATATACCAAGGAGGTCTTATCATTTGTATCATCCAAGAATTATTCATTTATGTAATGTAAAGGAGGTTTCCCCTCGAAGAGGACAATTTTTAAGTCATTGATCTATATTTTCTTCTTTTTTTTTAGAAGATTTCATAACACAACTATGGCTTGAAGACTTTCAAAATTGTAGAGACCTCAACATTGTTTGGAGACAGAATTGAAGAAACCTTTGACAGTCCTTGGCATCAGTCTGTTGGGCATTGATTGAAGTCTTGAAATCAAATACTTTGAGCATCATTTGAAGACAAACTTTGAAGAGTATCTTGAAGAAGATTTTAAACTGGTTGAGGTTGATCTATTGTACAAACTTAGGGCAGTGCCTTGAGGTATATATGAGCAGACTTAAAGTCATTACATTTGAGTAGACTTGGAGACATTTATATAGTAGCCCCCTACAACCATTTTGGAGCAGATCTTCTCCCATTTGTTAAGAGCTTGAAGTCCTATTTGGATTAGGTTCATAGACTATTTCTTGAGGACTCGCTGGAG